>CAWUFW010012914.1:0-510585 GCA_963921515.1 Calotriton arnoldi
AGGAGAAGACTTTGGGGGAACATAGGTCAACTCAGCAAGCATCACAAACAGGTACAACACTAGGGATCACAGCATGCACAGCTAAACGGAAGTGAACACACAGACATGCACATACAACACACACCTTGGGCGCAGGCAATGTCACAGGAGTACACACTGCCATGAGGGGACTCCACTCCTGTGTGAGGAAAGCTGTGCCATATGTTGCCTCAGTAGGGCCCCATCATGTCAGCTGAGCACTTGGTCACACAATCAACAATTAGCACCAAATGAGGGCTCCCGTCACATCAGCCTGGTCATGGAAGTGCCAACGAAATCATCAGCACAGATCCAACACACTTGTATAGCAATGTTGCACTGACAACACAGATGAGTCCTTCCCCATTGATGCCCAAACCTGCATGTCCAGTGGAGATGGCCACACGGTCAGGGAAGTAGACGAATTGAACAATGGCAGGCACAACAGATGTGCAGGGGTGGAAGCCAAAGATGTGAAATAGCTAATTTAAGTAGGAAATCCCATTGCCAAATACTGAACACATGACACCCTCAGATGCTGCTATGGATGACATGGATACACCACAGGATAGGACACATTCCCCCTGGACCACATGGGTTCCTGCACAGTAACACTTCATTATCATGAGACCAAATATCACCATCACTGCAGCAAGGGCATGGTTAGCATCATCAACAACATGTACATCAGAAGCATAAGCACTAGAGAACAGAAAGTTGCTTTATTCAGCATATGTGTGTAATGAAAACAAAGTCCAGAAAAAACACAAAGGCCAATGGCCAGTCCATTGTCAAAGTCCAAACAGGGTGACAGTGGCAGATGTCACCCTACGCATGCCTGCACAAAACCAGGGACAATCCACTAGGAGGGGCAACCGGGGGGCAGGCCAGGCACCGCAGGGACAGGATCAGGGCTCACCAGGAGGAAGCAGGGAAGGGGTGGTGGGTGCTGGAGAGCCACTGACAACTGCAGTGGAGGTGTCTGACATGGTGTGTGCCGGCACAACTGGGGGTCATGACTCAGATGTTGTGGGTGCCGGCACGACTGCAGTGGACCTTGCAGATGGAGTGGACAGTTCCGCCACTGCAGTGCCCAAGTCAGACAGGGTGGTAGTGGACTCCACTGCAGTGCCTACCACCAGGGGAGGAGAATGGGGAACAGGCAAGGTGGGCTGGACAGAGGGGGAGGACACCCTCACCACATCAGTGGCACAGACAAGTGCAGCGGGGGTGTGGTGCCGGGAGAGCAAGTGGCAGGGGAGAAGGCCGGATCCTCTTGGGGATGGTATATCTGTGGGTGGGGGAACCTGGGGCAGGGTGTGGTGGGGGCACCTGTGGAGTGGGGGCCTGAGGGATGGAGGAAGGAGACCTGGTGCCTGAGCTGCAGGGCGGCGGCGGGGTCTTGCTCTTATGACTCCGGGGGGACTTGCGGGTGGGGGCCTCAGTCTGTCTGCACCTGGGGGAGGGTGTCCGGGGGCGAGGGGCACTCTGCTCCGTGTGGGTGGGCTTCCTCTTCCCCCTAAATGCTGTATCAGCTGGATCGGAGGGGAAGAGGCCGAGGTCACTGAGGAAGAGCCGCTGGGTCTTTGGGGTTGCAGGTGAGGCAAGGGAGGGTGCTTTGGAGGGAGAGGCAACTGAGGACTGCGCAGTGCTCGTGGATGCGTGTGTGTGTTCCAGGGCCCCATCCCCTGTGAGTCTGGTTTCAGTCCCCTGACTGTGTGTGCGTGTGCGTTTTGTTTGTGGCGTGTGTGTCTGTGTGCTGGATGTGTGTGTGCTGGTGTGTGCCTGTGCCGGTGTGTGTGTGCTTGGGACGGGTAAGGTGCTGGGGAGTGTGGATGGAGCAGAGGCAGGAGGGGTGAGGGACTGTCTGAGGAGGGACACTGCTGCCGTCAGGGAGGAGTCCATGGACCTATTGCCCCTCTGTAGGTCAGACATGCCCGATGAGATGCCCTCCATGAACGACACCAGCTGAGTCAACAGAGCGGTGTGCGCATGGAGGACACTCAGCATGGCTGTCTGCCCTACATGGAGCTGGCGAAGGAGGTACACAGACTCCTCACTCAGGGCAGCAGGGGACACATGGGCAGGGGGTGCGGTGCCTGGCCCAAAGGAGACACGCTCCCGAACATGGGAGCCTCCACGGACCTGGGGAATGGGAGCCGATGGGAGGGCGGTGGTGGTGCTGGTGATGGCGGGGACAGCAACACTAGCTGGGGTGTGGTGGCTGCTGACACCCGCCTCCATAAGGGAGTCATCCTCCGAGTTGCTCTGGTCCTCAGCTGAGGTGGATGGGGCTGAGGACTCCTCGGTGTGGCTCCCCTCGCCCTCCGTGCCACTGGGTCCCTCCGACCACTCCTCGGCTGCTGACCCAGTCTGGCTCTCCGGCTCCTCCTGGTCCGTGGAGCTGTCCCCTTCTGTGGCCGTGGATGTATCTGCAAACAATGGGGAAACAGACAGACATCAGTCACCTGCACCAAACGCACACACCACTGTGAGCACAGCACATTACAGAGCAAGCCCTGGCATCATTAGTTGTACACTGCTAAAAGTGCCCTAACTGAACAGGAGAAGCCAATTGTCAGTCTGATGCCAACCATGGCACTCACATCCCACATGGCCTTGCACCCATCTGTCTGGTGTCTGTTGGATAGCAACACCCCAGTGTGGACACATGCACCAACTACACAGTAGTTGGACAGTGCAGAGGACACGGTGTAGCATGTGGACATGCACACATCACAACTCTTGCCACTGAGTCAGTACAGGTTTCCAGATGAAAGGGACGCCCAGAGTCAAATAGGAAATGCATGTGATGCATACCAGCGACAGACACCATGATGCACCCATGTCCTGATAGCCATCGCCACAATGGTGTGCATGTAGCACATGTCACTCCCCTGCAGGATCACCAATAAGTAGACACATGCCATGGCGGAGGCATGACTGCTAAGTCATACATCACTGTCTCAGTGATGTATGACTTGGCAGCCAGACAACAACACTCTGCACTGTGTCACAATAGTAGGTCATGGGGAATGCAAGTCCTGGAGCTGCACAAGTGCACATGTACATCCCCCACACAACACATCATCTTAACCCTCATCTGTCCAGGTCATACCGATTGGACATATGGGAGACCTGTGACACTACCCTCTGAACCTGAGCCCCTCACAATCTGCTGTGAATGGGGAACAGCTGCCTGAACTTCACATTCGCATACCCCAGTCTGCACGGGCAGCTGATCAAACACCTATGTGACACACAAGTATCGTCTCCTATGGTCACATCTCCAGTGGCATGCTGAGCCCCTACCGAGAAACACCCCAGCAGTCCTGGCAACAAATCCACAGCACACTGACACAGAGGCAGACACCTGAGGGGTCAAATCACTGCGCACAATGTGTCAGCTGATACACGGGAGTGGGAGTACAGAGTGCATTGCATGGCCTGGAGTAGGCATGACTGTCCTGCCCCACATGAATGAGGGATGAGCCCTGGACAGTGGATAGCTGGCTATGTATGTGTGACACACGTAATCTGCACACTCCTGGGGCCCAAACATTGTTCCCACCCGCTGCATGGGTTTGTGCCACATACCCCAGGCACATGTGGTGGCTCAGCTCAGCAAGTGGACCGCATATCAAAGCAACACGCAGATTACATGTCCGAACACAGGCGTTGTGTGAAAAATGGACCCACCCATGATGCCCACAACAGAGTTAGGGAAACAGATGCTGTCCCCCACCTTTAGTGAAGCAAACTGCAAGGACACAGTCCCAAGTGACACAATTCCCTGAATGTAAGGGCCACACCTGGGTATCAGATGAGGAGTGGGCAGTGCACAATAGAGGGACATGGCTCCTGGACAACATGACTGCTGTACTGTGGCAGTTTAACCAGGCCAGAGGAGGGCACATAGCATGTAATACAGAGCTCACAGTGCAGTCTTTGACTCACCCCCTCCTTGCTGCTGTCTGGCCTTCAGCTGCCCATCCAGGTCTGGAAACACCACCGCCAGGATCTGGAGCATGTGGGGGTCAGGGTCCGTGTTCCGCCCCTCCTGCGAGGAGGAGACAGCTTCAGCTGGACCCGTGCAATCCTCCGGGTCCAGCCCCGAAGGTCCTGCCACCTCTTCTGGCAGTTGCGGATCCGGCGCTTGTAGACCCCCACGGACCGGACAGCCCGGACGATGTCCTTCCAGATCTCCTGCTTCCGATGGGCATTAACCTGTCAGGATGACAAAGTGAAAAGGCCATTACTACACATGCAACATATCCGTGCATGACACAGTTGTATATACATGTCTCATTCACAGGGGCACATGATGTACACAGGCAGTGCAACGCTGCCCATGGACAGTTTGCCAGATGTCACTACATGGTATCATTGCATGGGAAGTAAAACCTTGTTCAAATGCACTGTCACGGCACCATACCTGTCCACTGCATGTCACTACACACTATGGGGGGTGACAACTACTCAGTGAGCCTGCTAGCCAGTGGCGTGCAGACTGTCAGCCTTGCTAGTCAGACAAAATGCACATTCAGAAAGGCTGTGCACAGAACACTCACCTGCTCCCCTGGTGTCCCATACAGCTTGCTGTACTGTGGAAGTAGGCTGTCCAGCAGGGCCTGGTTCTCCTCAAGGCTGGGGCTCTCTCCACAGTACGTGCCATTGCAGGGTCCAGAGGGGCAGAGACAGCAGCAGTGCAGTGGCAGATGTCATCCTGGAGCATGTAGTGCAGGCCAGTGAGCTCTCAGGGGAACAGCCAGCAATATATATGTGCTGGAGAGGCAGCTACTGTCCCTTGTGTCCAAAGTGATAGGTCCAAGTCGTTTGCATCTTCTGAATCTGGCCAATCCATGGAATAGCAGCACCAATACACGCCCACAGCATCCTTCAAATCTTCAACTTCATGACATACATGATTTTGCAACATTGTTGTGGGTGACCAACTGAATTTCCAGCAACCGACTCGTTCGAATTTCGAAAACGCGTCCTTTGCCAGGCTAGACCATTGTCAATGGGTGCGCACCGATCGGTCCATTGCTGATCAACGCGTACAGGGGTACAACGCGTACCCGCACACATTGAATGCAATGGGCCGGCCGGAGGCACCGATCGGTCCATTGCGGTACAATGCGTACAGGGGTACAACGCGTACCCGCACACATTGAATGCAATGGGCCGGCTGGGGGCACCGATCGGTCCATTGCGGTACAACGCCGTACAGGGGTACAACGCGTACCCGCACACATTGAATGCAATGGGCCGGCCGGGGGCACCGATCGGTCCATTGCTGATCAACGCGTACAGGGGTACAACGCGTACCCGCACACATTGAATGCAATGGGCCAGCCGGGGGCACCGATCGGTCCATTGCGGTACAACGCGTACAGGGGTACAACGCGTACCCGCACACATTGAATGCAATGGGCCGGCCGGGGCACCGATCGGTCCATTGCGGTACAACGCGTACAGGGGTACAACGCGTACCCGCACACATTGAATGCAATGGGCCGGCCGGGGGCACCGATCGGTCCATTGCTGATCAACGCGTACAGGGGTACAACGCGTGCCCACACACATTGAATGCAATGGGCCGGCCGGGGGCACCGATCGGTCCATTGCTGATCAACGCGTACAGGGGTACAACGCGTACCTGCACACATTGAATGCAATGGGCCGGCCGGGGCCCCGATCGGTCCATTGCTGATCAACGCGTACAGGGGTACAACGCGTACCTGCACACATTGAATGCAATGGGCCGGCCGGGGGCACCGATCGGTCCATTGCTGATCAACGCGTACAGGGTACAACGCGTACCCGCACACATTGAATGCAATGGGCCGGCCGGGGGCACCGATCGGTCCATTGCTGATCAACGCGTACAGGGGTACAACGCGTACCTGCACACATTGAATGCAATGGGCCGGCCGGGGGCACCGATCGGTCCATTGCTGTTCAACGCATCCCTGTACAAGTGACTGGCATATGTCACCATGCCTGTCTCAGATGGACATATGCCAGCCACAGATAGCTCCCAGGGAGTGAGGGGCACACCTACAACACGACAGCCTGTCCAAACTGTATCATAAGGCATGTAAGGCTGCATTTCCTATTGTGTGTATGTTGGTGTACATGTTGTCCTGTGGGTGTCACCTGGGGGCAGCCACCCCCAGGCTGTGCACGTGTTCATGGGGACAGGATCCTGGGTGTTACGTCTACATGACCACTGTGATGTGCAACTGTTCATATCTGTGCATGTGCCATGGTCACATTTCACGGTGGTGTATGTGTATGTCATGTCACATACCCCGTGAGTCCCATGTGGGACGGTATGTTTGAGCCAGGGTGTCCCAGTGGCACAATAGTGATGGTCCTCCACAGTCTGTGTGCATGTAGTGTTTACAATGTCTCTGATTTCATGTGCACAATGGGAGACAGTCTCCACATCCACGTTGTGTGTGCATGGACTTTGATGTTGTGCGTGTGTGTGTCACAGACGTCCATGTCTGTCCTGCAGTGGCAAGTGGGACCACTACCTGTGGGGGTCATAGTTGTTTTGCTGTGGTGTATACATGATACTCCATGTAATGCCAGTGTCCATGTGGCAATACAGGGTCCCTGGGAATGTACCTGTCATTGAGCTGTGATGCCTGGGGCACATCTGTCCTCACATGTCACTGTGGGGGGTGATTGTGACACGGCAGCAGGAGATGGGAACTGTGACATGGCCTCATGATATCCAATGGGCCAACCTGGGACTTATTGATGCCACTTGTTGAACCGTGATGACAGATGTTGGCCATGTATGTACCATACATGTCCTTACGGAACTGCACACTTCATGTAGTTGTGCCTCATAATGATGTATGTTGGGATATTGAGTGTGTTCAATGCCGCATATGTGGGCTGACTGACAATCTTGCTTTCTTCTCCTCTGCAGTGCAGGGCTCCTGCTGTCCATCGACCATTCCCAGACCTGGCAACGATGGTGGAACGGGACAGCATCCGACGGTACCGCTTCACCAGGCAGCTGATTGAGGATTTGGCAGTGCAGTTGGCCCCACATTTGCAGCCTGGCCGGCCGTATCCTACAGCGCTGACCCCCAAGGTGAAGGTGATGGCAGCCCTACACTTCTTTGCCACCGGTACCTTCCAACATACTGTGGCGACTGCTGGTGGGATGTCACAGACCATGTTGAGCCGTGTGCTCCGCGATGTTTTGGTGGCAATGTTGCTATTCCTGAACCGGTACATCTATTTCCCTAGACTGCAACGACTCACTGACGTGAAGAGTGATTTCTATGCCCTGGGGAGGAGGCCGCATGTCATTGGCTCCATTGATGGGACACATGTGGCTTTGGTACCACCACAGGCCCAGGAGCAGGCCTACAGGAACCGCAAGCACTACCACTCGGTCAATGCACTGGTGGTGTGTCTTGCAGATATGACCATCACACACGTGTGTGCCCGTTTCCCTGGTTCAGCATACGATGCCTTTGTGATGAGGAGTAGTCGCATCCCCAGGATGATGGCACAGATGCAGAACCAGCGTGCCTGGCTTGTCGGTGTGTACTGACTTTGTGCCATTGTGTGTGATCTGATCTGTAGTATTCCGCCCACTTTTCCAAGTCAGCTAATGTGCACTTGTCTGTCCGTAGGTGACTCGGGATACCCCAACATGCCGTGGTTGCTGACACCCCTCAGGAACCCTGTGACACCAGCCCAGATGCGCTACAATGAGGCACATGGTCGGACCAGGAGAGTGATTGAGCGGACATTTGGTCTCCTGAAGAGCCGCTTCCGCTGCCTGGACAAGACCGGAGGGTCCCTCCCATATGCCCCTGCAAAAGTGTGCAAGATTATCATCGTCTGCTGCATGCTCCACAACCTGGCAGTACGGAAGGAGTTGCCTCTCATCCAGGATGACAATGACCAACATCCGCCACCTGTGGAGGATCCTGGCCTGGACCACGATGCCAGTGATGATGATGATGATGATGAGGGTGATGTCCGCACACAGCTCATCACCAACTTCTTTAGCTGAATGTGAGTATCCTGAGGTGTCATGTCAATGATGTGAGTTGGCATGATATGTGTAGGTGGTGCTCTGGTGCTGTTGGAGTGTGTCCATGGGCTACTTGACTGGATGTGTGTAGCGATGTGTGCTTACAGGTGGTCTGTACTCCCCAACAGTGTTGACATGCTAACTTGGTTCTGGGTGGGTATCTTGTAACATGTATTGTGCATGAGTTTTGCTGTTCTGTCCTGTTCTCCATTGCTTTTGACTGTGTGTCATTTCTGTCCTTCACAGGGTACTTTCAGATTTGTTTGGTCAACTGTGTCCACCGACGACGTGATTGTACTTCCAGGGTGGTAGCTGTTGTGTCCCTACAGGTGATGTGCGCCACACCCATGGACTTCCTTCCTTCTACAGTTGTTGACTGTGTGCCCGCTGCCAGGTGGGATTACCTTGCATCTGTAGTGGTTACGACATGTTGCAACTGTGTAATAAACCTGTGCTTCACTTTGTGATGTGCGTTGTCTGTGGTCACACATTTGACTGCCATTTGCTTACTGCACCTGTGGGCTACTTGACTACAACTGGGAATAGATGTGGTGTCTGTGCATTGCACCGTCTTCCCTGTCAACATCAGTGTAGGCAATGAGTCAGATGGCCTAGGTGTGTATGTGTTGTGTAGCCCTGGTGGTGTGTCTCCCTCATATGTGTCACGTTGCCTTTACTCACATGCCTGTGTTGTACTTGCTGTTGCAGTTCGCATACACAGTGTAATTTTGCAGTTCATCATCCCCATAACAGCACCCACGTTGGAATCACAACAGAGGCAAGTATGGTGTATTAGTGTGTTTATTGTGATACATTTGTGTGAATAGTGCATACGATGGGTAGTGCTGTACATATATCTTGCAATCAGAAGTTCCTAGGTGAATTGAAAGTCCTGGTAGACAAAATCCCCGGTATCGGGGCCACAGTTGTCTGAGACATTGGTCCAACTTGTACTCCCCATGCAATGTGTGGGAGTTGTGTTGCCGTCAACAGGGTGAACAGTCTGTGCACAAAGGTGAACATCCAAAACAGGTTCAGGCTTCCTGGGAGTTGTGCTTGGCCATCGGCCTCTCACTTGCCCCTCCTCGGACGACCCCTCTTCTTTGGGGGGGGCCCCTCAAGTACAGGCTGCTGCGGTGCAGGGGACTCTCTGCCAGTCATCCTCCCTCCCTGTGGCAGTTGCAGTTTGTTCAGCACCAGATGTTGTTGGCACACAGGGAGGTGTGGACTGGTTGCTGTTCATCTGGCGGAGGCATTGTAAAATGTCCCTGTGCACCGCCGTCATCTCTTGCAGTGCGTCCCACTTGGACTCCACGCGGGACATGTGTGAGTCCAAGCGGGCATGATGGGCAGCCTGCTGCTGTTTCATGTCTCTGAGGAGCCCCACTACCTGGCTGAGATCTCCAGTGCTGGACTGGTACGCATCGGCTATGCGTACCAGTTGTGGGTCATCATGCACACCAGCAACCTCTGCAAGCAGCGACCTCTGTCTCCCACCCCTCCCACCACCCCTGCCGACATGTGCAGTGCGTGCAGTGGCACGCACAGATGACCCTGGTCCACCTTGGGGGTTGGTGGTGGTGGTGGTGTCCATGGCCCCACGTTGGTCCAGGGTCCCTGTGCTGGTGTTGCTCCTTGTTCTGTCCATGTCGGCAGGGATGGTATTTGTGGTGACAGTCGTTGGAGGGGTGGGTGCAGGGGGTGCAGCTGGTGGTCCTGCTGGTGCTGCAGCTGGTGGTCCTGCTGGTGCTGCAGCTGGTGGTCCTGCTGGTGCTGCATGTAGACTTGCACCGGATGTGCCAGGTTGGTCTTCTTCATCCGAGGAGGGCAGAGGCTGTACGACACCAGTGAGCTCCGCATCCTCTTGAGCCTGGGACTGGGACTCCTCAGCGTCTGCTGCTGTGTCCCCATCATCACCTGTTTTTGGGAGACACACACAATGTATGTTATGTTTCTGCAGGCATCAATGGTTGACACACCTGACAGTTGTGACTGTGCCTCTGGGTGCGGGCCTGTACATTGCATTGTCCTAAGTCGTCACAGTCAGGGGTTGATATTGGTGTGGCACATTGTCCTGCATTATTTGGGCATTTCTATGTATTTGTTGGGGTGTGAACATGGTCTGCATTGGTTGTATTTGGTTGACAGCCGGCCCTCCTTCCCACCCAGCCAGTCAGTTATCCCACCATGGACTGTGCTTGCATTGCAGGGAGTGGATGTTGTCTCTCAGGATGTCAGTCAGTGGTGTTGTGCTGTTTGTTGGTGCACAGTTCCCAGCAGGGCCTTGTGCTCCCCACAGCAGTAGCCAGTGTCAGCCATCTTGTGAGTCCTTTTCCACTCCCTGTGATGTGAGCATGGTTCAGGGTGGTGTTGATGGGACAGTTGTGGGGGTGAGCTATGTCTGTGACTATGACTCCCATCATGCTATTGCCTCCACCCCACTTCCCAGCATTCCCATACTTACTTGCTTTTGTGGGGAGTTCAGTGTGTCTGGGTGTGAGGGCAATGGCAAGATGGCTGACAGTGGTGTCCTGCTGTTGGTTGGTGTGCAGTTCCCAGCATGCCCTTGTGCTCCCCACAGCAGTAGCCAGTGTCAGCCATCTTGTGTGTCCTTATCCACTCCCTGTGATGTGAGCATGGTTCAGGGTGGTGTTGATGGGCCAGTTGTGAGGCTGAGCAATATCTGTGCCTACTACTCCCATCATGCTATTGCCTCCACCCCCTTCCCAGCATGCCCATGCTTCCTTCCTTTTGACTCTGCTTCCCTGTGGGGTGGGCTGCCTGTGCTGAATGGATGGCTGGGAGTGTTGTCCTGGCAGTTGTTTGGCTGAAAGTCCCAAGAGTGTCCCTGTGCTTTACACAACATAACCCAGGGTGGTGGTTCTTTGTGGGATCTTGAGTTAGGATGTGAGGCATTGCATTCTCCCAGGTGGGTTCTGTGGAGTTTGTGTTGAGGGGGGGTGTGAGGGGAGGTGCTTGTGACTATGGTCAGTGCTGCAAGTCCTCCTTCCCACCCAGCCAGATATCCCACCTTGGAACGTGCTTCCATTGCAGGGAGTGGAAGTTGTCTCTCAGGATGTCAGTCAGTGGTGTCCTGCTGTTTGTTGGTGCACAGTTCCCAGCAGGGCCTTGTGCTCCCCACAGCAGTAGCCAGTGTCAGCCATCTTGTGAGTCCTTCTCCACTCCCTGTGATGTGAGCATGGTTCAGGGTGGTGTTGATGGGACAGTTGTGGGGGTGAGCTATGTCTATGACTATGACTCCCATCATGCTATTGCCTCCACCCCACTTCCCAGCATTCCCATACTTACTTGCTTTTGTGGGGAGTTCAGTGTGTGTGGGTGTGAGGGCAATGGCAAGATGGCTGACAGTGGTGTCCTCCTGTTGGTTGGTGTGCAGTTCCCAGCATGCCCTTGTGCTCCCCACAGCAGTAGCCAGTGTCAGCCATCTTGTCAGTCGTTTTCCACTCCCTGTGATGTGAGCATGGTTCAGGGTGGTGGTGATGGGACAGTTGTGGCTGAAAGTCCCAAGAGTGTCCCTGTGCTTCACACAACATAACCCAGGGTGGTGGTTCTTTGTGGGATCTTGAGTTAGGATGTGAGGCATTGCATTCTCCCAGGTGGGTTCTGTGGAGTTTGTGTTGAGGGGGGGTGTGAGGGGAGGTGCTTGTGACTATGGTCAGTGCTGCAAGTCCTCCTTCCCACCCAGCCAGATATCCCACCTTGGAACGTGCTTCCATTGCAGGGAGTGGAAGTTGTCTCTCAGGATGTCAGTCAGTGGTATCCTGCTGTTTGTTGGTGCACAGTTCCCAGCAGGGCCTTGTGCTCCCCACAGCAGTAGCCAGTGTCAGCCATCTTGTGAGTCCTTCTCCACTCCCTGTGATGTGAGCATGGTTCAGGGTGGTGTTGATGGGACAGTTGTGGGGGTGAGCTATGTCTGTGACTGTGACTCCCATCATGCTATTGCCTCCACCCCACTTCCCAGCATTCCCATACTTACTTGCTTTTGTGGGGAGTTCAGTGTGTGTGGGTGTGAGAGCAATGGCAAGATGGCTGACAGTGGTGTCCTGCTGTTGGTTAGTGTGCAGTTCCCAGCATGCCCTTGTGATCCCCATGACACAGCAACAGTGTCAGACATCTTTTATGGGCCTTTCCACTCTCTGTGGGATGTGCATGCGTGAGTGTGAGCTTGCTGGGCCATGTGGTGGGGGATGTAGAGCTGTGACTACGACTCCCATCATGCTATTGCCTCCACCCCCTTCCCAGCATGCCCATCCTTCCTTCCTTTTGACTCTGCTTCCCTGTGGGGTGGGCTGCCTGTGCTGACAGGATGGCTGGCAGTGTTGTCCTGGCAGTTGTTTGGCTGAAAGTCCCAAGAGTGTCCCTGTGCTTCACACGACATAACCCAGGGTGGAGGTTCTTTGTGGGATCTTGAGTTAGGATGTGTGGCATTGCATTCTCCCAGGTGGGTTATGTGGAGTATGTGTTGAGGGTGTGTGTGAGGGGAGGTGCTTGTGACTATGGTCAGTGGTGCGAGTCCTCCTTCCCACCCAGCCAGCCAGATATCCCACCATGGAACGTGCTTCCATTGCAGGGAGTGGAAGTTGTCTCTCAGGATGTCAGTCAGTGGTGTCCTGCTGTTGGTTGTTGCACAGTTGCCAGCAGGGCCTTGTGCTCCCCACAGCAGTAGCCAGTGTCAGCCATCTTGTGAGTCCTTTTCCACTCCCTGTGATGTGCGCATGGTTCATGGTGGTGTTGATGGGACAGTTGTGGGGGGGCAATATGTGTGACTACGACTCCCATGATGCTATTGGCTACACTGACTTGCTCAGCATACACAGAATTCCTTTCTTTCAGTGGTCTTCACTGTGTGTTGGTGTTGTAGTGGTGGCTACATGTCTGGATGTGTTTGTTAGTTCTATTTGTGCCACTGCCTAGCTGTAGTTGTAGTTGTGTTTGTACATGTGATGACACGGTTAAATGTAACTATGAGATGGCATGTGTTGTGTTTATCTGACTGACATACACATTTTGGGATGATTCTGTTCTGGTTGCTGTGTAATTGCTATGAGTGCATGGTTTGACTCTCCCCTTGACAGTGATGTGTGTGTGTATTGTGGCAGAATATTGTGTACATTTGTTGTGTACTCACCAGGCTCTGGGATGTTCTCTAGTCCATATACGCTCACTGGCGGAAGGATGGCCCGCACCTTCTCCTCCCAGGGCCTGAGGTATACTGGCTTGGCAGGAGGGCCACTGCCGGTGTATTGGCTCAGGAGGTAGTCTTTCTTGAGCAGCTCCCGGACCCTCCTGCGCACGTCATACCACCTGTTCTGGATGTCGGTCTTTGTGCGCAGACATGGTGATTGTGCGTTCACCCTGTTTATGACCTCTCCCACATCTTGGTTTTCTGGGAGATGGGGGTCTGTTGGACCAGTGTGCCAAACAGCTGTGGCTCTACCCTGAGGATCTCGTCTACCAGGACTTCCAATTCACAATCTAGGAACTTGTGATTCTTCTTGGGGGGCATGGTGATGGTGAGTGATGTGTGTGTTGGTGTGCAGGTGAGGGTGTGTGTGTGTGTGTTTTGCTGGGTGTATGTGAGGTAGGTATTTGTTGGTGTGCTGATGGTGTGTGGCTTGTGTGAGGGATGAGCTGTGGGTGTGTGGTTGCTGTCTGTTGGGTGCTGGCAGTAGAATGGCATTTGCAAAGGATCATGGTTGGGATTTGTGTCCTTTATATGGGTGGAGTTGTGGGTGTGTCTTTGTTCTCTGTCCCCACCCCCCAGTATTTATTGGCTTTGTAATTGCTTGTTTGGCCTTTTTTTGTGTAATTTTTCCTTTGTACTGTCTGTGCATGTTGGAAACGTTCTTGTGACCGAGTCGGACCCTGCATTTGTCTCGTACGGTCTTCTCCGTTTCGTTCACGCTGTGTTTGTGCAGTTTTCTATGCTGCGTACGCGTCGGTCGCGGTGTTTTGTGTTACTTCGGCTCGGTTTTGTATGCGTGTCGGTCGTACGGCTTGTCCTCCGTACGACTCGGTCGTGGTTTTCGCGCCTTGCATCGTACTTTGCGGTTTGGAGTTCGCGTGTACGTTTCGGTCGGATTTGTTCCGGGTGCGTGTCGGTCGGTTCGATTCGCGTGTTTTTCTGGCCGGATTGCTGTTTTCCGTGTGGCTCGGTCGTTCGGGTTGGGTTCGGTACGTGTCGGTCGGATTTTGCACGCCTTGCATCGTACTTGGCGTGTCGGGCGCCACAGGTACGTGTCGGTCAGAATAAATTCCGGCTCCGAGTCGGTCCGTGCTTTTTCCGGCCCGAATCGGAATCGACCCCATAGTAGTTGTAAAAGTTTGCGTTGTGATAATTTGCGGGGTCATTGTAATTGCATTATAAAAAATGCGGGGTGATGGTATGCGGGGTAATTGATTGCGGGATAACGTCACATATTCGCCCTGGATACCTTTGGTATCATATACTAGGGACATATAAGTAGGTCAACATAGGCCAATTGGGTGTAGCCAATTCAACATACATTTTGTAAAGGGTTAGAACAGTGGCACTGATGTGTGGTTAGCAGGCCTCAGTGCACTCACAGAGTCGAACAACCATCAGCCTCTGCCCAAAACTATGGGGGTGATCATGCAAAAAGAGGCATTTCATTACAGCTCTAAACCAGTGGTTCTTAACCTGTAATCACCAGGCTCCTGGGAGTCCACAACACCTATTCAGAGGGTCTGTGACTGTTTAGAAGTTAAATAATATTCGCAGGACATATACAGCAAATGAAATTTAGTGTAGACTGTTTGTGACCTCAGTTGAAGCACTGATATGTGAGATATCTGGCAGCGCCAGCTCTCCATCATGAAGCCCCCATTGGAGTTTGCGTAACGCTATGCGTGGCGAACCACCACTCCATAATAGAGATCTTAGTTCGGCGTCCACTCTTTGAAAAAAGAGCGGCGGGACCTCGTATGGTGTGTTTTGCAAAGTATAGAGTAGACGTGGAAGGGTCATCATTTTAAATATATAGCTGCCCAACCCATGAGGGTAAGAGGCAAGGTTTGCCAATGCTTTACGTCCACCACAAGTCTGTCCAGGTGACAACCCAAATTACACTGATAGAACTCACGGGGGTCCCTGTTTATATAAATTCCCAAGACTTAAAGCCCTGTCTTTCGAATGGCACTGTACGTCACAAGGTCAGACTGAGCGTTCCCCCCGCCAGGGGGAGGGGAAGGTATTTGTCCCAATTGATGCAGTATCCTGAGAAGTAGCCATATATACGGAAGATTTTAAGTATTCTGTCTACCAATTATCTCAGTCGTCTAACATATAATAGGATATCGTCCGCATATAAGGAGATGCAATCCTCCCATTCTTCCCCAATCGGAATTCCCCAGATCAGAGTGTCTTGTCGCACCCATGCCGCCAGGGGATCCAGGGCCAGCATGAACATGGACCGGGGACAATGGGCATCCCTGTCTCGTACCCTTCCAGAGCGGGAATACTCGTGACACTGTTGCATTAACTCTCACTCTGGCCAATGGCTGTTGATAAAGAAGCCGCACCCATCCTATGAAATTAGGACCAAAGCCGAACAAGCTCAGCACCGCGAAGAGATAATTCCATTCTACACTATCGAAGGCCTTCTTGGCATCTAAGGACATGAGGGCTGTTTGGACAGCTGGATTTGTTTTGGTAACATGCAGGACACCAGACAACCTGTACAGGTTCAGTCTGGTTCCCCTATGTGGCATAAAGACTTACTGGTCCGGGTGTATGAGGGAAGAAATCACTCCGCACAAGCAGGTGGACAGAATGTTTGCCAGAACCATGACTTCATAATTGAGTAAGGAAATTGGCCTGTACGACCAACACTCTGACAACGGTTTTCCCGCTTTAGGAATCACTACTATTACAGCTGTCCACTGGTCTGGGGGTAGGACCTTGTCCGCCTTGGCCTCTGTCAGCATAATCAGGAGATGCTCCGCTGTTTTACTCAAAATACATTTGTACATCTCTACAGGTAGGCTGTTCGGCCCGTTGCTTTACCGGGCTGCAGGGAACGCCTCACGTTGACAATCTCATCCACCGTCAGCTCCTTCTCCAGCATTTCCTTGTCATTCACTGATAATTGTGGTACTTATGTCATGTATGAAATCACTACATTCTCGCTTGGTCCTCACGGAGGAGGACGTATATAGCGTGTCAAAGTACGTGGCAAATGCCTCCGCCACCTCCTTCCCCAATTTGTGTTCACATCCTGCGCTGTCAACTATCCCCGGGACCCATCTGCCATACCCCTTTCTCTTATCAAGCCAGGCCAATAATTTATTCGCTTGTCCCCGGCATCATATAATCTATGGTAATCAGTCACAATATCGAATTTTAAATATCGATATGGCAAAATATCGAGTTTAAAATATAGAATGGACATAATATCGACTTACAAAAATATAGTGGTGCAGAATATCGAAATGCAGGTAAGAAATATCGTTTTTCATAATATCGAAGTTCAGTAATATCGACAGTCATAATATAGTTGTTAAAAATATCGAATTTTTTATAGTGTTTTAAGTGTTAGTATATGTGTTAAAAGTATGTATTATTTTTGTAATGTATGTTTGAATTTTTAAAAGTAATGAATTTTAATTAAATTAATTTTTGCGTAATTTAATTCCGTAGCAGGTTGTGGGTTTATAGGGGAATAGGGTGGGAAGTAATTTAATTATAATATATTTTTTTAGAATTATTTAGAAATAATTAATTATATGTTAATTATTTTTGCGCAATTTAATTCTGTAGCGGGTTGTGGGTTTATAGGGGAATAGGGTGGGAAGTAATTTAATTATAATATATTTTTTTAGAATTATTTAGAAATAATTAATTATATGTTAATTATTTTTTGCACAATTTAATTCTGTAGCGGGTTGTGGGTTTATAGGGGAATAGGGTGGGAAGTAATTTAATTGAAATTAATTAATTATTTTATGAATTAATAATTTAGTATTTAATAATTTATATTGTTAATTGTTAATT
This sequence comes from Calotriton arnoldi, assembly GCA_963921515.1. Classification (NCBI taxonomy): domain Eukaryota; kingdom Metazoa; phylum Chordata; class Amphibia; order Caudata; family Salamandridae; genus Calotriton; species Calotriton arnoldi. The sequence continues at coordinate 17,127 of CAWUFW010012914.1, forward strand.
AATTTACTAATTAATTATAAATTGATTAATCACAATTAATAATTAATTGGTAATTATGTTAATTGTGTTAATTTGTTTATTAATTAGATAATAATTATTAATAATTAATTTGTAAATATGTTATTTGTGTACTTTTTTTAGGAGTGGGGTGAGGGTTGATAGGGGAGTAGGGTAGGAAGTACTTTAGTTTTAATGTAATTTTTATTATTTTTTATATTATATTTATTAAACGTTATTTTATAGTGTTAATTTTGTGAAGTAATTTAGATTTGATGGTTATTAATTTTATTGTTAATTGTAATTAGTTAATTAATTAATTTTTAATTAATTATGTTAATTTATTAATATTTTACAATATTGTAGGTGCCGTTTATAGGGGAAAATGGTGGGAGGTAAATTAATTTTGAAAAAATAATTACTTGTTAATTATATTGCAGGAGTGGGTATACTAAATTATTCCCCTACGCTATCCAACACTTTCCCTACTGTTACACTTGGTGGAGTGGGAATATTAAATTATTCCCACCCGCTATCCAACACTTTCCCTACTGTTGCATTCGCTGGAGTGGGAATAGTAATTTTTACCCTCCCGCTATCCAACACTTTCCCTACTGGTGCACTCACTGGAGTGGGAATAGTAATTTTTACCCACCCGTTATCCAACACTTTCCCTACTGTTGCACTCACTGGAGTGGGAATAGTAATTTTTACCCACCCGCTATCCAACACTTTCCCTACTGTTGCACTCACTGGAGTGGGAATAGTAATTTTTACCCATCCGCTATCCAACACTTCCCCTACTGTTGCACTTACTGGAGTGGGAATAGTAATTTTTACCCACCTGCTATCCAACACTTTCCCTACTGTTGCACTCACTGGAGTGGCAATAGTAATTTTTACCCTCCCGCTATCCAACACTTTCCCTACTGTTGAACTCGGTGGAGTGGGAATAGTAATTTTTACCCACCCGCTATACAACACTTTCCCTGCTTTTGCACTCACTGGAGTGGGAATAGTACTTTTTACCCACCCGCTATCCAACACTTTCCCTACTGTTACACTTGGTGGAGTGGGAATAGTACATTATTCCCACCAGCTATCCAACACTTTCCCTACAGTTGCACTCACTGGAGTGGGAATAGTAATTTTTACCCTCCCGCTATCCAACACTTTCCCTACTGTACCACTTGTTGTAGTGGCAATACTTATTTTATCCCCTACGCTATGCAATGTTTCCAGTAATCTTATATTTAATGTAGTGTAAAATATTATTTTTAAAAAAAATATTTATTTTAATGTTTTAACTTATTATATATAATTTATTTTTATATTTATATTATAGGTTTATTTATATATATGTAATTATATTTTAAAATGTTTTTAACATTTTATAATAAAAAATATTAATTGTTTTTAATTTAATATTATTAAGTTATTATATATAATAAAAAATAAAAATGCATGTTTTTTTACATTATATTTATTATTTATTAATTTTAACGTTTTTAATTATTTTTAAGTATGTTTTACTTAATTATATTGATTATTTAATTAATTTTATATTACTTTTAAGACATTTAAAAAAGTCGATATTTTAGCAAACTATATTATTGACAACGATATTTAGGATTCAATATTTTTGTACTTACCTGTTTGTAGATAGGAAGTCGATATTCTGTCATTCTATATTTTTTCATCGATATTCTGGCATCTCGATATTCTGCTCCTCGATATTCTGTCAGTGATCCATAATCTATGTTGTGTAGCCAGGGCCTGTGCCCTGGCACTGCCTTCCAACAGGTCGTGCAGCTCTTTTTGGCATAACCGCAATCGGTGTTTCACGTCTTCCCGTATCATGTTCCCCTTCATCAACTGGGATTCCAGACCCAATATGTCCTGCTCCAGGGCGCTACATTGGAGTTGTTTTTCTTTCTTCATTGCACCCAACCATGCCTGAGCCCTACCACTGATCACCATCTTGAATGCCTCCCAAAGTGTCACCAGGGATGCCCCTTGTGCATTACTGACAGCTGACAAGACTGCCTGTAAGAGGAGTTTGTTCTCTCCTTGGATTTCCCATCACACGCCACTGGTGGATGGGCCTTCTTCCTGAAGCGACTCTTCGTCCTCAGCACATGAAAGACAGAGGTTGCAACAGGATAAGTATTTGCCTTACTATATCATGTGGTGCAACACTAGGGATGAGTCAAATGATCTTAGCATCAACGGATGTTCCACATGCAACCTGGTTTGTGTACACCTACACATGACAACTCACACCATTGCATTGAGGTGTTCAATGTAGATATGGAATGAAAAGCAAACTCACCAGCTCCAACCACAGCTCTGTGTGGTATTGAGAGCCCTCGTGATGTCAGCTGCTCAACCTGGGTCCTCAAATGTGTAGCAGAAGATGCCGATTTCGATCCAGCAGCTTGAGAAGGAAGTGACCCCATGCTTTTAATGTTCTGCATGGATTATATGTGAACATGCACACCTGACACACACATCACTGAATATATTGGGAACCTTTTACACACCAACTTCACATGTTATGCACAGTTGGTTATATCTTCTAATGACCTTATACAGGGATTTAGTTACTATGCCTGATTTGGTATTCAATTGTTAACAACACTATATGGCACGCTTACCTGATGGACAGATGGTAGTGGGTTTGACTGCTGCTGCCAGGATGTCTCCCAAACCCCTGGATGGTGTCATCTGGGTCACTGAGGATGTCCTCTACGCAGCTGTAATGTGACATACATGTCCATAATAAGGCGCAAAGGATGATGGTAATTATTTCACATGTATATGTCATAGATATAGAACAGTGATATGCAATTTAGGGTGGGAACCACATGTGGCTGTCCTGATATTTACATGCGGCCCCTGATCAACAACAGCACAGGCAGCTGTTAACTCAACATGACACTGACATCAACCAGATATCACATTTACAGGCAAAAGTGTAATTGAAGGGTAAAGGAAGGAAGTAACTAGCGTGGCCCGCTCTGACTACCTTTGCATACACCTTCATTTTTAGTGGCATCATGCTTCATAAGTATGATGTGGTCTTTTAAAAAATCTAAAGGGGTGTTCCTCAACATGCTGACCTGTTTCACCTTCGCACATCAGACAATGTCAGTGCATTGGAGAGTAAAATTTTGATATGTATAATTATCAACCAACATTTGGGTAACACTCCCCACTCCACGGGACAACAATGCCCATTGTGGACTGGGAGGTCAAACATTTGTGATGTACACTCTTTAGGTGGCCTGTGTTCCCATTATAAATGAACCCACATCATAGTCTTTTTTACCTGACACTGGAAAAGGTTTTGTACAGCACACATCCTGAAGTCATGTATTTAAGGGTTAGCTTATATGTGATTATGGTGAAAGAGGAGGCAAAGTGAAAATCAACATTTGGCTAGGATCACATAATTTGATCAAGTGGAGAAGCTGGGATGATCCCCACCTTTCCTAGTTTCAAGTTGTGCAGTTCAGCCACCAGATGTATATGCTTCACTTCCTCTACACCCACCCTTACTAGCCCCAACGTCCCTCCTCAACCGCAACCCTGCTGTCATCAGCGCTGCCCTCATCCGCATCAATTACCATATATTTTGGGCCCTGGGGTTTTCATGGAGATTATCCATGTCATGGACTTTCAACCCAGTTGTAGCTACTCCTCTTCATAAGAGACAATATTAGGAATTAGGTACGTACTGTACTCACTTACCATACAGTTTGAGTCTTCCTTTTGTAAGCCAACATGTTATGAAGTGGTATAGTGTTATGAGCAATATGTGAGCATATGGAGATGAGTGACGAGAGTGATATTAGACACACACCACATAATGCAGACATTTAAACCACTTTTTGGAGCATGAGCATTAGGTAAAGTCATTCTTAGGTATACTTACAAGGGTCCCACATCCACCCAGTGTGTGGTGCCTGAACAGATGTCACACCCATACATGAAGCAGAGATCGCTGTGGACGGAGTTTTTCTGGACAACTTCACAAAGCCTACAATGATATGTGTGTTTTCAGTTTACATTCTATTCGACACGTGAAGCAGAACATTTCCTAGTTCAGTTCACAGGTTTAGGACCGTTGATAGATTCTATGCCATATATCTATGGGTTGTCTGATCACAGTGTAGGATTTTGGACCCTCTCTTGGCCATATTTATGTACCAGTTTGTTGTGGTGGTATGGGTTGATGTGCCCCATGACGTTGTCTCCCTGCAGGTGTAGGGAGCTCTGCTCCAGTGGGTGCCTGTACTCTGGCTGTATGTGGCAATAAATGGGGAAAGTCACCAGAGGTAACCACGAAATGTTGAATATGTGTAACTTGTCAGCTGTTTACTCAATAGCATCTACATGCCAACAGTGATGATAATTGAATAAGGTACATTATCTATTGCCATTTACCAGTGTTGGATGAATACACCTGCAGTGATGTCCTTCTGTTTGGGACTGAGGAATTGGAAGTTGCCATTTCTATCACAAAGGATTCTGGGACTTGTAGTGCAATGAATGAAATGAGACACATGAGGGTCTGACTCACCATGCAATTTTCACATCTATAGTTACATTTGTAGTGTATCACAGACATTTATCATTTAGTGTCATTGTTATAATCATCACATTTTACCTGGGACCACATTAAGTTTGGCTGTCACAGACAGCCCATGCAGCAGCTGGGGTGAATGGTGTAAAGGACATCCCTCTCGAGTGGGATGAGAAAGAGGCGAGGTCCAGTTTGTTAAACCAGGAAGAGCTCTGGCCACCTCTATCCTGCTGTACTTCTCCTTCACCCGCCTCTTCTCATCCTGCCACTTCTTCTTGATGTCTGTGACAGTACGGCCATCTTCCCCAATGCAGTGACTGCAGTAGCGAAATGCTGCCATTGGGCTGCCTTCTGTGTGGCACTGCTGTTGTAGAGGAGGGGGGGGGTAGACCCAGCAGTCTTTTGTGGTGCTTCACTATGAACTGGATTTTCATGGTGGTCTCCTCCTCACTATAATTCTTCATCCGCCTCAGTGGTAGCATGGTGGAGGCAAGGTGCAGAACAGGTAGGCAAAGAGTCTGTGTGGCCAAATCAGGGCCTTGAATCTGTGCTGCTTTTATGTGGTTTGTAGTGCTGAGATTGCAGGTGTTGTTGATAGTGTGCAGGTGTATGTAAGTTCACCTACTCTGGGCCGGGTGCAGAATGTCCAATAGAGCTGGTTGGGGGCATGGTAAGCACTGACACCCGAGGGCAGAGATTCTGCCCCGACTGCAGAGGTTCTGGCCCATGTGTGGAATCGCCCCGAGTGCAGAGATTTCAGCCCGAATGCGGACGTAAAGATACTACTCGTAAATGCCCTTTGTGAATACTGAAAGTCGTAAACTTAGACTTTTGGTCTAAGTTTACCTTTGTGAATGCCAAAAGTTGTAAACTTAGACTTTTGGTCTAAGTTTACCTTTGTGAATTGGGCCCAAATTGTACAGGCACTGATAATCCTTTACTTCACAGCCCTTCATCCAACCATCCAGTACCTTGAAAAAAGAATCCGCACAATCTACCCAAGTATGTTGAGCCAGTTTCTGATTGTCCCACACTTTTCTGGGGTAAGACCATACTTCCTGACAAGGGCTTTCTTCGTGGATGAATACCTCATACTGTCTCCCTTCTCTTGGACCGGTAGGGTGTCCCTCCCCTTACAAGGGATGGGCTTCCACAGACTACCCCCCCAGTCCTCCTCTGGGGCCATGTACATCTGTAAAGCAATCTCATAAGCGTCAAACCACTTGTCAATATTGCCCCCACAACAAAGTCAGACACCACACCTTTGGGAATATGGACTCTCTTGTCTCCAGAGGGCCCTGAAGAAATGCTGCCACCATCACTGCTGAACTCTGCCTGCCTGGCCTTGAGATCCAGCACCTTAGGACTCAGTTCATGAGCAACAAGATTTTCTTTTCCTCTAAGGCTCTCTCTGCCTCAAACTTCTTTGCCTCCAATGCCAGTTTCTTCTCTTCTGCCTCCATTGCCAATTTCTTTCCTCCGTCCTCAACTGGGCCATCTGCAGCCTGAACTCTCTCTCTCCTCCCTCCTGTCCACCAGATACTCTTGGGACAGGCTGCGGGAAGAGACACTGCTCCCTGTCCTGGCATAGGGCTCCACTTCAGGGGCCAAGTCAACCCGCTCAGCTGGAGCTGCACCTCAGGGAGGCCCTCTCCTTGTCCTTCCATCACATCGTCTCCTTCTGTGGCATCCACCACTGACTGGTAACCTTCCGCCAAGGCCATTATTGCTTTTTGGTGCTCCACCTTCCTGGTTGTGCTCTTTGCTGGAAGTCCCCTCTCCTTGCAGAACTCCTTGAGCTGGGTCACAGTGTAGGCATCCGTGTTGGCCAGCTCAAATTCCATTATTGCAGGTGTGGTTTAGCACACAACAGTCAGAGGAAGATTTTGGAAAGAAAAAAAGAAGCCAATCAAGGATAATTTAAACTGAAATTGGTCTTAGATATAGGATGGCAGTGTACACCAAATCACTGTATGGCACTGCACAAACAAAAGTCCTAATCCTCACCGCTGATCACCAATGTAAGAAATTGGGTTGCTGGTTGAATGGGGTGTGACCCGTGGTCAAGCAGCAACCACAATTCTTGTCAGGGCGAGGCACAAGCCAACCCTAAATTAACTTATGCTCAACCCTCTGGTAGCTTGGCACAGAGCAGTCATGCTTAACTTAGAGGTAATGTGTAACGTATTTGTGCAACACTTCAAACAGTAATAAAGTCAAAGCTCCACACAAAAAGGATCCCACACCAAGTTAGAAAAAAAGAACTTAGTTTAATAAATACAACATAAATGCAGTTAGCAGAACAAGAGATATGCAATTTTAAAGATTTTAGTAAAAATAGCACCAAAAAGCACAAAGCGACAACTGTGGATATCTGGTCAGGACAGACAAGGACAAAGTCAAAAGTTCAGGCTAACCGCAATGGGGTTGGGCCAGCTACAGGGACCCAGCTAGGCGCTCTGAACAAAGTATCTTAAATCCTGATTTGAGGAGTGTTGCTAGGATCCGCGTTGAAGATGTGTCGCACAGCTGAAGCGATGCGACAGTTCTGAGATGTTTTGTGGCTGTGATGCGAGGGCCTGCATTGTTACAGAGTGGTTTGCAATGCAAAGTTTGGTAACAAGAATGTGTCGGGTGATGCATCAGTTCCGAAGAGTGCGTTGCTGTCATCGAGGTTGCAATCATCGAGGGATGTGAGGGCTTGCACCGAGGATGCGGTGAGCAGTGGTGGTTCTGAAGGTGTTGGAGGTTGCAGCGGTGATGTGTGTCTTTGCGACGGGTCCAATCCATGCAGTAGCGGAGATGCATCGGTTCTGCTTGGGGTAGCGCCACACAGCAGAGATGTGTTGGTTCCGCTGGATCCACAGAGGTTGGCAGAGTACCTTAGACCCACTTCCAAGGATCCAGGACTGGGGTGGCACAAATTGGCAGGGTAGACTCACAGATGGCAAAGTCCAGGTGCGGCTGCAAGGTTGTTGGAAGCTTGCTGTGTCCCTCAGGCTTCAGATCTGGAGGCCAGCCAACTAGCCCTTGGAGTCACTCTGAGTTTTGGGTTCAAGAGATGCAGGTCCAGTCCTTCTCACCCAGGCAATAGGGCAGAAGGTCAGCCCAGCAGGGCAGCAGTTCCTTCAAAGCAGCAGTCCAGCATAGTGGCAGTCCTTGTAGTAGCACAGTAGTCCGTCTTCCTGGTAGAGTATCCACAGGTCCAGAAGTGTACTGTGGTGGTGTCTGAGGTTCAGTGTGTGTATATATATATATATATATATATATATATATATATATATATATATATATATCGTAAAACAAAGGATGCAGCACTCTTAAGCAGACTTTTTCGTTAAGGTTTATTTTCAGATCGTCACTCCACCAACGCGTTTCAGCCTCACTCGGCTTTTCTCACGGGTATACATATATACATACATATACATATACCCAGTTGTGCCTTTGAAGTGGGAAGAAGCTCCTAGACACATGCCTTTGAAGTGCACATGTGCCCTGCCTTCCTAGCCCTGGCTCCAGACTAACTATAGGGTTATGCAGCCTTTTGTGTGGAGACAGTACACAGCCTATTCAAGTGTATGTGGGGCTGGGAACAGCTCCTCCCTCCCATCCTGCCAGTGATGCCCATCCAGTCATGCCTAAACTCCCCATTGTGTGTGGCTGTCTAGGAGTAATACACAAAGCCCAACTGTCACACAAACCCAGTCATGTGACCCAGAGACCAGAGACAGGCTGCAGGGACCAAATGTCTAAGGCAGGAAAATCCAACTTTCTAAAAGTATTCAAAACAAAATAATGGGTGGCTGCACGATTTAAATATACTTTACTTTAAACAAAGATCACATTACTCAATAACCATGACCTTTAGATTCATTCAACTCATTGTTGCACCAATTTCAACAATTTCGTGTACATAAAAAGAAGAGAGAATGATACATCAACTCATTTTCATGTTTTACATATTCAAAACAAAACTTAGATGTCTCAGTTATAAAGAAAAATTGTAAACATAACCAATGAATACATGAATCAGTGCTTTTACTACATTATTCGACCAGTCCTAATATATAATAGCCAGAAGGGTAAACTTTCTTGGACCCTCTTGGGATGGACAGTGGGGTTCCAAAACCATTGAATATGGCACCAGAACAGTTACTTCAAATAAAGTCGTAATCATTGTCCATAATGATGAGAGTGCTATGGAATCCCCAAGTAAAGTATATTTAAATCATGCAGCCACCTATTATTTTGTTTTGATTATTGATAGAGGTCTGCGGTGGTTGCTGTTAAGGGCTCAACCCCATAACGTCCATAACCTTCTAAAAGTGGCATTTTCAGAATTACAATTTGAAATCCGACTGCACCATAAATTAGGATTTTGAATTGCGATTCCAGAGACACCAAACATGAAGGGGTTACCTGTTTCCATTTGTAATTTACACTTACAAAATGTAATAAGGTAATTCTAGTGTTATTCTATTGGAAATGTAGGCCTTGTAGGAGCAAAACATGAATTTAGAAGTTTTTCATTACCAGAAAATGTCAAACTTAAAAGTACCTACCCTACTTTTTAAATACATTGCACCCTGCCCTCTGGGCTGTCCAGGGCCTACCCTAGGGGTGACGTATATGTATTAAAAAGGAAGGTTTGGGCCTAGCAAAACGTTTACTTTGCCAGGTCGAATTGGCAGTTTAAAACTGCACACGCACAGGCTGTAATGGCAGGCCTGAGACATGTTGAAAATGCTACTTACTTTGGTGGCACAATCAGTGCTGCAGGCCCACTAGTAGCATTTAATTTACAGACCCTGGGCACAGGTAGTGCCACTTTACCAGGGACTTACAGGTAAATTAAACATGCCAATATGCCAATTGGGTATAAGTCAATCTAACATGTTTTAAGGGAAGAGCATAAGCACTTTAGCACTGGTTAGCAGTGGCAAAGTGTGCAGAGTCCTAAGGCCTGCAAAAAGGAAGTCAGCATACACCGGAGGTCTGAAGGCAAAAATTTAAGGGAAAATCACACAAAGGATGCCAGGTCTAACAGTATACATGTAGCATATCAAATGTTCCATAGGGTGTTTTAAATGTGTTTAGATATTTATACAAATACAGTTCGATGTACACTTAAATCCCTTGGGTTAAGGACTAATTGGTCAGATAGTGTAAATTATTTTGTAAAGATTACAGAATGAATCTGCGAATCAAATTAATTAATTCAAATGTGTTCCTTCATTAAACTGGTAAACAACTTGACTCAACATATAAGCGTAAACTTTGGGTTACACTGGATAACTTGTAGTTGATTTTGCAAATCTCATGGAAGTGAAACTTTGGTGACCTCAATCTGGTATGCCCTCCTGGGCAAATATCAATTAGTAAGTTTCAATGTCTCTTATCCTTCGGGTAAAGGGGTTTCAATATGTTTCGCTGTTGAATCCTGGCCCTTTGTTCGTTTGACACATCTGAGCACGTGACTGATAAGAGCGAATGATTGACATTCTCTGAGCATGGTACCGAGTCCTTTCTAATCTCATAAACAGGTGTTTGTATTGAACATGAATTCTGATTGGGGGTCATTACTTAATTTTCACAGAGCTCTGGGCAAAAGAACTTCATAAGGAGAGCTTTATGTCACAACTAATCCTTGTGCCTTGTACATTCTGCAACACTATTTAGAATAAACACTTGATCAATTGAATATTGGGTCAGAGAAAGATTTCAGATATTTCTCTACCAATATCTTTGATTCGTGGTTTCCTCTGTGGAACAGAGTTCTAATCCCACAATGAAGGAATATCAGTGAAAAAATAAATGATACCTTAATTTCTACCATATCATTTAGGGCAAAAATAGTTGCAAAATAATACTAGAGTGTGGTAGTTAAATTGAACTGAAATGAAATAACTCAGAAGGAATGAAAACAAATGAAGGCAAATTAATTGAACAGAGACTAGCACACAGGACCATATTTTGTTGCCTAAGTGCTTTGAAGGTATGAGTCTTACTAAAGGACTTATACTTCACTTGTAGGATTCGGGTACACATTTATGAGGTCTTCTACTTATATAGGAAAAGAAAAATGTTTATCAAAAGAACTCTAAAACACATTCCATATATGAGGATGACAGATATAAGTTCTGAATAGGAATGACTGTTTCAGCAGAACTGAAGCAGATACCTTATCTAGTGGTTGGGTTTTATAAATTATGCGCAGCATTCATCATGTCCTTGAAATGTTTACTGCTAGGGAGTTGCAGTTCCTCAGGGTTTTGGGTCCATGGTCTAGGGTTCTATTTATATGATAGGTGCTTGTGTGCTGTTGTGAAGATGTTGAAGGAGTCTGTGAGACAATGGAGAATTGGAGGGTGAAGGGAGGGAAGTCAGTTGACTCCTGAATGGGCAAAGAGCTGAAACTACAGTTTGATGCTAGTTACCCTGATAAAAGTCTCCATACAGGTAGCGCTGGGGGCAACTCACACTTGAGAGTTACTTTTTAGACAGGCTTTTCCTGAGCGAAGTTCCAGGCCCCTGACAAGAACTGAACCAAGTTCCGTTCCTCAGTAAAATCGCTTCTCAGTAGAGATATACCTGAGGTAATTAGGGACTAGATTGAGCTACCAGGAGCCCACAGCTTGAGATGCATTGAGGTAATAATCTCCTCATCTGTTTTGCCTGATAAGGTCAAAAGATGATCAGATGAACTGTTAGTTAGTGGGATATGATTGTGGCTATGGGCGGAGCATATGAACTGCAAATTTTTATAGGAGTATCATTGACAGAAATTAAAGGTAATCAGAGCAGGGAGTCCTACCTGCGCCAACCAGTTTTACACATTCACCACAAATGGTCAAATGTAGAAAGTTTCTTCACGTCATGTAGAGGTGTCAATAAATTCAGGTACATGATATATTCGACGAAGTTGATATGATATTGGAATTGACAGGTACTCATTAAGAGTTCTCAGCAATACATAAATGGGATGATTAGGTTGTTACTCCAGACAGGGTTACATATTGGAATGAGAAAGGGAAATTTTCATAAATTGGATCCAAACACCGTCTTTGACCTGAGATATTTGCAGATCTCTTTTGCATGTTTAAATAATCAAAAGAATCTAAAAGAGATGGTGTGGACAGTTCTTTCCACTGCCAGTTCAAGACACTATGGGCCATATTATCAAGAACGGGCGATAACATTATCGCCGCTTTAGCTGCAGTTTCCTGCCGCTAAAGCGGCGATAATGTTATTGCCCGTTCTTGATAATATGGCCCCATATTCTTTATGTCCAATGATGTCTTGTCTTTCACAAAATGGACACATAAATGGAAATATATTCATTTCGGTTGGGAAAGTGGTGGAACTATATTTAGTTGAAGTAAAGGAACATTGTGAAAAGTGCATGGGCTATAGCATGAAAGGCAATAACACATGCGACAACAGGTAAATGTGGTCAGGTGGACCTAACCTTCAACATATGTTTGAGAGAGACACAATCTCCAATTAATATAGGATGGTATCCCCTCTTCAGGGTATCACTAACATTAACAGTAAGCGCACCAAGATATATGGAGTCAAAGGGAGACAAGGAAGAGTACAGAGGCATTACCTATTCTCCAACATTACATAGCCTTCCTATATCGAACCCCTTTAGTTACTCTGGACCCGATTACAATCTTGTCGAACCGGCATCATATTCCCCGCCCGCCTAGTTGGTGGTCCGCCTGCTGTATTATGATGTTGGCGGGTTGCTGAATGAAAGACCGCTGGAGTGCCAGCCATTTACCGACCTCCTCGACAGTGGCATGGGCAAAAGCAGCTGTCAGAGGGCAGTACAGGCAAGGTACCAGCCATCCGGATTACGAAGTTCCTTTCCATCGAGCCGACTGTGGCGAGTTGCGGAATCAAAGGAAATATGGTGCAAACTCATCCGTTTCCTTCTTTTCCCTTTAGTCTCTGATGTGGACGCCTTCGTCCAGGGCCCCCCTTCAAAGCAGCAACTTGATTCTGAAGAAAACGACCCATTCTACGTGGAATTCCATGCAAGTCCATTTCATACTTTTCTCTCATTGACTGGACTGGGCAAATATGGTCCAGACTCCAGCAAGGGAAAAGTACTTGTACAAGGTATTTTTTCACATGTCATGCAAATGTGTACATTTTACACTTATTTAGCCAAAATGTACACACCACACCTGCATCAACACATATGCAAAAATATTTTTAAACTGCTGACCGCATCTTGTGCCAGTCCACCACCATCAAAAACACCGCAGCTGGGCCAACACTGACATCTAAATACAACCGTTGACTCTTTATGTCCAAAGCCTTCTTTTTAGCTTCTGTCCTTATATCAATTGCTTGATGTTTAAATGTCGCTGTTTGTACAAATTATCATAAAAATAATATCATGATACAAAAATACCATGTAAAAAATATCGTGGACAGGAATATCAAAGGTAAAAATTTAATTTTCAGTGTTGTTTTTAATATTGTTATGTAGATGATGAAAATATCGTTATATGCAATATCGTTTGTAATTGTTAATTAATATGTAATGTTTTGTAGTGTGTTTGATTGTTTGTGTTTATTATTTTTTTGTGTGTTTTTAGTAAGATATCATTTTATTTTTGAAATCTGTATTTTTAGTTGTAATAATGTATATGACTAATTGTTGAATGTTTTTTTTTAGTAACGGGATATTGGTGATAAGAGTGGGGAATGTTATAAAAAAATGTATGTTTAAAATTTAAATTGTAAGGTAATAATTTTAAAGATATGCAAATGAATGATATAGAGTTTTAAAATGTTTTTGATCATATTGATATTTTTATATATTTAAATTTGATGTTAATTAACATATACATTAATGATTTTTTTAAAAATAAAAAACAATCAAATTTTTTAAAATATTGAAAACAAAAAATATTAATTAGGTAAAATATTTAGAAATGTTTTTATGTTAAATAACATTTAAAATTGTATAGGTTTTTAATTAGTTACATTAAAAAAATACAAAAAATATGTACTTTTTCTAAATTCATGAGTGTTAATTTTGTGTTATATTTTTTATTGTTTAAAGTTTATGAATAGTGGTAAATATTTTGAACATTATATTAATTCCCAATAGTAATTAAAATAGTAATTTTATAATTTAAAGTATAAATATGTATATAAAGGTTTGTAGTTTAGATTACTGTGTTTCTAGATAAAAAATTTTAAAATTTTATATTACAAACATTATGAGAGAAAATGGAGTATTGATTGTGCTTGCAATATTTTTATTTTGTAATATGTTAATTAAATTGTTTCATTTTGAAGTGGGTATTGTAAATTTCAACTCTTAAGTATCCAACACCTTCCCCGAATATGGTTAGATTGGAGTGGGAATAGTAAAAGTCACCCCTTTAGTGTTCAACACCTTCCTCAAATTTTGTATAATAAACACATGACACACATTTTTCTATTTTTAGGTTTTTTTCAATTTTTATTTATTCTATAGTTTTACATTTTGAATAATATATATTTCAAGTAAAAATAAAAAATATGTAAAGGTAAGTAAATATAAAATTTTTACATTCTTTTTTTAACAATAAAAATCAGGTTACTCATTATTTTATTCATTTGAATGTTGTACATTTTCAACTCTTATTTTTCATTGTTAGCTTTTCTTAACTTTATATATATATATATAATCGCCAAGAGCGACAGCTAAGGGCAATTATCAATAAGAACTGGCCGATTATACTCACAGATGGAGTATTGGCACCTAGATTACCAGCATTACCCACACTTACATTCAGACGAGCACCATCCATGAGAACCCAGTTGGTTAAAAGTAGTCCAGAGATTAGCCAAAGCACCTCGTGGCTAAAACCTAAGCAAGGATTTTACAAATGCTCATCCTGTAGGGCCTGTAAATTTGGCATAAACACAACACACTACTCTACACCTTTTAATCCCACTATGGTAGCTATCAGGGGTAATTTTAACTGCCGGACAGAATATGCGGTAAATGTGCTGGAATGTACCTGCGGCCTGCGATATGTTGGGAGTACCAAGCTGCAGGTACATGTTAGAATTCTCCAGCACCTGCGGGCAATAGTCAACAATGATGCCACGTACCCAGTGGCACGTCATTTTAAATCTGTACATCAGAACGACTTAAACTGCCTTAAATACTATGTAATAGATGTCATACCGACAGCTTGAGTCACGAATGATATTAGAACTTGACTGCAAAACACCGGCAGGGCTCAATAATAATGTGGACCTTCACAACTTCTTGTAAATATCACTGCATCACTGAGTAATATGAGATGCCATACACATAGGGCAGTCAGCATTACCCTTTAACCATCGACTCAGGCATATCATGTATAAGATACTGAGTTTCAATTTTGCCTAGTACCCATGAAGACTATGGTGCGTAGAACCATCTTAATTCATTCAGAATATGACATAGTGCCACACTGTACTGCATTTAAGCAGGTTAGATATTTATGTATTTAAATATTAGGATGCGCACATACATGACATTCATTTTTGTAAATAAGACTCCGACAGCCGACCCCCAATACGATTATTTATATAACAAAAACAAACAAAAAGATCTTTTAAAGATGTGAGACATCAAAATTAATTGTAAAATAAGAAACAAAAACAACACGTTGCACATTTACTATTATTGCACAATGACGCACCAAGCATTTTTAAGCACTATGCACTTATATGGCATTATGTCAGCACGCTAAGCACTTTATAGAGGATATTCAGGCTCATTTCGCACATCTTATGACACAAATGTTCATATTTTAGACTTTTTAGACGATTTATGATATTTTAACATGGGTGTTACCATGGTTACTGCATAAAATTAATAAGGGAGAGTGTTGCGACAATGCATTAAAGCAGTAAGAATTGTGATAAATTATTTTCCCTTGTCAATCTACCATGAGTTAACCATGTTTTTAAATGTTTATTTGATGTATTTATTTAAACCTATGGTTATAATTATAAAATACCTGTTTGAATATACACACGATAACGACATTAAGTCTTTCAACATATGTTTGTTAAAATTATGAACAACAGCAAAGTCATTGCAATGAAGTCTGTTTTCCATGTCCTCTGTAAATGATGTCACGTGACACAGTGGGGTTTGTTTAAATGAATTCACCGCAAGGCGTTTTTGTGATCAAGGTCACTTGTTGACCGAAACGCGTTATGACATGGAGATGTGAGAGGAAATAAAATGATACTGCATACCAAGAGGAGTTCGTGCCCATTTGTTCGCTTCGGTAAGCGGAAGAACGCCTGTTTGAATTCGAATATATATATATATATATATATATATATTCACTGAAAAACCGTAGGTTTCAGGCACGTTATAGTTACAAATTAGCATTTAAAAAACCTTTGAAATTCACTGAAAAAACCATAGGTTTTAGGGACAGTTATAGTTAGTTGGACATTGCACTCGTACAAAACCCGTGAAATTCCCCGTTATAGTTAGTCCAGCTAACTATAACTCGCGCCCGCAATGCACTGCTGATGACGTCACATATTACATCACTCATGACATGGTCAGTGACATCACTGATGACATCACTGATGACATCATCCAGTGGCTGTGTGTTTCTGTAAAGTTTAAATATTTTTAATATATATAGGAAAAGACGTATTGAAGAATGAGTGGGTGTGTAAGTGTCTGTATGGATGATTTAGTAGGTGCGTGACTGACTCTATAAGTGAGTGATTTAACGTATCTTACTGAATGCATGGGTTAGTGACTAAACTGGGTGAATGTCTGTATCCGTCTGTCTGTTGCTGTATAAGTGGCTGCATGTGTTTGTGAATAGCTACATGAGTGTCTATATGAGTTATTGAATGCTTGTCTGAGTATCTGTATGGGTGCCTGAGTGTTTGTGTGGGAGGGGTGTGTGCAACTCTGTGCATAGATGTGTGAGTGGGTGATTCACTGGGTGGATGGTTTCAAGAGTGCATCTGTGATAGACTGTATGGGTGGGTAAGTGTGTGTAAGAGTGTGTTAGTGAGTGAATGTATGTCCCAGTGGTACATGTGTGAGTAACTACATATGTGAAAGGCAGTATATATGTGTGTTGGAGTATATAAATAGCTATAAGCGAGAGTGAGTGATTGTGATAGTGGCTGTATGGATGAGTGTGTGCTTGTATCAGTGATTGTATAAGAGCGTAAGAATGTGCTCCTATTTGTATGAGTAAGTGAGCTGGTGTGTGTATAACTGTATAGGTGAGTAAATGGTAGTGTGTTTAATTATTTGCATGACTGACTAGGTGTGTGAGTACCTCTATGGATGAGTGGCGGTGTTTGAGTGTCTATATAGGAGTATGAGTGCATATGATAGTCCTGTACTGAGTGACCGTAAGTATGAGTGACTGTACGGGTGAGTGAGTGGATGTGTGCGTAGACCTAAGAATCAGTGAGTGGGTATGTAGTTATTGGTGTTGGAGTGTCTATGGTTTTGCGAATGGCAGTCTGTAATTTAGAGTGGGTGTATCAAAGGTTATATTGGGGTGTGAGGAGGTGCATCAGATTATCACGTGGATGATGTCATCAGTGATGTCATTTGAGATGTCATCAGTGATGTCATCAGTGATGTCACTGACCATGTCATGAGTGATGTAATATGTGACGTCATCAGCAGTGCATTGTGGAGGCGCGAGTTATAGTTAGCTGGACTAACTATAACGGGGGAATTTCACGGGTTTTGTACGAGTGCAATGTCCAACTAACTATAACTGTCCCTAAAACCTATGGTTTTTTCAGTGAATTTCAAAGGTTTTTTAAATGCTAATTTGTAACTATAACGTGCCTGAAACCTACGGTTTTTTCAGTGAATTTCAAAGGTTTTTAAATGACATTTTTTAAATGTATTAATTTTTATATTAATTTTTTTCATACTGATTTACTACATTTTTAGCAACAATTTCTTTTACATATTTTATTTTTTAAATTACATTGTAATTACATTATACATTACATTACAAAAAATACTTTCTCAGAATGAATTACTTTAGTTTAAATACTTTGCACATAGGCAATAGACTTTTAAGTACAGTAGTTACAGTTGTTGCAATGGGCACCACATTTTCAAACACAATGCAACATTCAGCTCAATGTGAATTTCTAGTTAAATGCAATTAGTTACTTTATGGATTACTTTTCTAACCACAGGACTGGATCCTAGATTCAGTCCTGGTACATCTCCTGTAAACAGTTGAGTAAAAGCGTTTTGGTTACAGTCGTGATTTTTAAGGAATATTATTGTATTTTAAAAGTTCACACTTAGAAACTTTTTCTCATAGAATCACCAATGTTATCCTATGGAAGGAAATTCACTTAGAAGGTAAAAACTGTTATCGTTACTTTTTCTTACTCAGTGTTGGATCCTGGATCCAGCACTGGTGCATCTCCTGTAAACAGTTGAAAGAATGCGTTTAAGTCATACAGGCGATTTTTAAGGAATATTTGTAGTTTGTGAAAATCGAAACTTTGAAACTTTTCTGCTGAAAACCAGACAATGGATTCCTATGGAAGAAAATATAAGTTACTGGTAAGTACGGTTAAAATTACTTTTCAGGACCAGTACTGGGCTGAAAGATGCAGCACTGAGGTCTCTCCTGATAACAGGTGAGTAAATCGAAGTTCGTATTTCGGCTGATTTTAGAGGAATGTTTGTATGTTTCAAAAATCAACACAGAAACTTTTTCAGCAAAAAGCAGGCAATGATATCCTATGGAAGAAATTCAAGTTACTGGTAAGTACGGTTAAAATTACTTTTGAGGATCAGTACTGGGCTGAAAGATGCAGCACTGAGGTCTCTCCTGATAACAGGTGAGTAAATCAGAATTCGTATTTCGGCTGATTTTAGAGGAATATTTTAAAGTTCCAAAAATCCACACTTAGAAGAATTTCCAAGTGAAACCAGTCAATGTTAGCCTATGGAAGGAAATTCAAGTTACTGGTAAGTATGGTTAAAATTACTTTTCAGGACCAGTACTGGGCTGAAAGATACAGCACTGAGGTCTCTCCTTATAACAGGTGAGTAAATCGGAATTCGTATTTCGGCTGATTTTAGAGGAATATTTGTATGTTTCAAAAATCAACACTTAGAAACTTTTTCAGCAAAAAGCAGGCAATTATATACTATGGAAGGAAATTCAAGTTACTGGTAAGTACGGTTAAAATTACTTTTGAGGATCAGTACTGGGCTGAAAGATGCAGCACTGAGGTCTCTCCTGATAACAGGTGAGTAAATCGGAATTCGTATTTCGGCTGATTTTAGAGGAATATTTTAAAGTTCCAAAACTCCACACTTAGAAGAATTTCCAAGTGAAACCAGTCAATGTTAGCCTATGGAAGGAAATTCAAGTTACTGGTAAGTACGGTTAAAATTACTTTTCAGGACCAGTACTGGGCTGAAAGATACAGCACTGAGGTCTCTCCTGATAACAGGTGAGTAAATCGGAATTCGTATTTCGGCTGATTTTAGAGGAATATTTTAAAGTTCCAAAACTCCACACACAGAAGAATTTCCAAGTGAAACCAGTCAATGTTAGCCTATGGAAGGAAATTCAAGTTACTGGTAAGTACGGTTAAAATTACTTTTCAGGATTAGTACTGGGCTGAAAGATGCAGCACTGAGGTCTCTCCTGATAACAGGTGAGTAAATCAGAATTTGTATTTCGGCTGATTTTAGAGGAATATTTGCACAATGGTGAAGGGAGGGGCGGGGCCTGAGGTGACATCTGTGCAAACGCGCCCCGTGGCGCGTTTTAAGTAGGGGGATTAAGTCCCCTTGAATCATGAGGGTCCCTACGGGCCAACTAGCCCACCAGGAACCTCCAGTATGCGCCAGAGGCTGCGTTGCAGAGACGTGTAGAGAGGCCACACCCTTTTACAACACTCT
Organism: Calotriton arnoldi; assembly: GCA_963921515.1. Classification (NCBI taxonomy): domain Eukaryota; kingdom Metazoa; phylum Chordata; class Amphibia; order Caudata; family Salamandridae; genus Calotriton; species Calotriton arnoldi. Next base: position 36,665 of record CAWUFW010012914.1, read on the forward strand.
GCAACGCAGCTCCAGTGGCGCTCACTGGACGTACCTGGTGGGCTAGTTGGCCCCAGGGACCCTCAGGATTGAAGGGGATTTAATTCCCCATCTTAAAACGCGCCACGTTGCCTGTTTGCACACATGTCACCTGAAGCCCCGCCCCTCCCTTCACCACTGTGCAAACACGCCCCGTGGCGCGTTTTAAGTTGGGGGATTAAGTCCCCTTGAATCCTGAGGGTCCCCGGAGTCCAACTAGCCCACCATATACCTCCAAAAGCGCCACAGAGCTGCATTGCAGAGAGGTGTAAAAGGGGCGTGGCCTCTGTACACCTCTCTGCAAGGCAGCCCCCTGGCGCATACTGGAGGTTCCTGGTGGGCTAGTTGTCCCCAGGGACCCCCAGTATTCAAGGGGATCGTTCCCCCTCTGCAAACGCGCCAGGGGCGCGTTTGCAGAGTGGTGAAGGAAGGGCGGGGCCTGCGGGCCCGATCGTTTTTTTTTTTTTGTCCCCTGAAGGGTGGCTGTGCGGCCCCCTTCCTTTTTCATGTTTTTGGGCCCTGGGGACCCCATCCCCCAGGGCCTTACCCCTTTTTTGTAATTAAAATTTAAAAAACAAAAACGGGAAGGGGGCCGCGTGGCCCCCTTCCCTGGGCCTGTATTGGCCCCGGGGACCCCATCCCCCGGGGCATGGCCTTTATTTTTTATTTGGAGGGGGGCTGCGTGGCCCCCCTCCTCAGGCCATTTAAGGCCCCGTGGACCCCATCCCCCGGGGCCGGCCTTTCCATTTTTTTTTTATTTTTATTTTTTTATTTTTTGGGGAGGGGGCCGTGTGGCCCCCCTCCCGAGCCACTACTGCCCCGGGGACCCCATCCCCCGGGGCTGGCCCCTCCGTTGGGGACTGTGGGGGTCCCCAATCCCCCACAGTCCCGCCGGCTCCCGCGTCCCTTGGGAGCCGGCATTGCTTTACACATGGGGAGCAGCTAACATGCTGCTCCCCATGTGAAAAGCAATCGGCTTTGGATATTGGAAGAGAGAGCAGGTTTCCCTGCTCTCTCTTCCAATATCCAAAGCAAGTTTACAATGGCAGGACGGGAGCCGCGAGGCTCCCGTCCTGCCATAGCAAACTACAGTGTCCCGAGGGTAGGCACCCGGGACACTGCAGGAGCCGGCCCTGGGGGGTGGCGGTCCCCAGGGCCATCAAGGGCTCCAGGAGGGGGGCCGCGCGGCTCCCCTCCCTTAAATTGCACAGCCCCGGGGAGGTGGTGGTCCCCGGGGCGTGTGGGGGGGCTGGAGCCCCCCCCACACCTTATTTAACATAAAAAAAGAAGCCCCGGGGGGTGGCGGTCCCCGGGGCTGCGGGAGGGCAGAAGAGCCCTCCCGCACCATTTTTTATATAAAGCCCCGGGGGGGTGGCGGTCCCCGGGGCTTGGGGGGCCCTTTGAGGCCCCCCACACATAAAATTAACCCCCCCCACCATGCCCCCGGGACTTGGGCCACCCGGGGGCAAAATGCAATCGAAGCGCGGAGACCGCGCTTCGATTTTTCCGGCAGGATTCGCGCACCCTGAGCGCATCCTGCCGATTAAAAATTTTTTTAATTTTTTTGCCCAGGGGCTCCTTGTGGGACCCCCTGAGCAAACCTAGGGGTCAGGGTGTTTCTACCCTGCCCCTTTGTGCGCTTTGCGCACTTGTTTCTGTCCTCGGTTCTACCGAGGGACAAAATGGCTGCCAACATTTCCTGAATCGGAATGTTGACAGCCAGCTGACAGCCAATTAACATGCAGCTCGTGATCGGGAGGGTACGCGGACCCTACTCGGCCATAGATATCACTATCTTTTTACTTTTGATTTTCTCAGCAACTACTGAACGGATTTACACCATTTAACAAAAGGGTTCTTTCTGAACCAAGAACTACCTCTTTGCCAAATTTGGTGTAATTCCGTTCAGCAGTTCGAGCTGTAGCCGTGTCTAAAGTTTCCTATGGAAAATTGCATGGGGAAAACGCGTTTTGGGACCCCCCTTTTTCTCGGCCCCCGCTGACGAATCCCCCGAGACTTTCAGGGCAGGAGCGGACCGGAGCGGGCCACAAAGTTTGAAAATTTTGCGAAGATACGTCAACCGGCAAGAGAGTTATTTCAAATAGAATGTCGCTGATTTCCTATGGATAATAGGTTGTAACTATAACTATCTACTGGCGACCGCCAGTAGATAATATATATATATCAGTCATGTGAGAATGAAGTCTGACATTCTCAGTAAAACATGTACATCCAACAATGGCAGAGACTGTCAGTTGATTCCTTTGTGTTCTACTGCAGCTTCCCAGAGTGTTCTAAAGAACAACTAGAGTGCTAACAGCCTTACTTATGACAAAAGTATGGTACACCTGAAGCCATCTTGATTGGAATAAACTGGTAACACTTAAAACATTTAATTTAAAAAGGAACAAAATTATGGGGTTCATTTTGTCATAGAAATTATGGTTAGTGCTGTAGAAAGAAAAATTAGGACATGTTTCAAGTGTGATCTCAAATATCTTCCTGTTATATTTCAACAGGAGCAGCCTGTCAGTTGATGCCTTTGTGTTCTACTGCAGCTTCCCAGAGTGTTCTAAAGAACAACTAGAGCGCTAACAGTCTTACTTATGACAAATGTATGGCACACCTGAAGCCATCTTGATTTGAATAAACTGGTAACACTTAAAACATTTATTTTTAAAAAGGAACAAAATGAGGGGGTTCATTTTGCCATAGAAATTATGGTTAGTGCTGTAGAAAGAAAAATTAGGACATGTTTTAAGTGAGATCTCAAATATCTTCCTGTTATATTTCAACAGGAGCAGCCTGTCAGTTGATGCCTTTGTGTTCTACTGCAGCTTCCCAGAGTGTTCTAAAGAACAACTAGAGTGCTAACAGCCTTACTTATGACAAAAGTATGGCACACCTGAAGCCATCTTGATTGGAATAAACTGGTAACACTTAAAACATTTAATTTAAAAAGGAACAAAATGAGGGGGTTCATTTTGCCATAGAAATTATGGTTAGTGCTGCAAAAAGAAAATTTAGGGCATGTTTTAAGTGAGATCTCAAATCCTCTTCTATTTCATTAGAAAATTCTGACATGCAGACTGAAACAATCCCTTTCAATACCAGCAGTAGACTTCCAGTTAACTCCTTGGTGAGCAGTAGCTTTACTACAGTGATCTAATGAACAACTAGAGTGCTAACATTCTGAATTTATGGCAAATGTGTGACACATCTGAATGCCTTCTTGATGGAATCAAAGTAAAAAACTGAAAGCATTTCCTACTGAGGAGACTGTAGTAAATGAGGAAATTAGGAAACATCATAACAAATAAGTCTCCCAAGATGGCCACCAGAGAAAAAAGAGCCCAAATGTAGCACAAATATCACCCAGAGGTAGCCCACGTATAGCCCAATGACAGAAGTGTGCAAAACACTTTTTATTTTTGTTTTTTGCAGTTTTATATAGTGCAGACTGGTCAGATATTGGAGTGCTTTACATGAGCATTGGTTACATCACACAAGGACAAATTCATGTTGGTTGACCCCTACACTACCCAAACACCACTGCACTACCCTAAACCCTAAAACACTACCCCCAGCACGACCCCCTTCACTACCCAAACACAACTGCACTACCCTAAACTCAAAAACACTACCCCCAGCACGACCCCCTACACTACACAAACACCACTGCACTACCCTAAACCCTAAATCTACCCCCTACACTACACAAATACCACTGCACTACCCTAAACCCTAAAACACTAGAACCCAGCACGACCCCCTACAGTACACAAACACCACTGCACTACCCTAAACCCTAAAACACTACCCCCTACACTACACAAACACCATTGCACTACCCTAAACCCTAAAACACTACCCCCAGCATGACCCCCTACACTACACAAACACCACTGCACTACCCTAAACCCTAAAACACTACCCCAGCACGACCCCCTACACTACACAAACACCACTGCACTACTCTAAACCCTAAAACACAACCCACAGGACGACTCCCTACACTACCCAAACACCACTGCACTACCCTAAACCCTAAAACACTACCCCCAGCACGACTCCCTACACTACCTAAACACCACTGCACTACACTAAACCCTAAATCTACCCCCAGCATGACCTCCCACACTACACAAACACCACTGCACTACCCTAAACCCTAAAACACTACCCCCAGCACGACCCCCTACACTACCCAAACACCACTGCACTACCCTAAACCCTAAAACACTAACCCCAGCATGACCCCCTACACTACCCAAACACCACTGCACTACCCTATACCCTAAAACACGACCCGTACACTACACAAACACAACTGCACTACCCTAAACCCTAAAACACTACCCACAGCATGACCCCCTACACTACACAAACACCACTGCACTACCCTAAACCCTAAAACACTACCCCCTACACTACACAAACACCACTGCCCTACCCTAAACCCTAAAACACAACCCCCAGCATGACCCCCTACACTACACAAACACCACTGCACTACCCTAAACCCCCTACACTATACAAACACCACTGCATTACTCTAAACCCTAAAACACTACCCCCAGCACGACCCCTCACAACACAAACACCACTGCACTACCCTAAACCCTAAATCGACCCCCAGCATGACCCCCTTCACTACGCAAACACCACTGCCATACCTAACCTAAAACACTACCCCCAGCATGAACCCCTACACTACCCAAACACCACTGCACTACCCTAAACCTTAAAACACTACCCCCAGCACTACCCCCTACACTACACAAACACCACTGCACTACCCTAAACCCTAAAACACTACCCCAGCACTACCACTACCCAAACACCACTGCACTAACATAAACCCTAAAACACTACCCCCAGCACAACCCCCTACACTACACAAACACCACTGCACTACCCTAAACCCTAAAACACTACCCTCAGCACGACTCCCTACACTACCCAAACACCACTGCACTACCCTAAACCCTAAATCTACCCCCAGCACGACCCCCTACACTACCCAAACACCACTGCACTACCCTAAACCATAAAACACTACCCCCAGCATGACCCCCTACACTACACAAACACCACTGCACTACCCTAAACCCTAAAACACTACCAACAGCATGACCCCCTACACTACTCAAACACCACTGCACTACCCTAAACCCTAAAACACTAACCCAGCATGACCCCTACACTACCCATACACCACTGCACTACCCTAAAGCCTAAAACACTACCCCCAGCACGACCCCCTACACTACTGCACTACCCTAAAACACTACCCCCAGCATGACCCCCTACACTACCCAAACACCACTGCACTACCCTAAACCCTAAAACACTACCCCCAGCACGACCCCCTACACCACCCAAACACCACTGCACTACCCTAAACCCTAGAAAAGAAACCCCCACCCCATGCCCAATCCCCCTTACCTCTCACTCCTCGTGGTTCCTCTCTCCTCGTGGTTCCTGCTTCACGTTGTCTCTGAGGGGCGGTGCACGTCGTTGTGAGTAAACGGAACAGCCTCTGTTTCCTTACAACGACATGGATCGTCTACATGTTTTTTAGAACGCATGGTCATTTACCATACATACCTTTACAACAAAATTCGTTGTAAAGGCATGCTTGGTAAATGACCATGCGTTCTAAAAAAATGCGTAGTAATGACTTCGTGATGTACAACGCATGCGTGGTAATGCATGCGTTGTAATGGTATCGCAAAGTGAAAAAGTAGTTGTAACGGCTGTTTACCGATCGAAGCTGGCCCCTGTTCTTCAGTGAGCTGTTTATTTGATTAATTAGGAGGAAGGAATGTGTTTTTTACCGAAAAGTGCATTCCCGGCTGTTGTATTGTGAAAGTGTCCGCGTGGCCTGGTTTCACTTCCAGTGAGAAGTGGAAGAGTCTGTTTGGATCTAAAGGAGTTCTGTTGTTGGACGTGGCCGGCGCGACATGTCATCAGAAAACATAGCTAATGGAAAGCGTCCTCCCTGAAGTGTGGAGCAGTGCCATGAGAGGTCAACGAGTGTGCGTCCCACCGCAGTATGACCGTACCGCGTGACCCATGTGCCACCTCCAGGGTACGGGAGGCAGAAGCGGCATCGCAGGTCCTCTTGAAGACCGTTGTAGCACTAATTCTACATTTTGGTACTAGGGCATTTTAACTTCGTTGTTCCTGCCAGATACAAAGAGAAGATCCTGTGTTATTCAGTGCCCTCGTTACCTTTTTTGTGGGTTGTGGTGCTTGTCACTTCGTTGCCCCGCCGGTGCACACGACTGGGCACCCCACCTCGTGTGCCATCTGCAGGGCCTCTGCCCTCGGATCACTGGTTTCGGTTTCTGGAGTGGCAACATAAACAGTTGCTCCCAAAGGACTAGCCTGAACACTTAGGTGAATATCCCCTGCACCAGCATTCCACGGAAATTCTTTCCTAGCTCTCCCACGTCAACGAGGACGTCATAATAGCACGGCTCCGCTCGCGACACCGTATGACGTCATCAGAGCCATAAGAGAACCTCGTCGGCGTGCTGACGTCAGTTCCACCCATTTTTTCCGTGCCACCGAGGCAAACAGGGGACCGAGACATTTTCACATGTATACATAGTATAATAAATATATTTATATTCACTGAAAAAACCATAGGTTTCAGGCACGTTATAGTTAGAAATTAGCATTTAAAAAACCTTAGAAATTCACTGAAAAAACCATAGGTTTCAGGCACGTTATAGTTAGAAATTAGCATTTAAAAAACCTTAGAAATTCACTGAAAAAACCATAGGTTTCAGGGGCGTTATAGTTAGTTGGACATTTCACTCGTACAAAACCATAGAAATTCCCCCGTTATAGTTAGTTCAGCTAACTATAACTCGCTGCATCCCGCAATGCACTGCTGATGACGTCACATATTACATCACTCATGACATGGTCAGTGACATCATCTGACATCACTGATGACATCTCAAATGACATCACTGATGACATCATCCAGTGAATGTGTGTTTTTCTGATAATTAAATATGTTTTATATATGTATATCTCAAGGTCGATGGAAGAATAAATGGGTATATAAGTGTCTAAATGGATGATTTTGTTTTGTAAAATTGATTGTATAACTGACTAAGTGTATCTTAGTGAATACATGGGTTAGTGAGTAATGTTTAAATATGAAAATATCTGTATCAGTCTCTCACTTTGTGTATAAGTGGCTGCATGGGTTGGTGAGTAGCTACATGAGTGTCTATATGGGTTATTAGTTGGTTTTTGAGTATCAGTATGAGTGTCTGAGTGTCTGTATGGTTCGGTGGGGGGTATTACTTAGTGCATAGATGCATGAATGAGTGACTCACTGTTTGTATGTGTTGAAGACAGCATGTGTGCAGGACTGTATAGGTGGATCAGTATGTGTATGAGTGTGTTAGTGAGTGAATGACTGTCTCAATAGTGTCTTTATGAGTAACTACATATGTTTTAAACTAGTATATGTGAGTATTGGTGTATATAAGTGAGTATATGTGAGAGTGAGAGTTTGGAAGAGTTCCTGTACAAATAAGTAGGTGTTTCTATAAGTGATTGTTTAAGAGAGTAAGTATGTGTAAGTTTCTGTAGAAGTAAGTGTGGTAGTGTGTATATAACTGTATATGCAAGTAAATGGATGTTTGATACTTTGTTTGCATGTGTGACTATGTGTGTGAGTAACTCTATGGATGAGTGGCGGTGTGTAACAGGATGTATAGGTGTATGAGTACATATGATGAGTGAGTACATGTATGAGTGACTGTATAGGGACTGTTGGTGAATGAGTGGATGTGTGTGTAGATCTTGGAATTACTGAATAGGTGTGTTGTAACTGGTATTGGTATGTCCATTGTTTTGAAAATGTTAGTTTGTATTTTTGAGTGTGTGTATCAAAGGTTATATTAGGGTGAGAGGAGGTCTGCCACTCTATCACAAGGATGATGTCATCAGTGATGTCATCAGTGATGTCATTTGAGATGTCATCAGTGATGTCATGAGTGATGTCACTGACCATGTCATGAGTGATGTAATATGTGACGTCATCAGCAGTGCATTGCGGGCGCGCGAGTTATAGTTAGCTGAACTAACTATAACAGGGGAATTTCTATGGTTTTGTACGAGTGAAATGTCCAACTAACTATAACGCCCCTGAAACCTATGGTTTTTTCAGTGAATTTCTAAGGTTTTTTAAATGCTAATTTCTAACTATAACGTGCCTGAAACCTATGGTTTTTTCAGTGAATATATATATATATATATATATATATATATATATATATATATATATATATATATCCACAAACAGAGGTTGCCCTCGATGGAAATGCCACACATCAGGGAGTTATCACCATATTTATTGCAGGTTAGCAGTCACATCACGTTCCCTCCTAAGTTCTTATCACAGGCCAAACGCGTTTCGGGCAGCACTCTGCCCTTGATCACTGGCGGCTTGAACAACATTCCCGGCAACAATCAGGAAACCATATTTAAACGTTAAGACCCGCCCCAGTGGGCGTGCAGTCACGATGCCTCATGGTCTTTGAAGTCCCTCGTCGTTTTACCACAGTGGGTGTTGTCGAGTTCTGCAAAAATTAAAAAACAGTACTTTACCCAAGTGGGCTACTTGAGGAGGAAAACAATGATTATGCTGCTTATTCCACTTCCCACAGTATAGGACTCCCTGTCCTCTCGACTCCCGACACTTCAGGAATCGCTGGTCCGCTGACATGCGGAGGGGCGTTTCCGCGGCTGGGCTGCCGCTAAAATATCCACAAACAGAGGTTGCCCTCGATGGAAATGCCACACATCAGGGAGTTATCACCATATTTATTGCAGGTTAGCAGTCACATCACGTTCCCTCCTAAGTTCTTATCACAGGCCAAACGCGTTTCGGGCAGCACTCTGCCCTTGATCACTGGCGGCTTGAACAGCATTCCCGGCAACAATCAGGAAACCATATTTAAACGTTAAGACCCGCCCCAGTGGGCGTGCAGTCACGATGCCTCATGGTCTTTGAAGTCCCTCGTCGTTTTACCACAGTGGGTGTTGTCGAGTTCTGCAAAAATTAAAAAACAGTACTTTACCCAAGTGGGCTACTTGAGGAGGAAAACAATGATTATGCTGCTTATTCCACTTCCCACAGTATAGGACTCCCTGAATCTGACTTTGGGGGCCCGTAGCAGGCCCCCCTTCACTAGGAGACAGCCGGTTGGGGCCGGTGGGGGTACCCATGGGTCCCCTCTTTCCAACCATGCAGAGTGTGGCAGGCACCATGGGGTGCCCACCACAGGGTGCAGGGTTTTCCGCAACCACCCCGTTTTGCAATGGGAGCCTGTGTTGTCAGTCGGAACACAGGCTCCCATTGAAGTCAATGGGAGTCCGACCGAACGGTGTTCGGAAGCATCGTAATCGGTCGGTCGGACTCCCCGAATCCGAGTCGGTCGGAAATGATTCCGACACCGAGTCGGTCGGAATGCTTTCCGACCGACATCGTAATGAGGCCCTAAGTGTTTGTCTTGCTTTAATAGGGACAGTCCTGTCCCCTCCAAACTGGAATACAAACAACACTAAACCAGTTTCTGCCTTCGTAGACCTCACCATTGAGGTATAGCGAGATTCTTGTAGCACAATGAGCATGGACCCCATGACAGACTATACCCATTGTACTTAGGGTGTCTACTGCAACAAACACCAAGATGATGATGCCTGGTATGCATTAATTATTCTCAGTCACTGGCAATCGCTCAGTGACACATTCTAGTCGAACATTTTTCACCCACTAGACAGACGCAAAATAAGGAAATCATTCTTGGTCCTGGTCGAATGGGAAAGGTCTAGCCCAAACTGCCTGGCATGATTTCCTCCAGAGAGGAACATAAGCAACCCCAACCAAATGCTGCCTACTTACGCCTCATCTGGGAGGTATAGCTTGCCTCTTGTGTTACAGAGAGCACAGGACTCAAATCTGGTAATACCATTCACACTTAGGGCGTTAACTGCAACAAACAACAAGATAATGGATAGAATGCTTGAATAGATTTCAGCTCCTGGCGTTTACTCAGGCCGTATTCCAGCCATTCATTTTTTGCCAACTTTGTTACTTTAGAAAAAGACCACCCATATACAAATCAGTATTGGTCCTGCTCAAACAGGAACAGTCCAGCCTTAACTGACAGGTCTGGTTCCCTCTAGACACTAACAGAAGCAACTCCAGACTGGGGCTAGTAAGTGCCACATTCTTCAGTTAGTCTCAATAATCCAACCACAGTTGCCGTAGTGGATATTGGATTGAATTAGCTTACACACCTTGTCTTTCTGGTATCATATATAGTGGGACTTGCATTTTGCTGATCTCCTAAGGATCCTAAACTCTGATATTAAAAATGGCATAAAATATTGTGTCTATGACTTTTCAAATATTGAAATTCCGGAAAGCAATTCACGCAATATTTTAATCATCGTAGTTTTTTGGGAATAGATGTGAGCATTGTATCTGCTGAGAACTACTGCAAATTCCTAGCAGCAAAATTTTGGGTGGATATTATATGTTTGAAAATTGACTGGGGGTATGTGGCTTTAACAGCACACTTCTGGGTATTTTCCCCCCAAAAAATGTAAATGCTGTGCAGAGGCAAATAATTCTAGCAACTGTGAGAGGTCATATGACAAAGGTGCACTGGGCGCACTAATCATTTACACATCTTTTTGTGCCCTGAAGCATTCTCTATCACAGAAGGAACTACACACCCTTCAGAAATACAGATCCTAAAGTTGCAGATTTTGTATGATCGCAAATGGGTGTTTCTACTTTTGTGGGGGCGTGGTAACCTCACGCAAATGTGCTGCTTTGCAGATGTGGGAGGGGCAAATAGGCTGTCAGAATGCACACTGTTCATGGATCACATATGAAGTGGCACAGAATCAGTGCACACCCAGAGGTCACCCCTTGTGAACGGCACACAGGGGTTCTGAAAAACACCTCCGCAGCATCCTCCTCCAGGCAGATGCAACCACAACTGAACCAGCCTGCCAAGTCCTCCCTGTGCCCATCCTCAAAATCCGTCATTTGTCCTGAAATGGAAGAGGGACATCAGTTTGAAACTGGCAGTCTGTCTAGTAATGCCATAACATCGCAAGTTTGTGTCCCTTATGAGTACAGCCTTTATTTTGGTAATTCTGTGCCACCTGCCACACTCAATGACAGTGAGACCAGTGGCTTACCACAAAATGACGCCCCCTGCAGAATGTGAGAGGCCCCTGAGGCCCCTACATCTTAGAGATATTCATTGGCCTCCAGCTGAATAGAGAGCCTCATTGAAGAGTCAGGGAAACCCGGATGGTTTGCGGTCCCACTGCGCCACACGGGCTTCAGTGGCCTGGGTTACGCCCCTGAGTGAGACCGGGGCAGAACATGACCATTTGGCACAGTAATTTAATACTCCTATAGGTGTCCTAATAAGGAAAATATAGATTATCCCCCAAGACATCAGATGCCCCTCCCTACGAGAATTCGACTTATGCATGCTGAAAATGTAATTTCTCAGTGTTTTGACACTATTAGATCATCAAGGTGTCTGCTCTCCCTTACCGTGGCTCTTTCCAAGGTTTGTCTTGCTTGAATCTGATTTCTAGATGCCTTTGCAGTAGCCACAGCATTGCATGACTATGCTTCCAAGAAAGTTATTTTTACAGATCTCCCCACATAACTTGGCTTTGAAAGACAGCTCAGTAACAATCTTGAAACGCCTCAGAGGTGAATACACTTAAAATAGTTTATCTGTTGTCTTAATCACCTTTAAGATGTTTGGTAGACAAGGTTTCCAAGTTACCAACATAAACAAAATAGCACGCACGTTTCAGAAAATATTTTTCTGTGGTTATTCATGATGGAATGGCAAAGTTAGAGAAAATACGAGATTGAAAATAGGTGTAAAAAAAGACAGGTTTACACGACATGTAGCCCTGGCGGGGGGGGTCTAAAGTTATCAGTTTGCTAGGTGGGCCAAAGGGCATATAGAGTACACTCCTTTTATTATAAAACCATTTCATTGGGGAGCATTTGATATTAGCTTTGAGACTTAAAACCAAGACATGATTATCAGAAAAACGTATTACCAAGTTATGATATTACCCCGAGAAACGTAAGAGGGCACATAGAAGTTGGAAGGGAGCATACCAAAACTGAGAAGAGAAGGTGGCTGGTAGTAGATAATGCTCAGAAGGGGTATACCTATTTCAAATGAAAATATGTTTATCATGCGTTACTTTGCACTTTAATAAAACGTCATACATCTTTTGAGGATTTTTTGTGTTCTGTCAGAAACATTTTCCATGCCCTTTAAAAAAAAATACTGTTATGACAAAGTAGAACAGTGGTAGGGAGCCCGGGGCAGATATACAAGAAACTGACACATCTCTGCATTATAGCAGAGATGCGTCAGTTTACTTGCGACACGCAAAAATACCCTTGCGCCACCATGGATGCGGCGCACCGTGGTGCAAGGATTGACAGATGCGTCACGCATCTGTTGGCGTAAAGGTAACGCATTGCTGGAGTTGTGTCGCAAGCACGACTCAACTCCAGCAATGCTCAGGAATGCCTATTCCTATTGTGCTGCGCCACTCCTTACGCCTGCTTTAAGCAGGCATAAGGTTTTTACGTAGTGGCGTCGTAGAAGTGGCGCAGTGAAATCTTGTAGATTTCATTGCTTCACTTTTACGAGTCTTTCTTGCGTCGGAACGCCCACCCTGCATACATTATGTATAATGTGGCGCAGGGCTTTACAACGTGACGCATCTCCCTAGATGTGTCACGTTGTAAATGTGTCGCAATGTGGCGCATTGTTTACGCCGCTGCTGCGTCACAAAGTGACGCAACGGCGGCACAAAAGTGTTGCAAGGGGCTTGTAAATCTGCCCCTCCATGTCGTAAACTAACGAAAGAAAAGTTTCGATAGATAGATCACTGTGTCAATTGAAGAGTATAGCCAGTGGAGAGATAAGTACTATGTCGCACGGAGGAGCTCCTGCAGTTACCGTTTTTGGATCTGAAAATTTGGGTAGTAACTGTGTATTTCACCTATGTAGTGAAGCAGCCTTTCTGGCACTCTTGGTCAGGTACAGATTCACAGCCCCTAATTACAATTGTAATGTAATTGAAATTGCATTTATATAGCACTTCCTAACACTGACGAGGTGTTGAAGCACTGTATGGTGAGTAGCACACTACTTGGGAATTCAAGGCTATGGGTTAATCCAGTGGTTATTGTTAATTATTATGAATAGTGATGTGCGCTCACTAAAAAATTACACGCATTTACTCCAGTTACATTGAGATATATTATATTAATACCACATAAGTGTGAGCATTAGTGAGGAATAGGTGGTTTTAGGTAAACGGTTAATGAGATAGATAGGCCAGTGGCAGTTACAAAGGAGTCACAAGATCAGATTGCCTGACAGGACTGGGAGCTGGTTGAGCTACCACAGTAGCGGGACTAGCACCTACATTATCGCCAGGGGACACATCTCCTCTATGTGCACCCTGGTGCTTTAGAAAAGCATCTAATGAAGAAAGCCTGCTCCTTGAGGACTTAAACTTCCTCTGCTTGTACTTTTCACTTGATGCCTAAGCAGTCATGCTCCTAAGCTCAGCCTCCTCAATTTCCATTATCAATAAAAAAAATTCTAATGAGACATAAACAGCTGAACTTTATTACATTATTACAGGGAAGTCTCTGATGCCTAGAAAGAGATCCCTCTGCCGCCACCAATATCAGGCAAGGTTCACCAGAGTGATAATTACAGGAGCCACTGAAGTCTCTAAATGAGAGAAACTCAGGGTCACTGGCAATCAGCACTCGGGGCCTGATTCACAAAGGTAAGCTTACCCTTTTGTGTAAGTGTACAATTGTTTGCTCTTTGGTCTTTTTATGTGCTGATACTATGCACTCGTAAAGATACTACTCGGTAAATCCCAGGGGCGGCTCCTCTACTAGGGCGGAGGAGCGTCGCCCCACTGCTTCTCGCAGTGCAGAAGCAGAAACATAAAATGTTAGTAACTTTCTGTTATTACCATTTTATGATTGGTTGCGGGCGGGCATGGCTGCTTTGAGAGCAGGGGAGGAGTGGTGTGCCTGCCCACTCCAGAGTGCGCAAAGACTGTTTGGTTGGGCCCCAGGGGACGCCCATACCAGTCATGGGCACTCTGCCTTTTCTCCATGTAGGCTGCATGCAGCCTACATGGAGAAAATGGCCTCCCCCAGCGTTGTGATTGTCTTAGGGGAGGGAGGGAGCCTGGCTGCCAGCGTCTGCTTCCTGTTCCTGGACAGCAGGAGAGCAGATAAGACGCGGGACCCGGTCAGGCAAGTTTAATTATCTTTTTTAATTTTTTTTTAAAATTAAATTAACCCCGTGGATGGCACTGTGCTAATCCTATGCTTAAAGACTTTGATAGAAAAGCAGACATTTGAGGTGAGCAGATCTAGAGTGTCGCTTGTGTTGAGAGTGCTCTATACAGGAGCTGCTTTCCACCTAAACTTGAGAACTACCCAGAGTTCTCTGCTTCTTTTTTGCATAATTTATACATCACTCTATGCCTGAAAGGGTATTGTTTTGATGTATGTATATATATATAGGATCTCTCATTCTGTAATGATAGTTTTTTTGTGTATTGGATGTATAGGTGTAAGTTGCACTGTCTCTGATTATATACTGAGGCTTGGGTTTGAGTTTGTGCCTCTACATTTGTGTTTGTATGGTGCTGTATATGTTAATGATTGTTACATGGTGATAGAGTTTACAATGGTATATCTGTTCGTGCTAGACAGACTCTATATTTTTCTTTGTGTTTGTCTTTGTCAGTGAATGCATGGTTGCATGATACTTGCGTAAATTGGTAATACATAGGAGTGTTTATAAATCCATCGAAGGTGAGTTTCTGTATGATATTGAGTGTTTTGGTATTTATAGCAGTTGTGTGGTATTTATGCTGGATGGTACATGTGTGGGAGTAGGACTCTGGGTGTTTTTGTCTATGTTGTTTCTTCTATAATGGATGCTGACAGTTGCAATCTGTCTCAATATAGCATTTTTTTAGTCACACACGCACAGTGTTGTCATCAATGATGCAATTTCTGATGTTGCAGTGATGTTATCATTGATGTCATAGAACATGTCATGAGTGATGTAATATGTGAGATAATTAGCAATGCATGGTGAGGGCATGAGTTATAGTTACATTAGGACCCAAGTTATTGTTACTTGAGATAATTATAACTTGTGATTTTCTGTATTTTTGTTCATTTACACAGTGTGTTTTAACTGTCATTTTCACCTAACTATAACGTCCCATTAACCTTAGATTTTTTCAGTGAATTTCTAAAGTTTTTTTTGTTACAAAGTAAGATATTAATATAATTCCTACCAATAAAATCACTTTAACATTTGTTTTTTTCAGTCAATTTCTATGGTTTTTCTATAACAAAGTAAGGTGTTCATCACCATGTGTGGCAAGGGTTTAGGTGCAGGGCCAACCCCCTGCAGGCACCCAACACCCCGCAGGTGCACAACCACCTTTTTCAATTTTTATGGAGTTCCGTGGATCAGCAGATCCATCAGAACGCCCAACAGGACACTCCTGGGGTTTCGCACCGGATCTGCGGAGCAAATCCTCATAGGTGTCACGTTGAGCATTTCGGTGGATCCATAGATCCATGTAATCTCCCCAAAAATATATATTTTTTAAATTGACCCCAGGATGGGTCCCTCTGAGACCTCCCACAAGTCCTAGTTGGTCAGATGCCTCTACCCTGCCCCCTTATATCTTATTTGACTTTATTCTCAACTTTTCCTTCACGTTGTGTCCAGCTTATCACAACGTGTGTTTGAGCTCACAGATCCGTGGATCTGTCGCGGATCCGCTGCGGATCCTCTGTGGCATGAAATATCTATATATTTTTAAACCTAATTTCTTAAAAAATATTCACTGGAATTATACCAAATTACAAAAGCACACTTTCTGTACAAAAATCTAGCCTTGGCCAAATTTGTTGTAATTCTGTTGAGCAGTTGTTGAGAGTAACGTGGTTCAGTTTTTCCATGAAAAAATGAATGGGGAAAATGTGTTTTGGGACCCCCCCCCCCTTTTTCTCGGCCCCGGAATTATGGGTCAGTCCAAAATTTTCCAGGAAGAACCTTAGGCAGATGAGACATTTTTTGAAAGTCAAATGAAGATTGGTCAGATGGCACCATGGTTATAAGCAACTAGAAAGTGCCTTTCCTATGGAAACACGATCCTAACTATCACTACCCAGTGGCAATCATCATGGGGTGATATATATATATATATATACATACATATACATATACATATATATATATATATATATATATATATATATATATATATATATAAAATCAAAATCCATGTATGATTATATTACCCCACATGATAGGTTAGATTCGTTTTCAGATGTAGTAAGCAAAGAACTAAGGGATATGCAAAATGCATTGAGTAAAGAAACAATTCATCAAGGTGAATTTATCAAAATGTATCAGTAAACTATGAAAAAAATTGGGTAGAGTGAGAATTGTGTGGCACATAGTTCCGACAAAGGGGATAACATTGTACTATGGCCCATGGATATGTACATGACATAGACTTATAAACACTTTATTTTTATTTTTTTATGTATGAAGTTTTATATAGCGTGAATTAGACCAAACTTTTGGTATCAGAGCACTGTACAACATAACAATAGCACTGAATGTACAACGAGTGAAATGTAGAATCACAGGGTGAAGCCCAGAACGCTATACAAAGGGGGAAAACATAAAGCATGTATAAAAGATACAGGAGACATAGGTAATAACACAAAATGAATTCAAAGTGGGATGGATAGTCGCATCAGATAGGAAGAAGATTATTCAATAATCTCATTTTTACTTATTTTTAAAAGAGTGAATGAAGGGTTGCTCCTGGTCTTCAGAGGAAGAGAATTCCAGATTTTTGGGCAATTCTGGAGAAAGTTCTCTTGTAGGTTTCTTTTTGTGAAATTTTTGGTGTTTCAGTAGTAGGGAGCTCGCAATATGGGATGATCTTTTCCCTTCAAATAGAATCAGTTTCTGAGCAAGGTAGCGAGGAGTGTTGTGGTGGATGGCTTTGTATGTTATGCAGGCTATTTTTAGGTGGATCCTTGATTCATAAGGCAGCCAGTTCAGAGAATCTAGGGCAGGGATGATGTTATAATTGTTCTTTGTTCTTTGTGCCTGTGATGAGTCATACACCTGCACTGAGGGTAGCCCTCAGCGGTGCTAGTTTTATTTTTGGTAGGCCAACATGCTTACCATTCCTATAGTCTAGTTTGGAGATCACAAGTGCCTGAACCACCATTTTGAGATATGCATTGGGCAGGAAGGGCCAAGTTTTCTTAAAGCATGGAGGTGGTAGTTTGCCCCTCAGGTTGTGGTGCTGATGTTATTCATTATAAGTAGAAAGGGAGTGGCCCCACTATCCAAGAGATGGGGTGCCAGGTACAGAAATGTATAAAAAAAGATTTCTCTTGGACTACAGTTCACAGAAAATCAATCACCACCTTCAACC
The DNA here is from genome assembly GCA_963921515.1 of Calotriton arnoldi. Lineage (NCBI taxonomy): Eukaryota > Metazoa > Chordata > Amphibia > Caudata > Salamandridae > Calotriton > Calotriton arnoldi. The sequence goes on from CAWUFW010012914.1 coordinate 54,314, forward strand.
AAACATCATACACATGTCATAAATTTATGATTATGAAAACCCATCAACCAATTATAAACACAAAACAGATTTTGCTGAACTGTATAAAAAACTTCTTACTTTTATTAAAAGACAATGATTAATATAAAAAACACTTCAACAGATACAAATTATATCAAAAACAATTCATACATATAACAAATCAATATACATGAGAGACAAAGACAAGTGACATATTAAAAATCATCAAGTTCCGTTAATTCGGCTGAATCTGTAGCGTTGGAGTCTATCACTCTCAGAAATTAGACTCAAACGTTCCTCGAATTTAACAAATAAAAGAGCGTCGACGCGTTTCGGTGTGCTAAATGATTTTGGACTTCCCAAAATATCTGTCTCTCCTAGATTAAGCACAATATCATATGTGCCTGTGTTAAAACAAAATATATATACATATATCAACAATCTTAAAAATATAAATGTAAGACTAATCGAAGACATTTTAAACAATTGAAAACTTCATCATTTCGACTAAACTGCAAATACAGTAATATGATACTAGTGTTAAAATCACGAACAGACATATAAGAAGGGGACCTATTCGGTTATTCCTTTTTTTAATTAAAGGGGGTGGAGGCATCAGCCGTGAACAGTTTATAATTGTTTTAGGGTTCTCTGTTATCTTAACCAATCCATTCATTCAACCAGAAATCAATCATCATCATTCACTCTTCATACTCCATATAAGTTAAATATTACCCCTCATGTCCCCACAGGGGCTAAGTGATAGAGCCAAAAGGTCCAAAGCCTATCCCCATACAGGCTTTTATTTTTGTGTCTGGGGTGAATTCTAATAAATCTGCACAAATTACCATTGGGATTTCATATTTCATATCTGTTCAGTTTATTATATAGATCTAATTTTTATGAAGAATTTAAATGCATATATATAGATATATATATATATATATATATGTACCTCACGATTATACTGTTTCTCTCAGCAAAGGAATAAGTACTCGATTGCAGCGTGGTGCCGATATTAAAATCTTCTAATCAGGAGTTGGTGATTCTAAATCAGAAAAGATCAATCCATAAGGGAATTTTTTTTGTTATCGCATCTAAACCCACTGATTAATATAATGTCCATGATCTTATTATGACATGTTTATGATGACCCACCTGAGATATAAATATCCTCTTGTTTCACAAAGCATAGGTCATCCGGGATTAAGCAATCCTATGTTGATATATTGGAGGACTTTTGGCAATGTGAATAGCACCAGATTATAGTCGTCCTATAAGAAATATATCCATCAGAACCATAGTTATCAGATACTGTGATGCTGCCAGCGTATTAATTAATTTAAATAAGTTTTGCGAGCCAAGCTCTTATAGAGATATATAAAAAACCGCATACCTAATAATATACGTTCCGTTTGTGTGAGGCAATTCAGTCCCTCATCCGATATAACCAGGTTATTATATCGCCCTCGGTTAAGGACGCAGTATCGTGGTATGTCCTCCCCAGCCGATCCTAAGGGAACACATATGGTATTTTAGAAGATTGTATACACCCTTCATTAGTTAATGTATATGATATCTCATTACAAAAACTGTATGGTTGTCTATCTTTGTTCGTAACCCCGGGTAGACTCTCACCGCGTCTTGCAAGCACAAAGACGGGATAGTTAGAGTTACGTATATTACTTAGGCTCTATTCCTCCTGATTCTTACCTTTGGATAAATGGACCTGTTGCTTGGGGGAGCATTCGACGCTATTCCGCAATTCGAAAATGCCAGCAGCGTATCTTACATGGTCTTAAATACTAAAAAGTGAAAACTCCTCCCGGCACACCTGATGCATATTTAGACGTCATTATCGTGCGTTAGTCGCTGTTATGTCCAACGTGTCATGAGGGCCAATCATTTCTCCTTCCTGATTTCATAACTAGTTGCTATCTTTTCCATGGCTCCCAATCGTAATGGAAAAAATACTACCATGCCCATAGATTTAAAATACCGAATATTTAATCATGAATATATTTTATTTATTTGATCATTTTAATATTTAAATCATACTAATCCTGACTTTTATATTTTGAATTAAACTAAAAATTTTTTAGATGTGTCAATTCGATCGATACAAAATGTTACTCATAGGATCATCAATCTGATTCAAGGTAACCTCAGTTGTTTCCGAACTGGGCACGGAGAATCCTGGCCGGTACAGGGCTTCCATGCACAACCTCGGGACAAACTCTTTATATCAACAAATTCATAGTTATGTCCTCTCTATTTATCTTTTTTTTTTAATATAAAAAAATATGTATATATTGAAGGTTTAATGATAAAAAATGAAAATTACATTCATCTACAAAAAACCTCTTTACAGAAAAAGAATATATATTCCTTATGTATAAAGGACCTCATCTGATGTTACAAGTTATAGAGGTCTCAAATATTATCTCTCTCTATTGTGAGCAGACATAAAACCTCAATTTATCAGTCTTATCCAGTCTTCTTTTGAATTTAACCCCGTCCTTATAGTGTCTAAGATTGAAATGTACCACTGTTCTCGATTTTTTCGTTTAACAGTGATGTTACCTCTCTCTTATTGCCTTTGATCCTTTCAATAATGAACCATTTAAAATCAGTACAAACATGGCCTGCTTTCGTAAAATGGTCCACTAATGGTGCATTTTCTTTATGATTTTTTATTGGTGATTTGTGTTTAGATAAACGCACTCAACTCTCGTGCTGTCTCCCCCACGTAGCCCAAGTTACAAGGGCACCCGAGCAGGTAAACAATGTTACTACTTCTGCAGTTATTAAGGTCCTTGACCCAAAGGGTATGTTCATTATACGATGTGTTTTTGCCATCTATGCATTGGTTACAGATAACACAGCTACCACATTTGTAATTACCTATAGCTCTAGTTCCAGTGATTGTGCGCTGTTCTGCTTCTCCTATGTCCCTATAGGTGTGTACTAGTTCCTTCATTAAATTGTTGTTCCGTTTAAAAGCAAATAGTGGCCGCTCTAAAATATTTTGTTCATTGTCATTTAGAAGGCTCCAATTAGAGTTGATAATATTTTTTTATTTTATTGCTGATGCCCGAAAATTGACTTACGAATACTATCTTTTGCATATTGTCCTTCTCTTGTCTCTTTCTGTTTGTATTAGAATTCAGCGAGGAACAATTTAATAAAATTATTAATATGAGTACAAAAAACAGAAATAAAGTAACAATACTCTCCAGGTAATAATGACAAATGGGGCAAAAATCCTAAATTTGAGGAAAAATTAATTAGGACTGAAATGCAGGGCAGAATTCTTAATCGAATATGTCAAATCAGGCGTCATCCCAATTGGCCTACAGGTGAAAAATGAACCTGGCCTGTTTATAGAAAACAGGAAGTTCCTAGAGACCTGAACCCAAATTGCCAATAGGTGCAGTAGGGACTGGATCCTACTCATCATTGAAACCGCCCAGGAAATTATTATTTTAGAAAGGGAAGAAATAGAACAACTAGAAACAGAAATCAAAAATAACACAGCCTTAGATGAGGCAAAGAAAAAACTAGAAGAACTCAACATAGAAGTAGATGGCTACAAAGATTATTTATTAAATAAGAAAACTAAAAAACTACGAAAGGATGTCAACAAATACAGTATAGAGTTGAATTATCCTTACCTAGGGAAAGAGTATTATCAGCAAAAAAGAGAACAAGGTTGGGACAGACCTCTCCCACATAAACCCATTTATTCAAGAGGTGGAAGGAAACGTATTACGTTCTCAAATATCTCTGGCTCAAGTATTGAAGAGGAGGGAACAACAAGATTAGATCAAGGCATTAACCATCAGAATCAGGAATATGGACAGGGGGCCTCCACTTCCTCTTTTTTAGATCAACGTCCGAGAAGAGGGATCAGGATGAACAGAAATTATGGGAGAGGACAATATATGAGAAATCCCCCTCAAGAGGAATTTCTCCAAACCAGAAACCAGAGATACTGGCGGTGAGAAAATTTCCCATTATTAATCTTTCTAATAGACCTCTAAATGAAATGGAATTGGAGGTCCTAGAATAAGGTTTTAGTTTTGCACCTACCACGCATGTCAACAAATTTATGTTGGAAAAAGACCTTAAATCCTTTTTCAGAAAGATCAGACTAAAACGTTTCTTTGAGAGAATAGAGACCATACTGAGGACAACAGCATTTTAGGGTTAAGACCCAAGTCTACTTTTACCCCGAATATTAGCCAAGTAAGTAAAAATATTGAGGTTTTTGAACAAATAGTAGAGTCCAAAATACGTAACATCTGGGATAATCCATCACCAACTATTAACAATATGAGTAAACTACATAGGGAAGCCATTACATCCCTCAAAAATGATCTAAAAAGCACTATAAAACCTGCAGACAAAGGGGGAGGGGTTGTCATCTTTGACACCCTAAATTATGAACAGAGGATCATGGAACTTCTAGATGTGGAGGAACATTGCTCCAAGGTTCCGATGAGAAAATGGACGACATTAAAAACAAATATTGCTGACCTCCTATTTTCCGCAAAGGAAAATGATTTAATAACGGAGAGTGAATATAAATTTTGACCCAGAATAATGCCATTATACCAGCAATATACGGTCTTCCTAAGATCCATAAAAATGTAAACAATCCCCCCTAAGACCCTTTGTAAGCTGCATTGGTTCACCATTAGAACCACTTAGTAAATACATAGACAGCTTCCTCAAACCTTTAGTGCAGGCACAACGATCATATATCAAAGACTCAGCACACATGATTAACATCATCGAGGGTTCCAATTTTAATAATCAATCACAACTATTGGTAACCCTCGACATTGAGGCGCTTTATACAAACATACCCCAGGATGATACTATAGCTGTAGTTGAAAATGTCCTGGGGCCTGCCGTATGCAGAGGGGCCAGTGCTGAATTTATTATTGAATGTACGAGACTGGTTTGAAAACATAATATGTTTTTATTTAAGGACAGTCTATACCTTCAATGTAAAGGGACCAGCATGGGGGCCACCTGTGCCCCTAGTTTGGCATGCCTATACGTAGGTCAATTTGAAGATCAACATATCTTCAATGAAGCTGCACCATTTTTTGAGAATGTAACGAAGTGGTACAGGTTCATAGATGATATTTTATTTATTTGGAATGGTCCAGAAGACGACCTAAATGAATTTTTAATATGGCTCAATTTAGGCGATAGGAACCTGAAATTTACGGCACAGTATAGTAACATTTCTGTGAGCTTCTTGGATCTTAACATCAAAGATACAGAGGGCATTTTGGAGGTGGAACTTTTTACTAAACCTACCGATAAGAACACGTTATTGCATTATACTAGCTACCACCCCAAGGCCCTAAAAGATAATATTCCCTTTGGGCAGTTCCTTCGACTTCGAAGGAACTGTTAGTCTTTGGAGGATTTCTATAAACATTCAGAGAATCTCAAAGTGAAATTAAAGGAGAGAGGCTATCCAAAGAAATTAATAAGCCACTCCTTCAAACGTGCCCGTTTCTACAACCGATGAAAGTATGCTTTCTAATACAAACAGAAAGAGACAAGAGAAGGACAATATGCAAAAGATAGTATTCGTAAGTCCATTTTCGGGCATCAGCAATAAAATAAAAAATATTATCAACTCTAATTGGAGCCTTCTAAATGACAAATGAAACAAAATATTTTAGAGCGGCCACTATTTGCTTTTAAACGGAACAACAATTTAAAGAAGGGAACTAGTACACACTATAGGGACACTAGGAGAAGCAGAACAGCGCACAATCACTGGAACTAGAGCTATAGGTAATTACAAATGTGGTAGCTGTGTTATCTGTAACCAATGCATAGAAGGCAAAAACACATCGTATAATGAACATACCCTTTGGGCCAAGGACCTTAATAACTGCAGAAGTAGTAACATTGTTTACCTGCTCGTGTGCCCTTGTAACTTGGGCTACGTGGGGGAGTCAGCACGAGAGTTAAGAGTGCGTTTATCTGAACACAAATCACCAATAAAAAATCATAGAGAAAATGCACCATTAGTGGACCATTTTACGAAAGCAGGCCATGTTTGTACTGATTTTCAATGGTTCATTATTGAAAGGATCAAAGGCAATAAGAGAGGAGGTAACATCACTGTTAAACGAAAAAATCGAGAACAGTGGTACATTTCAATCTTAGACACTATAAGGACGGGGTTAAATTCAAAAGAAGACTGGATAAGACTGATAAATTGAGGTTTCATGTCTGCTCACAATAGAGATAGATGATATTTGAGACCTCTCTATAACTTGTAACATCAGATGAGGTCCTTTATACATAAGGAATATATATTCTTTTTCTGTAAAGAGGTTTTTTGTAGATGAATGTAATTTTCATTTTTTATCACTAAACCTTCTATATATACATATTTTTTTATATCTAAAAAAAAAACGATAAATAGAGAGGACATAAGTATGAATTTGAGGATATAAAGAGTTTGTACCGAGGTTGTGCATGGAAGCCCTGTACCGGCCAGGATTCTCCGTGCCCAGTTAGGAAACAACTGAGGTTACCTTGAATCAGATGGATGATCCTATGAGTAACATTTTGTATCGATCGAATTGACACATCTAAATTTTTTTTAGTTTAATTCAAAATATAAAAGTGAGGATTAGTATAATTTAAATATTAAAATGATCAAATAAATTAAATATATTCTTGATTAAAAATTCGGTATTTTAAATCTACTGGCATGGTAGTATTTTTTCCATTACGATTGGGAGCCATGGAAAAGATAGCAACTAGTTATGAAATCAGGAAGGAGAAATGATTGGCCCACATGACACGTTGGTCATAACAGCGTCAGACGCACGATAATGATGTCTAAATATGCATCAGGTGTGCCGGGAGGAGTTTTCAGTTTTTAGTATTTAAGACCATGTAAGATATGCTGCTGGCGTTTTTGAATTAGCGGAATAGCGTTGAGATGCTCCCCAAGCAACAGGTCCATTTATCCAAAGGTAAGAATCAGGAGGAATAGAGCCTCAAGTAATATAGAGTAACTCTAACTATCCCGGTCTTTGTGCTCGCAATGAGCGGTGAGAACTCACCGGGGTTACGAGACATAGATTGACAACCATATTGTTTTTGTAATGAGATAACATATACATTAACTAACGAAGGGTGTATACAATCTTCTAAAATACCATATGTGTTCCCTTAGGATCGGCTGGGGAGGACATACAGCGATACTGCGTGCTTAACCGAGGGTGATATAATAACCTGGTTATATTGGATGAGGGACTGAATTGCCTCACTTAAACGGAACGTATATTATTAGGTATACGGTTTTTTATATATCTCTATAAGAGCTTGGCTCGCAAAACTTATTTAAATTATTTAATACGCTGGCAGCATCACAGTATCTGATAACTATGGTTCTGATGGATATATTTCTTATAGGACGACTATATTCTGGTGCTATTCACATTGCCAAAAGTCCTCCAAGATATCAACATAGGATTGCTTAATCCCGGATGACCTATGCTTTGTGAAACAAGAGGATATTTATATCTCAGGTGGGTCATCATAAACATGCCATAATAAGATCATTGACATTATATTAATCAGTGGGTTTAGATACGATAACAAAAAAAATTCCCTTATGGATTGATCTTTTCTGATTTAGAATCACCAACTCCTGATTAGAAGATTTTAATATCGGCACCATGCTGCAATCGAGTACTTAATCCTTTGCTGCGAAACAGTATAATCATGAGGTACATATATACATATCTATATATATGCATTTAAATTCTTCATAAAAATTAGATCTATATAATAAACTGAACAGATATGAAATATGAAATCCCAATGGTAATTTGTGCAGATTTATTAGAATTCACCCCCAGACACAAAAATAAAAGCCTGTATGGGGATAGGCTTGGACCTTTTGGCTCATCACTTTTAGTGCCCTGTGGGGACATGAGGGGTAATATTTAACTTATATGGTGTATGAAGAGTGAATGATGGTGATTGATTTCTGGTTGAATGAATGGATTGGTTAAGATAACAGAGAACCCTAAAACAATTATAAACTGTTCACGGCTGATGCCTCCACCCCTTTAATAAAAAAAAAGTAATAACCGAATATGTCCCCTTCTTATGTCTGTTCGTGATTTTAACACTAGTATCATATTACTGTATTTGCAGTTTAGTCTTAAATGATGAAGTTTTCAATTGTTTAAAATGTCTTCGATTAGTCTTACATTTATATTTTTAAGATTGTTGATATATGTATATATAATTTTGTTTTAACACAGGCACATATGATATTGTACTTAATCTAGGAGAGACAGATATTTTGGAAAGTCCTGAAGAAGGTGGCGCAAAATCATTTAGCACCTGCAAACGCGTCGACGCTCTTTTATTTGTTAAATTCGAAGAACGTTTGAGTCTAATTTCTGAGAGTGATAGACTCCAACGCTACAGATTCAGTTGAATTAATGGAACTTTGATGATTTTTAATATGTCACTTGTCTTTGTCTCTCATGTATATTGATTTGTTATATGTATGACTTGTATTTTGATATAATTTGTATCTGTTGAAGTGTTTTTATATTATTGATTGTCTTTTAATAAAAGAAAGACTTTTTTTATACAGTTCAGCAAAATCCGTTTTGTGTTTATAATTGGTTGATGGGTTCTCATAATTATAAATTTATAACATGTGTATGATGTTTGGTTGAAGGTGGTGATTGATTTTCTGTGAACTGTAGTCCAAGAGAAATCTTTTTTATACATTGCTGATGTTATTCAGCATTGAGAGGTTGTTTTCCAGTGTTATTCCTAGGGCTTTTCCTGAATAAACTAAATGTGGGATACAGTTCAAGGCGGTGAGTAGTGAGAGCCAGTGTTTGATGTTTGGGGTGGAGTTGGGTGAAGAGATTAATAGGAATTCAGTTTGAGCGCTTTAAGTTTGAGGTGGTTAAGAGTTAACCAGTGTTGAGTTTTGATCAGGATGTTATTGAGGGTGATGATGTCATCAGGAAAGGCAATCTTCATGTAGAGTTGCATATCATCAGCGTACATATGGTAGGAGATAATAGAGAGTTTGAGGATTTTGGTCAGGGATTCCATGTAATGATTGAACAGGGTGGGGGAAAGTGAAGAACCTTGGGGTACACCGATCGTGACAGGCATCTGAACAGATAAAGCGTGATTGATTAGGACTCTTTGAGATATGTTCTGTAGGAATGAGCAGAACCATTTTAAGATAGTACCAGAAAGACCCACTCTATGTTCTAAGAGGTGCAGGAGTGTTTCAAACGCTGCTGATTGGTAGAATAGGATTAAAAGACAGGATTTGTTTTGATCGAGTAAGTGTAAAGCGTCATCGAGAATGTGAACCATGGCAGTTTCAGTACTGTGACCTGGTCTGAAACCAGATTGGCAGTGGTTGAGGAGTTGGTGCTGGGCAATGTGATTGCAGAGTTGTTGATGAACACATTTTTCCAGCAGTTTGGCTAAGGTTGAGATGCTATAAATGGGGCGGAAATTGTTGTGATCAGAGAGGTCAGCGTCAGGCTTATTTGAGATAGGGGTGACGACCACTTTTTAGACAGTCAGGCATGGAGCCTTGCGTAAGAGAGGCATTGATAATTCTGGTCCATAAGGTTATCAGGAGGTGTGAAGTCTCATTGAGGAATTTGGAGGGGAGAGGGTCATTGAAGTGGTTGGAACATTTTGTGGAAGTCAGTAGTTTTAAGATGTCAGAGGCATCATACGTCTGAATGATGGCCCATGAGGCATTTTTTTTAGGTTTAAAGAGATGGTTGCCAGGGCAAACATCCTGCGAGATGGAGGTGTGCTGTGGTAGTGTTTCAGTCGGTAAGCAATTCACAGCAATGGAATGGAATGGGCATTTATAGAGCGCAGACTGTCGCTCCCAAAGGAGCCTCCTGGCGCTATTCAGATAACAAGCAGACTAATAAGGCGATAGAACCTAGATGAGGGCAAGACTACATACGTCACTTAATCCATAAATCCAGGTCTTTAGTGCTTTCCTGAACAGTTTTCTGAATAAATCATTCTCAGTTTGTTAGGCATAAAATTCCAGGCTTTTACTCCAAGTACTGTAGCAGTTTTCCCTCCCCTGGTTTTTAATCTAAAACCAGGTAACTTGAGGAGGTTAGCAGATGTGGATCTGAGTGTCCTTCCCGGAATATAAGGTGTAAATCTCCTAGAGAGATATTCTGGTCCGATTTGACGGATAGCTCTGAAAATGATGACCAAGAGTTTAAATAGAATCCTCTTATGCAGCGGAAGCCAATGAAGAGTTTTCAGTGCTTCTGATGCTGATGACCTGCGTGGAAGTTTCAAAACAAGTCTGGCCGCTGCATGATTGCACTACCTGTAGTCTCTTCAAGATGGATTTATTGACCCCTACTAACAGGCTGTTACAGTAGTCAAGTCTTGAGAGTAATAACGCCACGGCCACCGTTTTCCTTGCAGCCAGTGGAATCAACTCAAAGAATTTTTTTCATGGTTTTAATCATTCCAAAGCAGGAACCCACCACCTTAAGGGTGTGATGTTTAAAGGAGAGAGAAGAGTCAAACCAGACCCCTAAATTCTTGGCCACCTCCACTGTGGCAGGAGGAGCTGCTGCCTCTTCCGGCCACCAATCCTTCGGATGAAAGGGATTGTCTTTCCCGATCAACAGGATTTCTGTCTTGTCCGTATTACAACGGAGATGGTTGTTTTTCATCCAAGTGATGACCGCTGTAAGACAAGATTTAAAATTTTCTTCAGCCTCTGTGGAGTTTTTCTCAAGGGACAAAATCAGCTGCGTATCATCCGCATAGGATGTTGTCTCTATCCCGTAAGTCGAAATAGAGGAAGATAAGTGGGGCCATGTATACGTTAAACAAGAGTGGACTAAGTGAGGCCCCCTGGGGGACTCCTGTTTTGATGGTCCGTTCTGAGGAAAGAAAGGTGCCCAGGGAAACTACTTGCTTCCGATTGGATAGGAAGGATGTGATCCAGGCCAGAGCTGTGCTGGAAATGCCGCAGGATTTTAATCTGGCCAAGAGGATGTCATGAGATATAGTATCAAAGGCAGCGGACAGATCTAAAAGGATCAACACTGCCTTTCTGCCTTTGTCGGTAATGAATTTCAGAGTATCAGATATCTCCAGTAGGGCTGATTCTGTGGAGTATTTTGGGCGGAAGCCCGATTGACTAGGATGGAGGATCTGGGCTGACTCCACAAAATTAGAAAGTTTCTTAAAGACCATTTTTTCAGTAACTTTACCCAAAATTGGTAGTAAGGATTTGGGCCTATAGTTGGAGAGATTGGCAGAATCGATATGTTGTTTTTTCTTTAGGGGCTTCACTATTGCGAATTTCCACGCAATGAGGAGAGCAGTGCCAATTGACCTAGTTTTCTCAAAAAAGGAGGAGGAAAATGTTTGATAATTAGGTAGTGTTGTAGTGTCTGGCAAGGAGGAATTGCATTTCACATTATTTTGTTGTTCAACCAGTTCAAAGAGTTTTTTTGGGATGGTTGATGACCGTCTCCAGTTGCTGGCAGAAATAAGATGATTTGGCACTTCTGATGCACTTATTGCAGACCCTTCTTTTTATGCAAATGTTTAAGGTTTGACAGAGCGAGAGGGGGTCAGTCTCCAAGCTCTTTCCGGCAGTCTGAGGGTGCATCACTCCTCGTTAAGGCTACAGTAGAACCAGGGATTAGATCTTCTTATCTGGACTCTCTTTAATTGTTTGCAGACAATGTTGTCCATGATGCTGGACATAGAGCTAAAATAGTGCTTAGTGAGGTCTTAAGCGTCAACCATGTTGGTGGGAGGAGACAAGAGATTGTGGCTAGCGGCGGATAGCATGTCTGGATTGAGATTGAGGGTGTTTCTAACCCAATGTTTTGTTATAACAGGCTGGCCTTTGAGGATGGTTGCCTTTTCAGCAACGGAGAAGGTGGTGCAGTGCTGGTCGGTCCAATCGCTGGGTGAGATAGAATCCAATAGGATGGTGTTTTCCTTGGCTATGATTAATCTAAGGGGCTCATTACGATGGCGGAACGATTGCTATCGCCGGGCCGGCGGTGGCGATCGCTCCGCCATCAAATAGAGAATTACCCACCGCCATATTAGGATGGCGGTGGGTACCGCGGCGGCTGCAAAGTCCATCCGCCGCTTTTCCGCCGGTGGCAATCGCACCGATTGCCTGGCGGGCGGAGCAGGGCCACTAATATGGTGGCGGTGCCTAGCAGGCACCGTCCGCCATATTAGGTTGTGGGTTTTAGGAGGCCTTTGCTGGTGGGGATTGGGTTTGGGGGCCCGTTGCGGGCCCCCCATGTGGGGGGGGGTGTCACTGCACTGGGGGGGTACCCATGGAACCCCCCTGCATTTCCATGCACCAAGTGGCAGGCACAGCCTGCAGCACCGCCCGCAATGTTAAAGGCCCAGGATGCGCCTGCCAGTATGGCGGTCGCATCCTAATTGCAGTGGTGGGACCGCAGCATGTCTGGTGGGCGGTTCCAATCACCGCTACGGTGGCGGGCGGACAATGTCCGCCCGCCTTCGTAATGAGCCCCCAAGATAGCCCCTTTAATATGAGTAGGGCTGTTGAAGGCTCGGGTCAGGTTGAGGTCATGGTGAAAGGCCTTGAAACAATTCATTAGTGGATCATTTGTGTTGTTCCAATAAAAGTTACAGTCACCTAGGAAAATCTGGTTATTGTGTGGGGCATTGTTGGTGGAGATCATCACCATGATTTGTTCGATGAAATATGATTATCACTTGGGAGGTGGTAGAACATGCGCAGAGTGCAGGTAGCGTTGTACCAATGGAGCAAAGGCAGCAGGCCATGGAGACTGCACCTGACCCATTGTTCCAAATATTAACATCAAATATGAATATATATCTACATGTGCACACAATACAAGCACCTGCTACCAAGGTGTATAAACCAAAAGATGGTTATAAATAACAATGTAAGATGTAGAGATACACCACAAGAATAACCAAAAAAGAGCAAGTTTGTGATTCTTGTCTTTATTTCCTTTTCTCTCTCCCTCTCTCTTTTTATATAGTTTCACACATATTAGTGAAGGCAGCCAACGCATTTCGTACGTGGAATGGACTTCTTCAGGGCTGCAATTCAATGGATATGTACAGTACATAAGACACAGACATCATTCACAAAATGACAAAAAAAGAAGAACCGAAAAATACAATATCTATAAATTACATGTGACACAGTGCTCAAAACATGACAAATGACACAGTGCTAATGGTGGCAACTATGCAGTATATATAAAACACGTAAATGCATAAAATATCAAAGGTAAATTTGCAAACACAATTCCCACTGGGCATAGTAGATGCCCACTGAGATGGTATCTACTTTATTTCCAAGGACAAACAGTGTTACATAGCAACCACAGCAGCGTTTTAAAAATTGGAAGAGATAGGAAATGAAAGGAGGAACATACCCTATGAGCAGAAAACAAATGTATCCATGTACATATTATGAAAAGGTGTGTTACAAGAAAATGGACTGGCATGCGTGTGTCAAAACAATATTTTGTGAAAATGTCACATGTAGTGAAAGCTAAGTGGACGTAGCTTCCTGTCTTAATACCTCAATTGATCCTAACATTTATATGAATGACTGTGAAAGGAATATATGTGGGGTAAAAAGGGAAGGGTATTAGAAATGAAAAGGAGTACGGATAGTAGAGATGCAGTGAAGGTCAAAATCTTTATAGAGACAGTCAAGGAACTGATAGTAGCAAACAAAGCTAGTGCAATAATTCAAATCAAATGAGCAAGAAGTGAGGATCTAAACGCACACACGTGTCCAATGTCCAGAAATTTAACAAGAAAGGAAGCGGTGTGATATTATGCTGATCCAGTGGATGTAGTGAAGATGCAAGAGCAAATACATGATAGGCACGAAAAAATAAAAATAGTAATGAAAATAATAATAAAATATACTAAATTACCACAAGTCGGTACATACCGGGTGTTATCACAAAGAAAGTTCAGTCTTATGCCCACATCGCAGTCGGGTATCAAAAATGGAGCCCCAAAGTAGTGTGTGGTGTCAGTGATCAAAATGATAAGTCACTATGTAAAAGAATAATAAAATAAAATAAATAGCAGCTGATTAATAGCTACAAGGGTAATGGCTGGTAGGTAAAAAATACATAACCAAGCATCATATACCTACCCAGAAAAAATGATTAATCTGTCAAGGACATTAACCAGTGATGCCGGGTAGCAGTTATAATAATAATAACATCCCCGGAGGTGGTCTTGTCAATAGGAAGGAAGTGATAATAATAATAATGATGGTAAAACAGGCCAGTAAGCTATGTAAACACCTGCAACATAAAAGAGCATAATTAGAAAGAGTGAAAAAAACAAATCGGATCAGAAGCCTGTAGAAGAGGGGCTAAAAAATGGGTTCGAGAGCAAAATTATTAAGAGTGAATAAACCAAGCGGGTCAGAAATAGGTAGAAATGGGACTAGAAAATGGGTCCAAGAAGCCCAAGCAGAGAAGCACCGGAGAAGTCAAACGAGAGTATACGAGACGGATCCACAGGTCCCACCCGAGAATCAAACTAGGGTGGGAGCATGTGAAATACTGCAATGAAGGTCCCAGCATGTTATGGTAAGAGGAGGAGACCCAGTGCGCATAAACATGAAATGTGCGAGAACGAGCTAAGACAATAGGTGCTCGTGATATTTAAACAGATACCAAGAAAGAGTAATGAGAAAGGACAAAGTGAGTCCTAGTAAGCTGGAGAACAACAAAACCTAGACGCGTGCACCAGTATCTGGGACCGAGACCTCACGTCCCGGCTGGAGAAAAGGGGAAAACAAAAGAAAAGCACAGGAGAGCTAGTCAGGGACAAACGGTGTCTCAGACAAGGCTGACAGGAATAATTACCCACAGCCAAACGATAAATGGAGAGGCGGCTGAGTCCTTACTGCGATTGGTATTTGGATTGCCGTGGTCTGTCCCCTGCACCTCAGTGTCGTGCAGAAAATGTCTAACTAACCAGCGATCCAGGGTTGGCACGTATACATGCATCATCCCAACTCGCAAACACCTGGGAGTAGGTGTGTGGGTCGCGTGTAGGCTGTGGACTACACGCACCATATTGGAGTGTGTTAAAAGATACGGATATACCATACCAAGCACGGATAGAAGTGGCCTTGAGCCTGAAGGTCAAGATAAAATTGAGCCAATGTGTATAAACAGACAGTAAAGGGAAGTCGGACAACATATCTGAGAGATTACGACAGTAAATGGGGCATGCAGACTAATCTAAGTAAAAACAACAAGGCTATATAATCAGAAACTGGAGAATGTTACATGTCAAAAGGAAGGGGGGGGAGATAAGCGGAACAAACACTACACATCGACACAGAATCAAATCGCATGTAGGTAAATTGGAAACAGTTACAGATAAATAAATAATAATATTGGATTGCAAATTGTGCCAGGAAAGCAGATGCAAGGACCTAATTGGTTCATGTAATAAGAGTCCAGTTCTGACCTGGCAATTCTTGGATATATAGGCATGTGGATAGTGACCACAACATTCTATTGTATTGACACAGATATTAAATCGGGCTCTTTTTTCCGTACGCTAAGCATAAAAGGTAGATGGCAATATGAAGGCCAACAGGGGCAAGAAAATCCCGATATTAAGATACCCAAGCTTCATGATCAGAGCTGGGAGTCCTATAGATTATGATGAGAGCCATAGATGGAAATAGCAACCTTTTGGAAATCAGCAACCAGTCAAGTGTGAATGCGAAGTGTGTAGAAAATGATGCATGAGGGGTAACAATTGAGCATAATAGGGGTCAGAGAGGATATTTATAAATGGGGTCATGTGATATGTGTGAGTAATATACTCAGGTTTGTTGCATGTTGTGAAGTCAGAAGATGTATATACATCACAGGAAATAGCGCAGTTCATCATCTGTGTTGTGGCCCAGTTCTACACTGCGGAGGCGGCATATTCATGCCGCCTTGCTCTGTCGTAGAGACAGTTCCCTATTGCCCCCCCTGGCGTCCGGAGGTTCATGGTCAATGCCATAAAACCAGATTTTACTGTTGTCCGCATGGTGTTGCCTCATGTGAAACATCAGTAGGTATCGCATGTCCATGTTGTGTATGGCCCTGACATGCTCTTGGATTTGGCATCTGAGTGCGCTTATGGTACTACCCACAAAGATTGTGTTGCAGCTACAGCCGATTATGTAAACAACAAACTTTTATTTGCAATTAATGAAATGACGGATCTCATACGTTTTTGGGGTCATATTGCCACCATTAGCACTGTGCCATTTGTCATGTTTTGAGCACTGTGTTTCATGTCATTTAAAGAAAAAACAGTTGATTACATGTCAAGACACCCTATCAAGTCCACCAAAGAACGGCCATCATCCATTGTAGAATATCTACACATCGATATAGACCAGGCTCTACACCTGCTGTGCCTTTAGAGGCCATTACCATCGCCACTAATGAAGAAGCTACCCTTCGGGTTGTCTAGAGGCATTAAGTTAAAGATGAGTGAAGACACGAGGATGGGATTGCCTCTCTAATGGGGGTGGACCCAAAAGAACTAGTCTCATTCTGACACATCAAAGATGAGCTGTCTGTGGCAGAATGTGGACTAATAGTAAGAGACAAGTACATTGTCATTCCCTAGCAACTGAGTCAAGGGATTGTGAACCTGGCACATGAAGGGCACAGAGGCATAGTGGAAACCAAGAGAGTCCTAAGAGAATGGGTCAGGTTCCCTCTTTAGACCAGATGGTCGAGAACACACTAAGGGAGTGCCCCCACTGTCAAGGAGAACAACCTCCACCATTATGATGTCCCCACTGCCGAAAGACATTTGGTGCCAAGTTACGGTTGATTTCTTCGGTCTGCTGCAATCTGGAAAGTACATCATTGTCATCATGGATGAATACTCCCAGTTTCCGATAACTCTGCAAGTGACATCTACCAGAGCCAAAGTCACCATCTCAATCTTAGATGAAGTATTTTCGGCATAGGGATACCAGAGGTGGTTAAGAAGACTGGCAATGGACCTCCATTCAATGAACATTTGCAACACCTCTAAATTTCAAACATCATAAGATCACCCCATTGCGGCCCCAAGCCAATGGGATGTTGGAGCGGTTCATGGCCACACTGAGGAGAACCATTCAACAAGCTGAGCATGATAAGCGAGATATACAATTTGCCTTACAAGAGGTGCTACGAGCATACCGAAATACACCTCACAGCACAACTGGGAAATGCCCAGTGACCATCATGCTAAGGAGAGAGGAACACACGAAGATCTCCAACTGGAGGGAGAGGGTCATAGCAGAGAGTGGCAAGAACAGCAAGAAAAAAGACAACCAGCAAAAGGACAAGATAAAGAGATATGCAGACACACATACTTAGGCTCAAGAGCCAGAACTCAAAGAAGGGGGCTGGATGCTCATCAGACAAGAACAGAGGAAGAAAACAGATGCTCGACATGCCAGCAAACCCCTGCAAATAACAGACAGAAAAGGAACCATGGCCACCACTGTGGCAGATGACAGGAGAGTGACCCGCAACACATCCCACTTCAAAAGGTATGTCCGAACAACATGGTGTCAGGTGACCCGGAACAAAGCAACACCTCAGGAGAAGAAAGTGAGAGCGGTAGACCCCATATGGAAGTGGTCACTGCTGCTGACCCTCCCCCAACACGGCAGGCACAGAGAAGTCACCGGACGCCAGCGTGACTCATTGAAGAAATCTAAGACACTAGTCCAACAGACAACAGGGACATGGAGAATGGGACACTGTCCTCAAGTGGGAGTAGGATCGACATAGAGACAAAGAGAAGCACTAAGATCCTGGACACGAGATGACCAGCAGTCAGATGGTCATCCCTACGAGGCAGGGCCAAGGGAGGTCTCGCCTCGCGAGAACAAAGGGGGACAGTAGAGGTAGGACACTAGAAGGGGTGGCGTGCTGTAGGAGAGCTGCTAGGAAATAAACAAGTTACCTCCTATTGCCCTGCGTGCTGTGTCATTCTTCCCCGTGAAGATCCGACACCCTGGATATATTTCAGCACGTTACAGGTGTACGTGCTGTGAGGCTCGGTTTCATTTTGCTGTACTGGCTGACAAGCTTCTCGGATTCATTTTAGAATTCTCTCCGGGGCTCGCCAGTGTAAAATTACAACTCGTCCACCAAGACAGAAGACTCTCACTGAAAATACCTATCCACTTACTGCAGTGGCTCGCGTGCCTTGAGCTTCTATTACACATTGATTCATTGTAACTTGTCCACCGTCGTTACACGCGAGGCCACCGCTTTTAATGGGACATTGTAATCTCTAAATGACACGCAATATGGAAGGCTGGGTTTTCTTTGTACGGTGAGCACTGTAAAAAACAACACTTCCAAGAAAAGGAGGCAGAAAGTAAGCGACACTCCAAACAAACACGGAGAGTTTTCAATTAAGCTACAGGCAGGCAGTTCAATTAACTCTCTGACCTACTGGCCGGACTCGCTTATTTTTCCAGGATTGTGTAGGTAGAGAGGGAGTAAAAAAAAACAAAACGAAAAAGCATTTAAAAAAGGAAACAGAGAAGCTCATCTTGAAGATACAGCGTGGCGACAATCTGGAGCGGCTCTAATTTAGACTTATTGAATGAGTTAAAACATTTGCCCTGCCCAATCTCAAAACACGAGGTCAGGTCAAGATAATGCCAAGTAAACAGACACTGGCGTGTATCACGATTGCGTGAGAAGTCAGCGTGCTGAGCGTGTCAGTCCCGCTGACAGCATGCGTTGCGCAAGCCTTTAGTGCCGTTCAACAGTGACGGAGTAGGGTTAGAGCGTGTGTACTGATCTATCGGCTATGCGTGACGATACTGAAACAAATATTTTTGTCTGGAATTCCGCTCAAACCCCAGGAATGTTCTTACTTTGCCATACAGTCCTGATTAATGAAAGTAAGCGTCTTGAGGTCTGATAAAAGGAAATTTGATGCTGAGACTGAGAAACAGCAAGGGAAGGGCATTCATTCAATCATGGACATCTTAACGATGGTGGGGGGCCCTGGGCCAAATGTATTCTGGGGGGCCCTGTTCAGAACAGCTTTGAATCTATGATTACATTTCAGCTCTTTCATGCCCTCTTTGGCAAGGTCACTGCAGGCACACTCGTCCAAATCCTAAATGTGTTCACATCCAGTATTCAGGGATATTGATGTGTTTTAATATTATTACAGAGCAAAAGTGCACTAAAATTACTGCAAATAATGTCTGTGACACCCTCCTATTTCTTATAAGTGAGGTCCTTTCCTCACCTAAAAGAAACATGTTATGGATGTTGCATGAAACAAACATTTCTCTGCAAAATGACTCTAATAGATCCTCACACACCACCCACATTAAAGATATATTAAAGGAAAACGGTATTGAAAACAATCATTTTAAGGATTATTCAAGGTCAACAGGGCAAGACTCTCTGTAGAACAGAGCATCAGGGGGCCCCCTGGAAGGCTGGGGTCCTGGGCCGGAGCCCACTTTTCCCATGCCTTAAAACGTCTCTGCATTCAATAGATGTGGTCTGCTGTAATCTAGGAACACTAGGGTTTCCATAGTTTTCAGTTTCCTTTAGCGCACGCGCAGTGTAAGGCCATGTTAAGGCACCACTGGTTCCCGAAAAGGTCTGTTCTGGGGGTAGTCATACTTTGGCGGACATATGCGGTTGAAATTATTAACATAAGTTAGCAATTCAGCATTTAAATTGGAAATCAGCTTTGTGGCAGTGCCTCATCTTAAAGCATGCTAACGTCTGCGGTTTGTGATTTATATATCCTTTCTCCTACACAAGTTACGTCACATGTTTTGTGTGGTTACTGGTAAGCATGAGGACAATTCCAGTAAATGATAAGACACGTAGGTGAGTCGCAGCCAATTACTAATTCTCGAGGGACCATTGTTTCGGAGGTCTGACTATATTTTATTCTTGGATTCAATAAAAACAAAACAGTTTCCCTTTTGTAACCCTAAAATACACGAATTCAATACATGTGCTTTTTCAATGGACTGTTCTAGAACCAGAAAAAAAACTAAACCTTATCACAACTTCAGCAGAACAAGAGTGAGGAATGGAAACACACAACTAATTGTTACGGCGGATGGGCCACAATGGCGGAGGTTACCAACTTTCACACTGACATTATTGCAGGAGTAGTAGTGGGTAGCTGACAACATCCTGAAGCCCAACCAATAGGAAACCGAGGTACTGATCAAGTGCAGCCCTATGTCATACCGTGGAGGAATCTGGTGGACTTCAAAAGGCTCTCCATTCCTACTCCCGTGTCAGAAAGTATATTGAGTTATTTGACTCAATCGTGATTCCACCTTGTATTTGCCCTGCAAATAAACAAGCTGGCACCAACGGACAAAGACTTAAATATAGCAGTATTATTCGACTCCTCGAATTTTTCACCTCAAATAAACACAGTGACGTCAACGTGCTTTGTTTTATTGAAAACATTTCGGAAAGACTGCTATCTCATCCAGGATAGACGACGGGAATGCCGTTTCCTTTGGCTTTACTGTATTACCTGACTAATCATGTTCATATTGTCAAGTAACAAGAATAAATGTCTTGCTAGAGTCCTCAGACCCACACTTGCCAACTGCCTAGGAACCTGCCTGCCAAAAAGGAAATAGGCCGTGTCACCAAGTTCGGCACCAGTCACTGCCTCGAATCACCTGCTGTACATCCATGTGGCAAATTCCTCCAGAAACACTAAATAAAACTGTGTCTTCTGACAAACTGTCAAAAGGCACAAGCCCTGATTACAAGTTACCATTAACTATAATGGGGCAACCCTGTGTTCCTCAGAACCTGGGTATCATAGATAAATGCTTCAGTACGTTCTGTCAGGTAAATCAATTGCTTAGTATCAATCGCAGTAAGTCAACAAAGATCACACACTTGTTGTGAAAGTAAGGGGATAAGTCAAAGCCCACAAAACCAAATTAATTGCTTGGTTGCAATCGCAGTAAGTCAACAACAATCACACACTTGTTAAAGTAAGTGGATAAGTCAAAGCACACCAAACCAAGGTTATACTCAATATATATTATTTATATATCATTTAAATGCATCAAGATATATATATGGCTGTAACACAGTTAATTCGCAGGACAAAGACAAAACTGATATGACATGGAGTTACAAAGACGTGGAGTGATAGTAATCAGTGCATAATCACAAAGACAGACAATTATACATTAAGCATAAAATGTATGGAGGTACCGTCCTATCACGATGTATGTAGTTCAACTAACACCCTGTATTGGCTTTGACAATGATTTATAAGGTGAAGTGACTTCAGGACGTGGATGGATTAAGCGTTGACGTTTCAACCCGGAGAATGTGTGTTATTGTTTGAATATCACTGTGGGTCTTCCTCAGGACCATGCATCAACCTGCAGACAGCCACATTGAATGTATTCACATCGATGTACTCCTCCTAGTCCAAGTGGAGTAAGGGAACAGGAATGAATCGATCGCAGGCGAAAGTGTCAATTCTTACAGAAAAGAACTTCTGTGTATGATTCCGAGCAAGTGAAATCGCAAAAAGGTACTCCTCCAGGCCTGGATGGAGTCACTAAGTGGGAATGTTTCGGTCTGTTTGTTTCTTATTTCAAAACACAGTAGTACATAGTGTAATATTCTGAGTCCATATCAAAACTGTGACTTCAAGCCGAAGTACACGGTGGCTAAACGAATCAGCCTCGATGTAATCTCAGTGATAACTTGCAATGAATGCAGAGCAGACATTTAAAACCATTTCAAAGAAACGTACAACGGCTGACAGCCCTAGCTTTCACAAAGTGCATTAAGGTGCTCTATTTCATAAAAATTGATAAACTAGATTCTGTGTAAGAGAAGAAAAGACACAAATGTTAAGTGTTTCAAGCTTGATGGGTAAAACAAAATACTACATATACTGTACAAGGAAAGAAATAAGGCATACTTTCATAAAGTGCTTAGGTGCTTTCAGCAGCAAAGTAGTCAATACAATTAATCTTAAAAACATAAGAGAGATGAGAGAGCTAAGAGCCTGTCTACCTGTAAGGCTAATACCTAAATCCCCATGAAGCCCATTTGTAGAATCCTGATACACACACCTGCTGATTGCAAAGAATACTCCCAAGTCGGGGCTGCTCTGCCTGACTCAGGCTGGAGGAAAGGGTGGCACTGGATCAGCAAGATCTCCCCCTCTCTGGAGACACTCAGCCTAACCACGCGGAGCAGGGTGCCACCAATCCCCGAAGAACCTGCAGCACAGGGCCAAGAGACAAGGAAAAGGACTCCAGCTGCAGTGACAGGTCCAGCCAGGATGAAACTGACCACACTATGAAGCTGTTGCAGAGAGGGGAGAGGCAATGACTGGGGTCTGGAGGAAAACGATAGCTGCTGAGCCTGTACAAAGAGGCAGAACAATGGGTCTCCTCCTTAGGGCGTGGAGAGAGAAACACCAACCTGTGTGGCCCTTGGGTCCTCCCCTGCAAACGGCTATTTCTGGGACCTTGGCAGCAGGGAAGACCTGAATGGGGGCAGCATGAGGGAGGGATAGAGATAAATCACTGAACACTCTGGAGTCCTGTGAGAGAACGATATGATTTCCCCTCAGAGTACCCTGCAGTGGAGGTCTTCCCATCTTCCCAGGGCCCTCTTGTGATTTCCTGGAGCAATGGGCCCCAAATCTCTGAGGGATGGCATAGAGCCCCTCAATGATACAAAGGGCGATATAAGTAAGTCCCAAAGATGTGCAAGGGATGTGGAAGCTGGTGTTGTGCTATCAATGAGTCCCCCTGATGAATGGTGCAGTATTCTACCCCAGAAGTGAGCCCTGGTTACCGGGTGTAGAGCTATTTGTATTGGGTGAATATTAGAATGATGAGATGACAGTTGAGGTCAAGAGACCAGCCTTCCTGGTAGGCCCAACCGAAGGCACTTGAAAGTGGTGCTGAAGGATGGTCTATTGAGAACCTGAGTGTGAGGTCTGGTGTTGGGACCTGGAAGTAGTTGGGATTACAGCAAAAAATACCTTCCCCTAGCACTGTGGACATTTAGGGGGGAAGAATCTCCAAGGGTCAAGACACAGGGAGTGGCTCGCTGAAATCCAAGCTGCAAGAGTCATTGTCTGGGCTAGAAAACAGAAAGTGGTACAATAAATCCTTTAATGAACATTCACAACTGTCATATATTTATCTGCTCACCAGCATAACCCTACACAACCCTAAAGGCTACTAGACGGGGTAAAACCTACGGGATTAGGACGAGGATGGTAAAAGGCAAAACTAGACAATTACTGAACCAGAGAAAGATGGACAAATATGCCAGGATGATCACAATGGCTGTCACAGCTACAGCCTCCACAACACAAAACATCATGCCTGGCAAAGACACTCCCAGAAACGCCTTTTCCACAAGCATAATCCTGCAAGCAATTGAAAACACAAGAACAGCCCTGGAAAAAAAATAGGGGAAGTGGGAAAGGATGTCCCTCTGCTTTGACAAGTCTTGAAAAATATGCTAGATAGGATGACAGAGACCAAAGGCCATGCATGAGAGCTAGAAGATTGTACGAAAACTCTCTATGCAAAGGTGTATCAACTTGCTGCACCTTTGAAAGGAGAGTAGAAGACCTGGAAGGACATGCATGGTATAATAACCTGGGGAGAGAGGGCATACCACAGGGAGTCATGGGCAGAACCCCAGAGCCATTCCTGGAGAAGTGGCTTCATATCCAAGTTCTAGCGAGCATACTCTCCTCCTGTTTTGTGATTGACCCAACACCCCTGCTCCACCGTTAGCAGCTCCCCACCCTTTAATCGCAAATGACTTCAACTGTAAAGGCTGAGCTGCTATACTAAAGATGACATGGTAGGGTGACATATGAGACTTCTCACATCATGTTTATTTTCTGAATTACATGAAAATGGTCCTTAGATGACGTCAACATTAAAATGGAGGCAATGAGCTTGGATTACATGCTGCTATAGCCAGCAATTCTGAAGGTGATACATAAAGTCAAGGTCTTCTTTTTTGACACCCAGGAGGAGGCGTATGACTGAGTGGCAGAACAAATGGAACTTCTGCCTTCTTAGTCCGCCTTCTTAGTAAAATGCACCAGACGCCATGAGTGGACTATACACCAGATCCAGAACAAGAAAACGCAGTGCTAGATTAATTATGTGTATCTCCCATCCCTCTGCTGAACATCCAGCTGAGGGAACAACTAGAGAGGAGTGGTCAATCAGCTACTAAGGCTAAAAAGGAGCAGGAACAGTAGACAGACGAAACAGAAGAACCTCAGGCTGGAGCTTGATATTGTCAACGACAAACATGAGTCAATGATAGTGAAGGAATGTGACTCATGTAAAGTAGTTTCATATGCAGGTGAGTCATGAAACATGAATAAGCGACTAAGAATCTTGGTTGCCCCGGTTTGTTTCTGACCCCCCTGGGCAAGACCGCTATTAGAGCTATTAAACAGCAGTTTTTAGACAGGCGTCAAGGTCTAAGGGAGGAGAATTAATTAATTAAACCCTCAGTGAGAAGGTTTGTTACACTGAGCTTGGGCCAGCAGATGCAACCATATCTATCTTATGTAAACAAAGCTTACCACCTTTTTGTCTTGAAGAGATTTCGATTGAATATGGTTCCCTGGTTACTGGCATTTCCCAAAGGCTATTCCAAACCTGATTCATTAAAACCCTGTCCTTGTGACAACTTCTCTGAGCAAGATACTCTCCATCTAATGTTTTTCTGCGCTCACTACGATTCCCTGCGCAGGAAGTTCATCCTCCCCCTGCTCAGAGGCTGCAAATTTGTTCAAGTGAGGCCGGCTCAAATTTATCTACAAACGCTATCCTCACCTACAGTCTGTGTCGGGGGGCAAGTTTCTTAATTGAGGCCATCAGACATAGGAATAGGCTGCCGTCGAGTTAGCCATTCTGGATATTGTGGCAGTGTAATCATGTTCTTCTGATTCATGCAATATAATTTTAACAAGATAATATGTCTGCTCCTAGCGTACTGTTTTATTATTATTATTTGCATCTCATGTTCACTAATAACTGCTGATTAATACAAGGGACAGTCGCAACATTTACAGCTTATTAACTTGCGGCCACAATGGAAAGTGAATGTAGGGCTACTCTGCCATGTAATATTGTAGTCTTTCTTATTACTGGGATGAATTGTGTTCTAATAGGATGTCTTTTTATTCAAGTATAACCTTTTTATGAATTTTGTGATGACATCTGTTTTAGACTTGGGGGTCGATTCCGATCCCGGTCGGAGGCGCACCTAACACCATTCGCCCGGCCAAAAAACCAGGCGAATGCGTGTTTCCCGACCGATTCGTACATACGTCCGAACGAGCAAGTACGATGCACATAACAGCCCAGATCCCGACCCAGTCGCACTCACCCAATCCAGCTCCTGTTCTCCGACCGATGCGGATCCGGAAATGCAGAATCGAGTCGCACGGAAGCCAAAATACAGCCCCGTCTGGCCGGACTAGTACGATGCGCCTTCCGTACGCGCCAAACCCGTCGCTACGCACGGCACGTCAAAGCATCCGGGAGAGGCGCACCTAAGCTCCGATTCGCGCCACAAGACGATCCACGGCTACGAGACGAACACGCCAGCCACGAGGACGAGGCGAAGCAACGACAAAGACGAACAAGACGAACCAACCATGAATCCCATCGCGCCGATCCTACCAATACTCTACATCTATTACCGGAACTCGTACGGACGCGTACGGCGCAGAAGGTAAGTCAGACACCCACCACACAAACAAACCACACATACCCGACATATAACACACACACATAGGGATGCAGAAATTACTTACACCAGCAACAGCAGCACCATAGGGGCGGGATGGCTATCACCAATGCCACATACACACATAGGGGCCTGGATGCCAACCACTAATACCACCCCTACCCAGGGGTGCTAGATGCCTACCACTACTACCACCCCTACCCATGGGGGCTGGATGCCTGTCACTACTACCACCCCTACTCAGGGGTGCCAGATGCCTACCACTACTACCACCCCTACCCATGGGGGCTGGATGCCTACCACTACTACCACCCATACTCAGGGGTGCTAGATGCCTACCACTACCACCACCCCTACCCATGGGGGGCTGGATGCCTGTCACTACTACCACCCCTACCCATGGGGGCTGGATGCCTACCACTACTACCACCCCTACTCAGGGGGTGCTAGATGTCTACCACTACTACCACCCCTACTAATGGGGGGCTGGATGCCTACCACTACCACCACCCCAACCCATGGGGGCTGGATGCCTACCACTACTACCACCCCTACTAATGGGGAGCTGGATGCCTACCACCCCTACTCAGGGGGGCTGGATGCCTACTACTACTACCACCCCTACTCAGGGGGGGCAGGATGCCTACCACTACTACCACCCCTACTCAGGGGGGCTGGATGCCTACCACTACTACCACCCCTACTCAGGGGTGCTAGATGCCTACCACTACCACCACCCCTACCCATGGGGGCTGGATGCCTACCACTACTACCACCCCTACTCAGGGGGGCTGGATGCCTACCACTACCACCACCCCTACCCATGGGGGGCTGGATGCCTGTCACTACTACCACCCCTACCCATTGGGGGCTGGATGCCTACCTACTACCACCCCAACCCATGGGGGCTGGATGCCTACCACTACTACCACCCCTACTCAGGGGTGCTAGATGCCTACCACTACCACCACCCCTACCATGGGGGTTGGATGCCTGTCACTACTACCACCCCTACCCATGAGGGGCTGAATGCCTACCACTACTACCACCCCTACCCATGGGGGGCTGGATGCCTACCACTACGACCACCCCTACTCAGGGGTGCTAGATGCCTACCACTACTACCACCCCTACCCATGGGGGGCTGGATGTCTACCACTACTACCACCCCTACTCAGGGGGTGCTAGATGTCTACCACTTCTACCACCCCTACTAATGGGGGGCTGGATGCCTACCACTACCACCACCCCTACCCATGGGGGCTGGATGCCTACCACTACTACCACCCCTACTAATGGGGGCTGGATGCCTACCACTACTACCACCCCTACTCAGGGGGGCTGGATGCCTACCACTACTACCACCCCTACTCAGCGGGGCTGGATGCCTACCACTACTACCACCCCCTACTCAGGGGTGCTAGATGCCTACCACTACCACCACCCCTACCCATGGGGGCTGGATGCCTACCACTACTACCACCCCTACTCAGGGGGGCTGGATGCCTACCACTACCACCACCCCTACCCATGGGGGGCTGGATGCCTGTCACTACTACCACCCCTACCCATGGGGGGCTGGATGCCTACCACTACTACCACCCCTACCCATGGGGGGCTGGATGCCTACCACTACTACCACCCCTACTCAGGGGGTGCTAGATGCCTACCACTACTACCACCCCTACCCATGGGGGGCTGGATGCCTACCACTACTACCACCCCTACTCAGGGGGTGCTAGATGCCTACCACTACCACCACTCCTACCCATGGGGGGCTGGATGCCTACCACTACTACCACCCCTACTCAGGGGGTGCTAGATGCCTACCACTACTACCACCCCTACTAATGGGGGGCTGGATGCCTACCACTACTACCACCCCTACTCAGGGGGTGCTAGATGCCTACCACTACTACCACCCCTACTAATGGGGGGCTGGATGCCTACCACTACTACCACCCCTACTAATGGGGGGCTGGATGCCTTCCACTACTACCACCCCTACTCAGGGGGGGCTGGATGCCTACCATTACAACCACCCCTACCCAGGGGGTGCTAGATGCCTACCACTACCACCACCCCTACCCATGGGGGGCTGGATGCCTGTCACTACTACCACCCCTACTCAGGGGGGGCTGGATACCTACCACTACCACCACCCCTACCCATGGGGGGCTGGATGCCTGTCACTACTACCACCCCTACCCATGGGGGGCTGGATGCCTACCACTACTACCACCCCTACTCAGGGGGGGCTGGATGCCTACCACTACCACCACCCCTACCCATGGGGGGCTGGATGCCTGTCACTACTACCACCCCTACTCAGGGGTGCCAGATGCCTACCACTACTACCACCCCTACCCATGGGGGCTGGATGCCTACCACTACTACCACCCCTACTCAGGGGTGCTAGATGCCTACCACTACCACCACCCCTACCCATGGGGGCTGGATGCCTGTCACTACTACCACCCCTACCCATGGGGGGCTGGATGCCTACCACTACTACCACCCCTACTCAGGGGTGCTAGATGTCTACCACTACTACCACCCCTACTAATGGGGGGCTGGATGCCTACCACTACCACCACCCCAACCCATGGGGGCTGGATGCCTACCACTACTACCACCCCTACTAATGGGGAGCTGGATGCCTACCACTACTCTCACCCCTACTCTGGGGTGCTGGATGACTACTACTACTACCACCCCTACTCAGGGGGGGCAGGATGCCTACCACTACTACCACCCCTACTCAGGGGGGGCTGGATGCCTACCACTACTACCACCCCTACTCAGGGGGTGCTAGATGCCTACCACTACCACCACCCCTACCCATGGGGGGCTGGATGCCTACCACTACTACCACCCCTACTCAGGGGGGGCTGGATGCCTACCACTACCACCACCCCTACCCATGGGGGGCTGGATGCCTGTCACTACTACCACCCCTACCCATTGGGGGCTGGATGCCTACCTACTACCACCCCAACCCATGGGGGGCTGGATGCCTACCACTACTACCACCCCTACTCAGGGGGTGCTAGATGCCTACCACTACCACCACCCCTACCATGGGGGGTTGGATGCCTGTCACTACTACCACCCCTACCCATGAGGGGCTGAATGCCTACCACTACTACCACCCCTACCCATGGGGGGCTGGATGCCTACCACTACGACCACCCCTACTCAGGGGGTGCTAGATGCCTACCACTACTACCACCCCTACCCATGGGGGGCTGGATGTCTACCACTACTACCACCCCTACTCAGGGGGTGCTAGATGTCTACCACTACTACCACCCCTACTAATGGGGGGTGGTTGCCTAGCACTACCACCACCCCTACCCATGGGGGGCTGGATGCCTACCACTACTACCACCCCTACTAATGGGGGGCTGGATGCCTACCACTACTACCACCCCTACTCAGGGGGGGCTGGATGCCTACCACTACTACCACCCCTACTCAGCGGGGGCTGGATGCCTACCACTACTACCACCCCTACTCAGGGGGTGCTAGATGCCTACCACTACCACCACCCCTACCCATGGGGGGCTGGATGCCTACCACTACTACCACCCCTACTCAGGGGGGGCTGGATGCCTACCACTACCACCACCCCTACCCATGGGGGGCTGGATGCCTGTCACTACTACCACCCCTACCCATGGGGGGCTGGATGCCTACCACTACTACCACCCCTACCCATGGGGGGCTGGATGCCTACCACTACTACCACCCCTACTCAGGGGGTGCTAGATGCCTACCACTACTACCACCCCTACCCATGGGGGGCTGGATGCCTACCACTACTACCACCCCTACTCAGGGGTGCTAGATGCCTACCACTACCACCACTCCTACCCATGGGGGCTGGATGCCTACCACTACTACCACCCCTACTCAGGGGTGCTAGATGCCTACCACTACTACCACCCCTACTAATGGGGGCTGGATGCCTACCACTACTACCACCCCTACTCAGGGGATGCTAGATGCCTACCACTACTACCACCCCTACTAATGGGGGGCTGGATGCCTACCACTACTACCACCCCTACTAATGGGGGGCTGGATGCCTTCCACTACTACCACCCCTACTCAGGGGGGGCTGGATGCCTACCATTACAACCACCCCTACCCAGGGGGTGCTAGATGCCTACCACTACCACCACCCCTACCCATGGGGGGCTGGATGCCTGTCACTACTACCACCCCTACTCAGGGGGGGCTGGATACCTACCACTACCACCACCCCTACCCATTGGGGGCTGGATGCCTGTCACTACTACCACCCCTACCCATGGGGGGCTGGATGCCTACCACTACTACCACCCCTACTCAGGGGGGGCTGGATGCCTACCACTACCACCACCCCTACCCATGGGGGGCTGGATGCCTGTCACTACTACCACCCCTACTCAGGGGGGGCTGGATGCCTACCACTACCACCACCCCTACCCATGGGGGGCTGGATGCCTGTCACTACTACCACCCCTACTCAGGGGGGGCTTGATGCCTACCACTACTACCACCCCTACCCATGGGGGGCTGGATGCCTACCACTACTACCACCCCTACTCAGGGGGTGCTAGATGTCTACCACTACTACCACCCCTACTAATGGGGGGCTGGATGCCTGTCACTACTACCACCCCTACCCAGGGGGTGCTAGATGCCTGTCACTACTACCACCCCTACCCAGGGGCTGCTAGATGCCTACCACTACTACCACCCCTACCCATGGGTGGCTGAATGCCTATCACCAACACCACCCCCACTCATAGGATGGACAATGCATGACACAACCAGCACACTACAACCTAAGGAATGCAAGAAAAAGACATCCCCCAACACCATGACAAGCGTGTGTAGACTGTGTCAAATGCCTACAACACTGAACATGACTTTGAACATACAATGTGACCCCCTATCACATGTGTCACACATAAATGTGTGTGGCCTCCACAATGCAAGCAGACCATGACCACTGTGGCAATGGGGTCCAACCCCCATCATCACAGTGACCAAAATGTAAGTGTGGGGTCCATAGCTGAAGCACATCTTGAACATTGTGGCAATGGGGTCTAAACCCCCATCATCACAGTGACCAAAAGGTAAGTGTGGGGTCCATAGCTGAAGCACATCTTGAACATTGTGGCAATGGGGTCTAAACCCCCATCATCACAGTGACCAAAATGTAAGTGTGGGGTCCATAGCTGAAGCACATCTTGAACATTGTGGCAATGGGGTCTAAACCCCCATCATCACAGTGACCAAAATGTAAGTGTGGGGTCCATAGCTGAAGCACATCTTGAACATTGTGGCAATGGGGTCTAAACCCCCATCATCACAGTGACCAAAAGGTAAGTGTGGGGTCCATAGCTGAAGCACATCTTGAACATTGTGGCAATGGGGTCTAAACCCCCATCATCACAGTGACCAAAATGTAAGTGTGGGGTCCATAGCTGAAGCACATCTTGAACATTGTGGCAATGGGGTCTAAACCCCATCATCACAGTGACCAAAATGTAAGTGTGGGGTCCATAGCTGAAGCACATCTTGAACATTGTGGCAATGGGGTCTAAACCCCCATCATCACAGTGACCAAAAGGTAAGTGTGGGGTCCATAGCTGAAACACATCTTGAACATTGTGGCAATGGGGTCTAAACCCCCATTATCACAGTGACCAAAATGTAAGTGTGGGGTCCATAGCTGAAGCACATCTTGAACATTGTGGCAATGGGGTCTAAACCCCCATCATCACAGTGACCAAAATGTAAGTGTGGGGTCCATAGCTGAAGCACATCTTGAACATTGTGGTAATGGGGTCCAAACACCCATCATCACAGTTACTATAAGGTAAGTGTGGCCATGGAAAAAGCTGCAACTGCCAAACAGCATGGCTGAATCCTGGTCACAGAACAACAAACACATCAGTGGCAAAGTAGTGTTCGTGTCCCATAGCAAGATATATTGGGTGAGGCAAACAGTGCAGTGCAAATAAGACATACCTTTGGCCATGTGCAGACAAACATCACCCATGGGGGATGACACTGTCAACATTCATCAATAACACAATGACAGAAGTGACCATCATAATGCAGAACACATATCTGCTCCAATGGGCACACAAATGTAGACATCCTGTGGAGACTGTAGATGTGAGGTGAACAGATACCATACCATGGCAGCAATGGGACACACAAACCATGATCATCGTGCTGACAGATGACCTAGGAGTCCCAGGGACAGCAGGTCAAACCCACCAAACAACATACAGCCAATGGCACACTAAAGTCATGCCAATGCAGTGGTGCAGATGCACAAACACAAACAGGCAGCCCCACACTGCACATCACACACAACAGGTGAGGGGGGGGGGTGCCAGTGTCCCCAGGCAACCTTACAACACATGATGAGGCCTGAATACCAATTACACAGATGTGCATACAGTGCCACACAAAATTAACTCATGGATCCAAATCCCCTATGTGGGCAATCAGGCATTGTTAGATGAGAGGGAGCACAAATCACACATGTCACACAAGCATGTAGGAACAGCAACTGACACAGCAAGACACAGACACACCACAGCACTACCCCCAGGGTCCCCACAATGTGGTGACCCTGGGCTGCATGACAATCCCACTGTGATGACAAAGCTAGATGTCATTCACACTGTGAACCACAGTCATGTGTCCTGAGCAACAAACTACCATCACACCTACACAAGCACAAATCAATCAGCACGGCCAGTAAGCCAAGGCCAACATGGAGGCAGGGGTCTAGCCGGGCAACAACTCTCATCTGCACACACTCAACACCACACACCTCGACCTCCAACAATGTGCAGCAGTGAAGCTCACATGCACTGGTGACATTGCACATGCACCCATGACAATCCCAGGGGTGGTGGTGGGAACTAAGGTGCAGAAACACATCACACATGGCCAGTCAACAAGACTCCTGAATGTCTGACACACTGCACACTACGGTGTACATGGACATGACGGCAATACCACACCAACCAATGGGATCCCGGACACAGTCACACACCAATGAAGAAGCCAAGGTCACCCACAAAGAACACACATAGACAACTACCAACATTGCAGCCCTGACCCTGAGGAGTGCCAGCAGTCACACACACAACGTGTCACAATCACTGAAAGCTAACACAAACTGGAAATTACATGACAGGTCTAAACAACAAGTGCCAAGGGGAATCCTGACTGTGTTCCATCTGCGTTTGCCCACAAACTCAGCCCTGACAGCAAACACACCTATGGGTGACACCCTGATGACCAGTAATGTGCCATGCACCCACATCACAGAGAACCCAGGGCGGAGACTTTGGGGGAACATAGGTCAACTCAGCAAGCATCACAAACAGGAACATCACTAGGGATCCCAGCACGCCCAGCAAAATGGAAGTGAACACACACAGACATGCTCACACAACACACACCTTGGGCTCAGGCAATGTCACAGGATTACACACTGCCATGAGGGGACTCCACTCCTGTGTGAGGAAAGCTGTGCCATATGTTGCCTCAGTAGGGCTCCATCATGTCAGCAGAACACTTGGTCACACAGTCAACAATTAGCACTAAATGAAGGCTCCCGTCATATCAGCCTGGTCATGGGAGTGTCAACGAAATCATCAGCACAGATCCAACACACATGTATAGCAAGTTGCACTGACAACACAGATGAGTCCTTCCCCATTGATGCCCAAACTTGCATGTCCAGTGGAGATGGCCACACGGTCAGGGAAGTAGACTAATTGAACAATGGCAAGCACAACAGATGTGCAGGGGTGTAAGCCACAGATGTGATATTGCAAATGTAAGTAGGAAATCCCATTGCCAAATATTGAAAACATGACACCCTCATATGCTGCTAAGGATGACATGGATACACTACAGGATAGGACACATTACCCGTGGACCACATGGGTTCCTGCACAGTAACACTTCATTTCCATGAGACCAAAAATCACCATCACTGCAGCAAGGGCACGGTTAGCATCATCAACATCATGTACATCAGAAGCAAAACCACTAGAGAACAGAAAGTTGCTTTATTCAGCATTTGGGTGATAGAAGTGAAAAAAAAATATAACAAAGGCCAATGGCCAGTCCATAATAAGAGTCCAAACAGGGTGCAAGTGCCAGATGTCACCCTACGCATGCCTGCACTGCTACACACCAGGGACAATCCCCTCGGAGGGGCATACGGGGGGCAGGCCAGGCACCGCAGGGACAGGATCAGGGCTCACCAGAAGGAGGCAGGGAAGGGGTGGTGGGTGCTGGAGAGCCACTGAGAACTGCAGTGGAGGTGTCTGACATGGTGTGTGCTGGCACAACTGGGGGGCATGACTCAGATGGTGTGGGTGCCGGCACGACTGCAGTGGGCCGTGCAGATGGAGTGGACAGGTTCCCCACTGCAGTGCCCAAGTCAGACGGGGTGGTAGTGGACTCCACTGCAGTGCCTACCTCCAGGGGAGGAGAATGGGGTTCAGGTAAGGTGGGCAGGACAGAGGGGGACGACACCGTCTCCACACCAGTGGCACAGACATCCACAGTGGGGGGTGTGGTGAAGGAAGAGCAAGTGACAGGGGGAGAAGGCCGGATCATTTGGGGGATGGTGTATCTGTGGGTGGGGGAACCTGGGGCAGGGTGTGGTGGGGGCACCTGTGGAGTGGGGGCCTGAGGGATGGAGGAAGGAGACTTGGTGCTTCAGCTGCAGGGCGGCGGAGGGGTCTTGCTCTTCCGGGTCCGGGGGACTTGAGGGTGGGGGCGTCAGTCGGTTTGCGCCTGGGGGAGGGTGTCCGGGGGCAAGGGCCACTCCCCTCCGTGTGGGTGGGCTTCCTCTTCCCCCTGAATGCTGTATCAGCTGGATTGGAGGGGAAAAGGCCGAGGTCACTGAGGAAGACCCGCTGTGTCTGTGGGGTTGCAGGTGAGGCAAGGGAAGGGGCCTTGGAGGGAGAGGTATCTGAGGACTGCGCAGTGCTCGTGGATGCGTGTGTGTGTGCCTGGGCCCCATCCCCTGTGAGTGTGGTTTCAGTCCCCTGCCTGTGCGTGCGTGTGCATCTGGATTTTGGCGTGTGTGTCTGTGTGCTGCTTGTGTCTGTGCTGGTGTGTGCCTGTGCCGGTGTGTGTGTGCTTGGGACAGGTAAGGTGCTGGGGAGTGTGGATGGGGCAGAGGTAGGAGGGGTGAGGGACTGTCGGAGGAGGGACACTGCTGCCGTCAGGGAGGAGTCCATGGACCTATTGCCCCTCTGTAGGGCAGACATGCCCGATGAGATGCCCTCCATGAACGACACCAGCTGAGTCAACAGAGTGGTGTGGGCATGGAGGACACTCAGCATCGCTGTCTGCCCTACATGGAGCTGGCGAAGGAGGTACACAGACTCCTCACTCAGGGCAGCAGGGGACACAGGAGCAGGGGGTGCGGTGCCTGGCACGAAGGAGACACGCTCCCGAACATGGGAGCCTCCACGGACCTTGGGAATGGGAGCCGATGGGAGGGCGGTGGTGGTGGTGGCGGGGACAGCAACACTAGCTGGGGTGTGGTGGCTGCTGACACCCGCCTCCACAAGGGAGTCATCCTCCGAGCTGCTGTGGTCCTCAGCTGAGGTGGATGCTGCTGAGGACTCCTCGGTGTGGCTCCCCTCGCCCTCCGTGCCACTGGGTCCCTCCGACCACTCCTCGGCTGCTGACCCAGTCTGGCTCTGCGGCTCCTCCTGGTCCGTGGAGCTGTCCCCTCCTGTGGCCGTGGATGTATCTGCAAACAATAGGGAAACAGACAAACATCAGTCACCTGCACCGAACGCACACACCACAGTAAGTACAGCACATTACAGAGCAAGCCCTGGCATCCTTAGTTGAACATTGCCAAAAGTGCCCAAACAGAGTAGGAGAAGCCAATTGTCAGTCTGATGGTCAACCATGGCACTCACATCCCTCCTGGCCTTGCACCCATCTGTCTGGTGTCTGTTGGATGGCAATACCCCAGTGTGGACACATGCACCACCTACACAGTAGTTGGACAGTGCAGAGAACACGGTGAAGCATGTGAACATGCACACATCACAACTCTTGCCACTGAGTCAGTACAGGTGTCCGGATGAAGGGATGCCCAGAGTCAATTTTGAAATGCATGTGATGCATACCAGCGACAGACACCATGATGCACCCATGTCCTGATAGTCATTGCCACAATGGTGTGCATGTAGCACATGTCACTCCCCTGCAGGATCACTCATTGGAAGTTTCATGCCATGGCACAGGCATGCCTGCTAAGTCATACATCACTGTCTCCAGTCACATGGGCAGGGCAGCCAGACAACAACAGTCTGCACTGTGTCACAATCCTAGGTCATGGGGAATGCAAGTCCTGGAGCTGAACAAGTGCACATGTACATCCCCCACACACCACATCATCTGAACCCTTATCTGTCCACGTCATACCAATTGGACATATGGGAGACCTGTAACACAACCCTCTGAACCTGAGCACCTCACAATCTGCTGTGAATGGGAAACAGCTGCCTGAACTTCACATTCGCATACCCCAGTCTGCACGGTCAGGTGATCAAACACCTATGTGTCACACAAGTATCGTCTCCTATGGTCACATCTCCGGTGGCATGCTGAGCCCCAACCGAGAAACACCCCAGTAGTCCTGACAACGAAGCCACAGCACACTGACACAGAGGCAGACACCTGAGGGGACATATCACTGAGCACAACGTGTCAGCTGATACACGGGAGTGGGAGTACAGAGTGTATTGTATGGCCTGGAGTAGGCATGACTGTCCTGCCCCACGTGAATGAGGGATGAGCCCTGGACAGTAGGCAGGTGGCTAAGTATGTGTGACACACGTAATATACACACTCCTGGGGCCCAAACATTGTTCACACCCGCAGCATGGGTGTGTGCCAGATACCCCAGGCACATGTGGTGGATCAGCTCAGCAATTGGACCACATATCAAAGTAACACGCAGATTACATGTCAGAACACAGGCATTGTGTATGCAATGGACCCACCCATGATGCCCACCACAGAGTTAGGGGAACAAATGCTGTCCCCCACCTTGAGCTAAGCAAAATGAAAGGACACAGTAGCCAAGTGACACAATTCCCTGACTGTAAGAGCCACACCTGGGTATCAGATGAGGAGTGGGCAGTGCACAATTGGGGGACATGGGTCCTGGACCACATGACTGATGTACTGTGGAAGTTTAACCAGGCCAGAGGAGGGCACATAGCATGGCAGAAAAGTTCACAATGCAGTCATGTACTCACCACCTCCTTGCTGCTCTCTGGCCTTCAGCTGCCCATCCAGATCAGGGAAGACCACCGCCAGGATCCTGAGCATTTGGGGGTCAGGGTCCGGTGTCCGCCCCTCCTGCGAGGAGGCGACAGCTTCAGCTGGACCCGTGCGATCCTCCGGGTCCAGCCCCGAAGGTCCTGCCACCTCTTCTGGCAGTTGCGGATCCAGCGCTTGTAGACCCCCACGGATCTCACTGCCCGGACGATGGTCAGCCATATCTGCTGCTTCTGGTGGGCATCAACCTGTGAGGATGACAAAGTGAAAATGCCATTACTACACATTCAACATATCCGTGCATTACACAGTTGGATATACATGTCTCAATCACAGGGGCACATGATGTACACAGGCAGTGCAACGATGGCTATGGACAGTTTGCCAGCAGTTACTACATGGTATCATTGCCTGGGAAGTCAAACCTTGTTTAAATGCACTGTCACTGCACTATACGTGTTCAGTGCATGTAACTACACACTATGGGGGTGACAACTACTCAGTGAGCCTGCTAGCCAGTGGCGTGCACACTGTAAGTCTTGCTAGTCAGACAACATGCACATTTAGTAAGGCAGTGGACAGCACACTCACCTGCTCCCCTGCTTTCCCATACAGCTTGCTGTACTGTGGAAGGAGGCTGTCCAGCAGGGCCTGGTTCTCCTCAGTGCTGAAGGCTGGGGCTCTCTCCACAGTACGTGCCATTGCAGGATCCAGAGGGTGCAGATACAGCAGCAGTGGTGGTGGCAGATGTCGTCCTGGAGCATGTAGTGCAGGCAAGTGAGCTCTCAGGGGAACAGCCAGCATTATATGTGTGCTGCAGAGGCAGATACTGTCCCATG
The DNA here is from genome assembly GCA_963921515.1 of Calotriton arnoldi. Classification (NCBI taxonomy): domain Eukaryota; kingdom Metazoa; phylum Chordata; class Amphibia; order Caudata; family Salamandridae; genus Calotriton; species Calotriton arnoldi. Next base: position 92,439 of record CAWUFW010012914.1, read on the forward strand.
TGTCCAAAGTGATAGGTCCAAGTCGTTTGCATCTTCTGAATCTGGCCAATCCATAGAATTGCACCACTTACACACGCCCATAGCATCCTTCAAAAGTTCAACTTCATGACACCCATGAATTAGCAACATTGTTGTGGGTGACCAACTGAATTCACAGCATCAGACTCGTTAAAGATTTGAAAACGCGTCCGTTGCCAGGCCAGGCCATAGCCAATGCGTGCGCACCGATCGGTCCATTGCTGTACAACGCGTACCCGCTCACATCGTATGCAATGGCCAATGGGTGCGCACCGATCGGTCCATTGCTGTACAACGCGTCCCTGTACATGTCACTGGCATATGTCACCATGCCTGTCACAGGTGAACGTATGCCAGCCACATTTACTTCCCAGGGAGTGAGGGGCACACCTACAACACCACAGCCTGTCCACACTGTATCCTAAGGCATGTAAGGCTGCATCACCTGTTCCGTGTATGGGGGTCAACATGTGGTTTTGTGGGTGGCACTTGGGGGCAGCCACTCCCAGGCTGTGCACGTGTTCATGGGGACAGTATCCTTGGTGTGTTGTGCACATGAACACTGTGGTGTGCAACTGTTAATTTCAGAGCATGTGGCATGGTCACATTTCACGGTTGTGTATGTGTATGTCATGTCACATACCCCCTGAGTCCCATGTGGGACGGTATGTACGTCACAAGGTGACCCATTGCCAGAATTGTGATGGCCCTCCACAGTCTGTGTGCATGTTGTGTTTACAATGTCTCTGATTCCATGTGCACAATGGGAGACAGTCTCCACATCCACGTTGTTTGTGCATGGACTTTGATGTTGTGCGTGTGTGTGTCACAGACGTCCATGTCTGTCCTGCCGAGGCAACAGGGACCACTACCTGTGGGGGTCATGGTTGTTTAGCTGTGGTGTATTCATGATGCACCATGTCATGCCAGTGTCCATGTGGCAATACAGGGTCCCTGGGAATCTACCTGTCGATGAGCTGTGATGCCTGGGGCACATCTGTCCTCACATGTCACTGTGGTGTATGTTTGGAACGTGGGAGCAGTGCATGGGTACTGTGACACAGCCTAATGATATCTCATAGCACAAGCTGGGACTTGTTGAGGACACATGTTGAACTGTGATGTTAGTTGTTAGCCATGTAGGTGACATACATGTCCTTATGGAACGGCACACGCATCATGTACTTGTGTTTTGTAATTTTTGTATCATGTGATATTGAATATGGTCTATGCCACATATGTGGGGTGACTGACAATCTTTCTTCCTTCACCTATGCACTGCAGGGCGCCAGCTGTCCATCGGCCATTCCCTGACCTTGCAACAGTGGTTGAACAGGACTGCATCCGACGGTACCGTTTCACCAGGCCACTTATTGAGGAATTGACGGTGCGGTTGGCCCCACATTTGCAACCTGGCCGGACATACCCTACAGCGCTGACCCCCAAGGTGAAAGTGATGGCAGCCCTACACTTCTTTGCCACCGGTACCTTTCAACACACTGTGGCGTCTGCTGGTGGGATGTCACAGACCATGTTCAGCCGTGTGCTCCACAATGTTTTGGAGGCGATGTTGGGATACCTGAACCAGTACATCTATTTCCCTAAACGTCAACAACTCACTGACGTCAAGAGTGACTTCTATGCCCTGGGGAGGATGCTGCATATCATTGGCTCCATTGATGGGACACATGTGGCTTTGATACCACCACAGGCACATGAGCAGGCATACAGGAACCGCAAACATTACCATTCGGTCAATGCACTGGTGGTATGTCTTGCAAATATGAGCATCTCACACGTGTGTGCCCGTTTCCCCGGTTCTGCACACGATGCCTACGTGATGAGGAGTAGTCGCATCCCGAGGATGATGTCACAGATGCGGAACCAGCGTGCCTGGCTTGTTGGTGTGTACTGACTTTGTACCATTGTGTGTGTTCTGCAATGTAGTATTCCACCCTCTTTTCCAACTCAGCTAATGTGCAATTGTCCGTTTATAGGTGAAACCGGATACCCCAACATGCCGTGGTTGCTGACGCCCCTCAGGAACCCTGTGACACCAGCCCAGATGCGCTACAATGAGGCACATGGTCGGACCAGGAGAGTGATTGAGCGTACATTTGGTCTCCTGAAGAGCCGCTTCCACTGCCTGGACAAGACAGGAGGGGCCCTCCCATATGCCCCAGCAAAGGTGTGCAAGATTGTCATCGTCTGCTGCATGCTACACAACCTGGCAGTGTGGAAGGAGTTGCCTCTCATCCTGGATGACGATGACCAACATCCGCCACCTGTGGAGGATCCTTGCCTGGACCACGATGCCAGTGATGATGATGATGATGAGGGTGATGTCCGCACACAGCTCATCACCAACTTCTTCAGCTGAATGTGAGTATCCGGAGATGTCATGTCATTGTTGTGAGTTTGCATGATATGTGTTGGTGGTGCTCTGGTGCTGTTTGAGTGTGTCCATGTGCTACATGACTGTATGCGTGCAGCGATGTGTCCTCACAGGTAGTCTGTACTCCCCAACAGTGTTGACATGCTAACTTGGTTCTGGGTGGGTATCTTGTGACATGTATTGGGCATGAGTATTGCAGTTCTGTCCTGTTCTTCAGTGCTTTTGACTGTGTGTCATTTCTGTCCTTCACCGTTTACTTTCAGGGTTGTTTGGTCAACTGTGATCCCCCGACACCGTGAATCAACTTCCAGGGTGGTAGCTGTCGTTTCCCTACAGGTGATGTGTGCCACACCCATGGACTTCGTTTCTTCTACACTTGTTGACTGTGTGCCCACTGCCAGGTGGGATTACCTTGCATCTGTAGTGGTTATGACATGTTGCAAATGTGTAATAAACCTGTGCTTCACTTTGTGATGTGCGTTGTCTGTGGTCACACATCTGACTGACATTTGCTTACTGCACCAGTGGGCTAGTTAACACAGACTGTGAATAGGTGTTGTGTCTGTGCATTGCACCGTATTTCCTGGCAACATCAGTGTAGGCGATGAGTCAGATGGCCCTGGTGTGTATGTGTTGTGTAGCCCTGGTGGTGTGTCTCCCTCATATGTGTCACGTCGCCATGACTCACATGCCGGTGTTGTACTTGCTGTAGCAGTTAGCATGCACAGTGTCATTTCGCAGAACATCATCTCCATGACAGAAACAACATTGGAATCACAACAGAGGCAAGTATGGTGTATTGGTGAGTTTATTGACATACATGTGTGAGTGTAGTGCACAGGACGGTGGGTGCTGTACATTGTATTTGTAATCCAAAGTTCCTAGATGATTTGGAAGTCCTGGTAGCAGAAATGTCCAGAGTAAAGTCCACAGTCATCTGATACATTGGTCCAACTTGAACTCCCCATGTCATGTGGGAGAGTTATGTTGCATTCGACAGGGTGAACAGTTTGCGCACACAGGTGATTTTCCAGAACAGGTGTTGGCTTCCTGGGGGTTGTGCATGGCCATCGGCCTCTCAGTCGCCCTTCCTCGGACGACCCCTCTTCTTTGGGGGGGGGACCCTCAAGTGCAGGCTGCTGCGGTGCAGGGGACTCTCCGCCAGAGTCATCCTCCCTCCCTGTGGCAGTTGCAGTTGTTGCAGCACCAGATGTTGTGGGCACACAGGGAGGTGTTGACATGTTGGTGCAAATCTGGCAGAGGCATTGTAATATGTCCCTATGCACCGCCGTCAGTTCTTGCAATGTGTCCCACTTGGACTCCATGCGGGACATGTGTAAGTCCAAGCGGGCATGATGGGCAGCCTGCTGCTGTTGAATGTCCCTGAGGATCCCCACTACCTGGCTGAACTCTCCGGTGCTAGTCTGGTACGCATCAGCTATGCGTACCAGTTGTGGGTCATCATGCAATCCAGACCCCTCTGCAAGCAGCGACCTATGTCTACCACCCCTCCCACCACCCCTGGCGACACGTGCAGGACCTGCGGTGGCACGCACAGGTGACCCTGGGCCCCCTTGGGGGTTGTTGCTGGTGTTGGTGTCCGTAGCCACACGTTGGGCCGGGGTCCATGTGCTGGTGGTGGTGGTGGTCCTTGGTCTGTCCGTGTCGGCAGGGGTGGTCTGTGTGTTGGCAGTTGTTGGAGGGGTGGGTGCAGGGGGTGCAGCTGGTGGTCCTGCTGGTGCTGCATGATGACTCACTCCGGAGGTGCCAGGTAGGTCTTCGTCATCCGAGGTGGGCAGAGGCTGTTCCACACCAGTGAGCTCAGTGTCCCCCGGAGCCTGGGACAGGGACTCCTCAGCGTCTGCTGCCGTGTCCCCATCATCACCTGTATTTGGAAGAGACACACAATGTATGTAATGTTTCTACAGGCATCAATGGTTCAAACACCTGACAGTTGTGACTGTACCTCTGGATGCGGGCCTGTACATTGCATTGTCCTAAGTTGTCACAGTCAGATGTTGATATTGGTGTAGCGCATTGTCCTGCCAACCTGAAGCATTTCAATGTGAATGTTGAGGTGTGTGCATGGCCAGCATTGGTGGTATTTGGTTGACATCCGGACATCCTTCTCCCTCCAGCCCAGTTATCCCACCATGAAGCATGCCACCCTTGCAGTGGGTGCAGGTTGACTCTCAGGATGTCAGTCAGTGGTGTCCTGCTGTTGGTTGGTGGCCAGTTCCCAGCATGGCCTTGTGCTCCCCACAACAGAGCACCAGTGTCAGACATCTTTGATGGGGCTTTTGACTCCCTGTGAGGTGTGCATGCTTCGGTGTGAGCTTGCTGGGCCATGTGGGTGGGGGATGTTGAGCTGTGACTACCACTGCCATCATGCTATTGCCTCCACCCCCCTTCCCAGCAAGCCCATACTTCCTTCCTTTCGAGTGTACTTCACTGTGTGTGGGTGTGACAGCAATGGCAAGATGGCTGACAGTGGTGTCCTGCTGTTGGTTGGTGGCCAGTTCCCAGCATGGCCTTGTGCTCCCCACAACAGAGCACCAGTGTCAGACATCTTTGAAGTGGCTTTTGACTCCCTGTGAGGTGTGCATGCTTCGGTGTGAGCTTGCTGGGCCATGTGGGTGGGGGATGTTGAGCTGTGACTACCACTCCCATCATGCTATTGCCTCCACCCCTTCCCAGCATGCCCATACTTCCTTCCTTTTGAGTGTACTTCACTGTGTGTGGGTGTGACAGCAATGGCAAGATGGCTGACAGTGGTGTCCTGCTGTTGGTTGGTGGCCAGTTCCCAGCATGGCCTTGTGCTCCCCACAACAGAGCACCAGTGTCAGACATCTTTGAAGTGGCTTTTGACTCCCTGTGAGGTGTGCATGCTTCAGTGTGAGCTTGCTGGGCCATGTGGGTGGGGGATGTTGAGCTGTGACTACCACTCCCATCATGCTATTGCCTCCACCCCCCTTCCCAGCATGCCCATACTTCCTTCCTTTTGAGTGTACTTCACTGTGTGTGGGTGTGACAGCAATGGCAAGATGGCTGACAGTGGTGTCCTGCAGTTGGTTGGTGGCCAGTTCCCAGCATGGCCGTGTGCTCCCCACAACAGAGCACCAGTGTCAGACATCTTTGATGTGGCTTTTGACTCCCTGTGAGGTGTGCATGCTTCAGTGTGAGCTTGCTGGGACATGTGGGTGGGGGATGTTGAGCTGTGACTACCACTCCCATCATGCTATTGCCTCCACCCCCCTTCCCAGCTTGCCCATACTTCCTTCCTTCTGACTCTGCTTCCCTGTGGGGTAGTGTGCCTGTGCTGAATGGATGGCTGACAGTGTTCTCCTGGCGTTTGTTTGGCTACAAGTCCCATGTGTGTCACTGTGCTTCCCACAGCATGACCCAGGGTGTTGGTTCTTTGTGGGATAATTAATTTTAGTATGAGGCAATGCATTTTCCCAAGTGAGTTGTGTGTAGTTTGTGTTAGGGGTGTGTGTGAGAAGAGCTGCTGGTAACTATGGTCATAGCTGTCAGTCCTCCTTCCCACCCAGCCAGATATCCCACCATGGAACATGCTTCCATTGCAGGGAGTGCAAGTTGGCTTTCAGGATGTCAGTCAGTGGTGTCCTGCTGTTTGTTGGTGCCCAGTTCCCAGCAGGGCCTTGTGCTCCCCACAGCAGTAGCCAGTGTCAGCCATCTTGTCAGTTGTTTTCCACTCCCTGTGATGTGAGCATGGTTCAGAGTGGTGTTGATGGGCGTATTGTGAGGGTGGGCAATATCTGTGACTACAACTCCCATGATGCTATTGGCTACACTGACTTGACCAGCATACTGTGTGGTGGTGTTGTAGTGGTGGCTACATATCTGACAGTGTTTGTTGGTTAGATTTGTGCCACTGCCTAGCTTTATTTGTTGTCAGGTTTGTACATGTCATGACACAGTTACATATCACTATGAGATGGCATGTATTGTGTTTATCTGACTGACATACACATCTTGGGATGATTCTGGTTTTGTTGCTGTGGATTTGCTAAGGGTGCATGGTTTGACTATCCCCTTGACAGTGATGTGTGTGTATTGTCACACGATATTGGGTATATTGGTTGTGTACTCACCAGGCTCTGGGATGTTTTCTAGTCCATATACGCTCACTGGTGGTAGGATGGCCCGCACCTTCTCCTCCCAGGGCCTGAGGTATACTAGTTTGGCAGGAGGGCCACTGCTGGTGTGTTGGCTCAAGATGTAATCCTTCTTCAGTAGGTCCCTGACCCTCCTGCGCACGTCATACCACCTGTTCTGGATGTCTTCCTTTGTGCGCAAACATGGTGATTGTGCGTTCACCCTGTCGACGATCCTCTCCCACATCTTGGTTTTCTGCGACATGGGTGTCTGTTGGACCAGTGTACCAAACAGCTGTGGCTCTACCCTGAGGATCTCATCTACCAGGACTTCCAATTCACTATCTAGGAACTTTGGATTCTTCTTTGGGGGCATGGTGATGGGTGGTGGTGGTGAGTGATGTGTGTGTTGGTGTGCAAGTGAGGGTGTGTGAGTGTGTGTTTTGCTGGGTGTATGTGAGGGTGCTATTTGTTGAGGTGCTGATGGTGTGTGGCTTGTGTGATGGATGAGCTGTGAGTGTGTGTGTGGTTGCTGTCTGTTGGTGTTCTGTGCTGGCAGGTCATTTGAATTTGCAAAGGATCATGGTAGGGATTTGTGTCCTTTATATGGGTGGAGTTGTGGGTGTGTCTTTGTTCCCTGTTCCCCCCACAGTATTTATTGGCTTTGTAATTGCTTGTTTGGCCTTTTTTTTTGTGTTTTTCCCTTTGTACTTTTTGTGCATGTAGGAGACGTTCTTCTGACCGAGTTGGACCCTGCAGTTGTCTCGTGCGAGCTTCTCCGAGTCGTTCACGCTGTGTTTGTGCTGTTTCATGTGCGGCGTACGCGTCGGTCGCGGAGTATTGGGTTGCTTCGGCTCGCTGTTTTGTATGCGTGTCGTTCGTACGGCTTGTACTCCGTGCGACTCGGTCGGGTTTTACGCACGTTGCATCGTACTGCGCGGGTCGGAGTTCGCGGGTACGTTTCGTTCGGGTTCCTTCCTGGTGCGTGTCGGTCGGTTCGATTCGCGTGGTTTTCCGGCCGGATAGCTGTTTTCCGCGCGGTTCCGTCGTTCGTATTGTGTTCCGTACGAGTCGGTCGGATTTTTCACGCATTTCATCGTACTTTGCGGGTCGGGCTGCACCGGTCGGAATAAATTCCAGATCCGAGTCGGTTGGTACGTTTTCCGGCCCGAATCGGAATCGGCCCCTGAGTGTTTTTTCCGTGATGAACTGTGTTTTAACAGGATGTCATTTTAATGAAGTGTACCCTTATGAATTTCGTGATGACATGAGTTTTAGATTTATTGTCCCCTTGTGCCCTGGAGAAATTGTTTAATGAACTTTTGTATATGCTTGCACATAACCATCCGAAAGGCCGAGGACTGTTCTCTTGCTTAAATTTTTATGGTTTTTAAGATTACTTCAACATGATCTCTGTATAGGTTTTAATATTGTTATTTAGAATGTTTTGCTGTGTACTTTTATGGTTTTAAACAGCCGAATAAAGTGGATATGATGATGATGATGAATAAGCGACTAATGGGGGAAAAAAGCCAACAGGGAACAGTGTAGCAAAGCTTTGTTGTATCTTAAGTTAGTAGAACATTGGGATCTAGGGGTGGATGATGGACCATCCCTACATTGGGGTGCGGTAGTACACAGTCCAATATATGGAAGAGTCAGGTGGGAGAATAGAGGAAGTTATGTTATTACCTATTATTCTGATTGGGTTACTATTAGGGTTTACAAGTCTGAGAAATAGTCACATTAAAAAATGGGAATAGGGAGAGACAGGTTAATTTATGAGTATTGCTCCATACACACCCATCAGTGATAGGAAGGGTTAAGGAGACAGGGTACTAACTTTGCTCCAGTCGTAAACGTGAGTATAAACCCAGAAAGAAGGATGCACATCAAGGTACTGATTTGTTAATGCACTGAGAGAAAAATATATAAATGAGTGAGTGCACAGTAAATCAAAAGATAAGAACCTGATTCAATTCTCCTTCAGGAAACAAACCTACTCAGGTCGAATTGCACAGTCCTTCGATGCAACTGATATGTCTCGCATGAGCATCTGTGCTCCATCCAGGAGTCAAGAGGAGTGGCAATCCTTTCACAATACACAATTCAATTCATAGTTTTCAAAGCATGTTCTGACCCAAGTGGGTGTAATCAGAGCTAAACGAGAAGTGAAGTAGGTCAACACACATAATTGTTATCGTTTATGCCCCCAAAGGCTGTAAAAGGACAACTTAAACACATTTGGTCTGCTAATGTTGGAGCTAACAGTTAATGTGTATTATAGAGGGGGATTTCAATGAGGTGATATCCCCGAATATGTATAGGTCCTCTAACGAACATACAGCAGAGTATGTAGACACAATTTTCATGCTTTCTAGAAGGGCTCTGGGACAAGTTAAAATGTGGCAAACTAAGCACCTGGGAGAGACACCACTCATACTTGCCAGGTGTCACACACGTCAATTACTAGGCTAGATTACATTTTTATTTAAACCTCTGAGGCCCCATATATTGAAAGTGTGGACTGCCTTACAAGGAGACTCTCACACCACACCATGCTCCAATTAACAAAAGGGTTCAAAGAAAGGCTAGGAAGAAACACCTGGAGAATGAACACATGGGAAATGCAAGATCACAAAACAGTGTTACCATTTATAGAGACCATAAAAAATGACTTCAAGGATAATACAGGGTCAGTTGAGTTCATGGGACACTGACAAGGCAGTGCTTAGAGAGAGGGTACAAGCTAAAATGTGGAAAAAAAGAATAGGGTCTGAGTAAGGGAGTTGTAAAAGAATGCTCTGAAGACAGAGCAAAGAATGTTTAACCTTAGATACATATGAACATTAATAAGTTCGAACTGGCCAAGTTAGAAAACCATGGCGAGATGATGGAATTAGCTAAAATACAAAATGTACCCACCCATCGGAGACTATATAGGATTGCAGGCAAGGTGTGGTTACTCGAATAGCTTAACTCGAGGAAAAAAGGGAGCAAATGGGTTGACGACACAGTTGAAGAAGAAGGGACCGCAGTCCGTACTAATGGAGAGATTTCGTAGACATTTGTTGACTATTACCGAGTCACACACTGGACTAGAGGGAACTGTAAAGAACTGGAGATGTTAGCCCTTCTTGATGGATTGGATAGCTAAGGTTGACTGAGGATTTGAGCACAGGTCTTAAGGGACACATGTCTTCTGAAGAATTCACAGAGGCAAATGTATTGCTACAGGCGGAAAAAACACAAATGCCTAATTGTTTTCTTGAAAGAGGGTAGATAAGTTGGGACATTGCTCTATGAATTATGGCATACCATAATAGTAGTTATATGCAAAGCAGGGAAGTCAGTGTGGAAGTCTTCTTACCAACTGATGTCACTTTTGAATAATGAGACCAAAACTTTAGCAAAAGCATTGGCAAATAGACTCCTGGGATATTTCCACTCTTGCCCACCCTGACCACTTTGGCTTTATTCTCCATCAGTCAAGAAGGTCAAATGTATGGAGGCCACATGACTGGCTGCGTCTATTCAGTGGGATAGAGTACCAAGTGCAATTCTTTTCCTTGATGATGAGAAAGCAAGTCCAGGTTAGTGAATGGTGAAGCTTAACTATCTGCTTCTGCCGTCCTCTTGCCTGATTTGGAGACGAGGTCCAGCAGGGTGGTTTGCTCGCGCTGGGCGTGACGCTATGGGTGGCACACCGGCCAACCGGACTACCCATATCAGAACTCTACTTACGCCCAGCGTGGAGGATTGCACGCACTGGTGGGGACATGACCTGTGAGGACTAGCCGAGCTTAGGCCGACGCGCCTCCCTTCACAGATCGGCTGCAACGCGGCCTCGAGCAAACGACCTGCAGTGGCTGCACCCTGTGCTCCCTGGGAGCTGGACTGTGACGACGGTTCCGCAAGTCAAGGAAGGGGCACGAACAGCCCTCTCTGTTCTCGCATTTGGGAGCTCTGCGTATCCCCCATGTGGCCCAGCGCTGGTCTATCCCTGATGGGAACATGCACAGTGGTCTTTTTGCAGCAAAGGCACACAGTGCCAGCCGCGTTCATCGTAATTGACCTTTGATTTATCTCTATGAGACCCATAACCAGTTCTCCATTTTGGGGCACATCTCCCCCCTAAAAGTAACTACATGCTGAACTATCCCAAGATGGTGATCCTCCTTCCAAGTGTGAAAGAGACAGAGGACTTGCTCTGCACAGGTCCTAAGTAAGTAAAATGGACAGAGGACCTCTATGCATAAGTCCTAAGAAAGTAAAGTAGGACTATGTTTTCAATGCAGACACATTGAAATTGAAGAAGGACTCCAAACTCCACAACAAAGAAGAAACTATCCAAATCAAAAAAGTCGGCCATATTTGAACAGTATTTAGGTGTTCCCCCACCTAACACCTAGAAAGCATTACAATTCCATATACAGGCATTATAACTGAACTTCAAGAAGGTCTCCCTGCACCCTACCCTGGCAAGAACCCAGACACTATAGGAGCAGCCATCTTCATCGGTTTCACTGATATCCCCCCCCCCATTTCCGCAGTGGGGCAGCCCCAGATTTTTCTACCCATTGCAGCTCAAGTCCATCTACTACCTCCATATTAGGTCTAGCACCCAAAGACTGAAATTGATCCTGCTACGCTACTCCCACTCCACACCAATCTGGAATTGGATAGCCTCAATGCCTATAAAATCAATTACCCAACCAACCTAACAAAAAAGGCCTCCAAGGTCTTAAAACACAGAATTCTCAATGCACACCCAGAAACCCTCATCTCTGACTTCTACTTCTGCGCATCAAAAGGAACCTTAATGAATGATCTTATCTTCTACCCTAAAAAAAGAGCACAATGGAGAAAAGCTTTCTATGCAATGCTCCTGACCTCAACATCCAAGAAAACTGTGCACAGTCTTAGACTATCTGTAGCTCCCTCACCCACTTTCAATGCTAAAGTAACCATCTCCAGCTATAACAATGGGATTATCCTTGTCAAAGCATCAAACCACTGCCTAGATGTATTCAACAAAATTTTCCGTATCATCAACCATGCAGTATATAATAAGGACTCAGCTCCCTCTCAGGTACACCCTAGCTCTCGATACGTCGTGAAGACACCCCAACTAATGTCACTTCACTGCCTACCCACATTAAGCGGTCCCCCTATGTCCCCTCCTGGCTCCAGCATAGCGATCAGCCCACACAGGACCAACTCTTACACACCCCTCGAGAGGGTGGAGTCACCCCCACCAAACCACCAAATAAATCAGCGCCCACATGTCACTGCTGTAGCAAGGTCCACAGTGATGCACAGCATTGAAGATATCTCTACCACCCCACCACACCCTCAATTTTCACCCCCTTAGATAATCTTATCTTGCCCATGAACCATTCGTCTCAACCACCTCTGCCCAAATGGCTCACTATCTCTACTCCCTCACATCGCAAGCCAGAAACCATGCCATTCCAAACCTCCCCCCACCTACCCACACAGACGAGCACTATTCTACCACCACCACCCAGACCACCCTACACCCTCCCACCCCTCTGTCACAAACCTTCGACATCCTACTCACATGCTTCGATAGAATCCAGACTAGACGTAATCACTCAAGACCTACACCAACTCAAGTCTGACATACGAAGCCTAATAAATATCATGTCCGCGATGACATACACCAAATGCCCCAAATGGTCTACAGGAAATAATAGACTCAGCCCACCACCACCCACCGAACCCCACGCATGACCACCAATCTCGCCACCCTATCTCACGAAATGGGAATCTATACCTTACCCTAACGCCCCTAAGAGGCCCTTTAGACTAAAGGACCCACTGCCAGACAGCGACATTCACTCCCTTCTACACATAATCAGTCACAACATGACAATACAGACAATGTAGCTCGTATCCAAACAATCACCTCGAACCACACAAAGAACCCAGGCAGAACGCGAGGGACGTAAATAAGGCCAACCTTATGCTAGTCCCCATCACACAGATGTCCCCAGCTGACACCAAACCTCACCTGAAATGCATGCTTCACAATTGTAGATCAGCTATGAAACATGCGGCAGATATCGCCGACCTTATCCTTGCTCACTAGATAGACCTATTACTACTAACAGAAACATGGCTAAACGAATCCACTACTTTAATCCTTGATATACTAGTCCCACCCAGCTATGATATTATAAGATCAGACTGACCAGACCAACCAGGAGGAGGCTTTGCCTGAATATACCGCAGTAACCTCAGAGTGAAGCAGTCACCAACCGCCAAACTATCCTCTTGTGAACCATCACTACCAACGTAGGACATAAGTACACCCAGATCTTCCTCGGTGATTTCAACCTACACTGGAATGACCCGGATGACCCATCAGTTATCAGCCTTGAAACCTTTCTAGCAGACCTCAACCAAATCTGTGGCAGTCCTACCCACAACCTGGGTGGAACCTTGGATCTAGTCATTGCTAGTGCTAATTCCATTACACTTGAATCCATTTTCCCATGCGACTGGACCGACCGTCACCGCATCACCTTCCTAATCAATGAATCAGTGAGGACACTTAAACCTCAACCTAAAAAAAAAAAAAACACTGGAAAAGGAACACTAGGGACATACACCCCGATGATCTGACATATCTCAGCAATAACATCTTTCCTCCTCCGGCGGTCATGTCTGAAGTCCATGACTTGACAAACCACTACAACAACTTCATGACGACCATTCTTGACACTATTACACCCCTACAACTGAAACGACTTTCCACTAAAGACTCCAAACCTTGGTTCAACGAGAACCTAAATGCAGAAAGACACAATATGAGACGAGCTGAACGAGTTTGGAGATCCTCACCATCCCTAGAACACCTTAAGCACCTGAGATCACTGAGGAGCACCTACAACAAGCTCATCAGAAACTCAAAAGCAAATTTCTTTAGAACTCAACTTGATATGGCCAGACATTACCCCAAAAAACTAAACTGTACGAGTTTGTTAAACAACAATCCAGTCAATAAACGAACCCCCTCTCAACTGATTAAAATTGGCAGCCAAACTGCAATGAATTTGCCTCCTTCTTCCTCGATAAGACAACTAAGATTGAAACTGATTTCCAGACGGCGCTTGATCTCCTCTGATGAAACCTCCAAATATCCCCCACCCAACTCTGATCACTCAGTCCATGGACTTCACAGATCTCACCCTTAAAAACAACGCTTCGTGGAACACATTCAAAACCATCGATGAAAATGCCATTCTCAACATCTTGACAACACTAAAGCCTTCAAACGAATTCTGCGACCCACTACCATCTAACCTCTTCAACGAGCTTAAAACGTCTTTAATGCCACTCTGGCCCAAGATTGTGAATGCTTCACTACTCCAAGGGGTTATCCCAGACTGCCTAAAAACAGGACAAGTAACCCCCATTCTAAAAAAAACCCTCAGTAGATCATCAGAACCCAAATATCTTCCGACCTATCTCCACAATTCCTTCTCTGGCAAAGCTCCTGGAGAAATACGTCCATACACAACTAAGCAATCACATGAACATGTTCCACCTTATTGACCAATTCCAATCCGGCTTCCGTCAGGGTCACAGCACGGAAACAGCCCTAACACACGTAGGTGACGACGCATTTAAAATGCTGGATCAGAATGAATCTTGCCTCCTCATCCTTTTGGACCTCTCTTCAGCCTCCGATACAGTCAAACATGACGGCCTAATTGACTTACTAGAATGCAGAATGGGGTTATCAGGGGTTATTCTAAACTGGTTCGCCTCGTGTCTTCTTTACAGAACTCGGAGAATCAAGGTTAGTCAAACTCTGTCCAATTCCACCCCAGTCACTCTAGGAGTCTCTCAGGGGTCTACCCTATCACCTACTCTCTTCAACCTCTTCATGAGCCCCTTACAGATATTCTGAAATTTTCCAATGTCAAATACCACATGTATGCATATGACACCATACTGTACCTAAAAATCTGCTCCTCAGAAGATATCCGCCTACTCAACAGAATTCTTCAAAAAACCCAAAACTGGATGACAAGAAACCACCTCAAACTCAACTCGCTCCAAAAACTAATTCCTCTTAATCACACCACCAAAGAATCCCTCGACATCAAAGATTGGATGAAACATCTAACAGCCTTCAATTGCCTTCCACAAATTACAGATTCCAAGAGATCACTGGGAATAACACTCAACAAGAATCTCAACATGCTAGAACACATTAGCACAGCCATCAATGGAGCCAACCTTCAAATCAGCATACTAAGAAAAATAAAGCCCTTACTCCCCTTCAACGACCTCAAAACAGCTGTACAAGCAGTAGTAATCCCCAGGTTATATTCTAACTACCTTATGTGGTCCAAACTGGCTCAACTAAAGGCGTTCCTTAATTCTGCTGCAAGACTCGTCATTGGATCCAAGAAAAACAACCACATCACTCCTTATCTGAAGACACTAAATTGGCTCACTTATGAGGCAAGGATACAGCTGAAAATTGCTTGCTTGACACATAAAGCACTTCACTTCAACACACTGAAGTACCTAGCTGACAAACTGGAACTGTCCAGCGGCTGAAGATCCTCTAGAAGGGCCAGCACCTTACTGTTAAAATCACAGAAATTTTAGGAAAAAAACTTACAGCCTAGCCTTCTCTGAAATGGCCCCTAGAATCTGGAACTCTCTTTGTCCTAATATCAGACTGAATCAGTCAATCACCTCATTCTAAATAGAAGTCTAACTGTTTCTGATGAACAAATATCTACACTAGAACTCTTGACTCAGCATATGAAATGTAACTGACACAATGTCCCAACCTGGGCTCACACTAGCCGGTTCGTCATCTGGGTGGTTAACACATTGACCTCCTCCCGATTTGCAATGGGTATTGACAGCATCTGTGTTGCTTCGGTGTCATATTTTCGTTCTTGCCTAGCCAATGATAAAGCACCCTGAAACCTTGCTAGGGTCAAGTCGCGCTATATAAAACTTTATAAATAATTAAAAAAAAAAAAAGTAAATTACCTCATTTGACTGGTGCCTCATGTTCCAAGTCAGGAATGAATGGAAATGAATCCTAAGTTCTGGGCCTGGGCAAAACTTTTATATGCTCAACCCACAGTAGCTGTCTCAGTTATAGGGACAATGTCAAGATAGGCCAACTAGGATGGAGTATGAGACTGGGGCCCCTTCTGTCCCCACTGTTATTCACCCTATTCAGTGAGCCACCTGATTGCTGGGTTAGTGCATCCTCGGAGATACAAGATTTTCATATTGGGAAGTGGGCTGTAAATAGAATCTCAATCTGTGAGGATGATGTCTTTCTGTAGGCAACAAATCCTCAGCTGACAATACTCAGACTGCCAGAGATCTTCATTGAATTCAAAGAATATTCAGGATACTGAATTAACTGGTCCAAATCCAACTTGCTAGTCCTATATAATTGTGATAGGGACTGGATCTGAATAAGGGGCATTAAGATTAGGATGGATGGATTCACATATTTAGGTATAGGAAAAACCCAGGAGCAGGAGATGTTTTGTAACTGGACACTTAGTATAGGAATGTAACGATGATGGAAATGACCAATCTCCCTGCTAGGAAGAGTGGCCTATTCAAGATGGTGACCCTCCCCAAATTTTTATACAACCTACACAATGCCTTATAAATGATACACTCTGCAAGAAATTGTAGGAAGAGCCAAGGTCCCAACTATGAAATGGGATACCGTTCTGGGTTCCTTATATAGCTCAGTGTATAAATCGGGTATAGAGCAGCTGCTAGTGCGGATTGAGTTGGTGTACTCCCCGATAGTGAACCCACCATCTAGGCTAGACAGACTCAATATGAGAGATAAAACATATGCTTGCTAAATTTATATTTGCAAGGTAGAATCCAAACTCCGCCAGACCGCTTGTGTTGGAATTAGGGAATGGAAAGGAGCAATGGCATCACTATTTCCAAGGGGTTTGGGGACCTTAGTAAAAACACTTTGAAATTGATAATGGACTGGAAATGGTGACACACAATTAGTATAATATCTTGGGTGGGGGGGCAACAAGTGAGAATACACGTCTTTATATATAAAAAACTGAATTAATTATATTATGTTCTGTATTCCATAAATGTCTTTCATTGAGATGCTCCCTGGCTTGTTGTTTGTGAAAAATGATTTTAATACAATACTGTTTTAGTTTTTATGTCTTTTAGCAAGAAAAATAATAAAGAGTTTTATTTTTTTTTAAAAGGTTTCTATGGCTACAGAAGAACAACAAAAATGTAGACCGATACAAATATTCTCTTTGTACCTGAAGTACTCTAAAATAATCAAGAAGGCTGGTTTAAACCAATTACATGCATGTGTAGACTCAAATACATATCTTTAGAGCAATCAGGTTTTAGACCAGGTCTTCAATACCTTAGGCCACCAGATCATTAGGAAGTGGATAGAGCAGGGAATTGGCTGGATGCTTATTAATCCAAATAATGGGGATATTATGCTTAGGAGAATCAACATGTAATGAGGATTTGGTGGAAAATGAAGTCACATGGTTCAAGTTAATCTCCAATCCTTTTCAATATTTATGTCAAACCTCTGCACAATCTTCTGCAGGAACTAAACGTAGGTTATCATTAACCCAGGGCGTAGTTCGCGAAGTAGCGCTACGCGAAGCTACGCGGAGTGCACTTCGCACTACGCGAGCTACGCGTAGCACTACGCGAACTGCGTAGTGCGCTGTTCGCGATGATTGCACAGTGCCGGATGCTTGTCCGCACTGTGCAATCATTGAAAACGGCATCTTGCACAGTGCGAGCTGTCTTTTACTGCCGCTCGAGTAGATTTTTACTCGAGCGGCAGCTTCTCAACTCGGACTGGTAGTTTCTCATCGCGAGCGGTCGCGAGCATACGCGACCACTCGCAATGAGAAACCTGACCTCCCCGCGTTGAGAATCTCGCCGGGAGGTTTATTTTCCACGCTCGCGATCGGCAACTTGATGCTGCTGATCGCGAACGAGGAAAAAGTCTCGCCGGGATGTCATTTTGCTTGCTCGCGGTCGCCAACTTGACGTTGAGGACCGCGAGCAAGCAAAAAATGACCGCTGCACTATGCTACGCGTGTTTGCACTGTGCTACGTGCAATTCGCGTAGTGCGAAGTAGCGCAAACTTCGCAAACTACGCGAGCGTAGCGTAGTGCTTTGCCCAGGGTTAGTTATCATAACTATGCATGTGATACATGAGCTTTGTTTAGATGCAATATTCATTACTATAGATGAGCAAAAAGTTGAGTAAACCTTTTATAAAATTCAGATGTGCATCAAAATCCATTAGTTTAGTCTAGAGAAGGAAAAACAAAGTTCCTGAACTCTACAAACATCCCAAACTCTCTCCTATTGAGATCACATTCTACCAGCATTCATCATCAAGTTCATTTGAGGAGGTACCCTCAACACCACTCTTTGACATCATCAATACTTCACTCAGCCAAGAAGCATTCATGGATACCTTTAAGACAGATCACCCCCATGCTCATGAAAAAGAACCAACGCCTAGAGGATCTCTCCAACATCTTATCAACCACCTACACTTTAGCAGAAATAGCAAAGAAAAGCTGCCTCCATTCAACTACTATATTCTTCTACATAGCTGCCAATCCATTTTAGGTCCGCTGCATGTTCAACTACTTAATCTTGAATTAACCCATCCAAAGCTGGATGTTAAAGCTGTACACTTAAAGCTCAGCTTAGCAAATACTGAATTCTTATTGTTCGATAAGAGTCCCAAACAACCTCAGATTCAAACCTGGATGCCCAAAATGAACTTAGATGGCTTAGACAGCATAGTATACATGTTCTTACTCATTACAGAACAAAAGTCTAAGCCTTTGCCATCTTCCAATAGAAGGATGGCAATACTCTTCTCAAGGACTCCCACATACCACCCTAAGCCATCAAGACACCCTAGTACATCTCATCAAAGGGTGAAAATTACCCCAACTCTGAGAAAACTGCACTTGCTCCCCCTTCAAGCCTGTATCATCTTTAAATCTAACTGCATCACCTGCAAGGCCATTGGAGAAAACACCTCAACATACCTGACCATCACCAGACTGGAGAGAGGACTGCACTTTCTCCCCCTTCAAGCCTGTATCATCTTCAAATCTAACTGCATCACCTGCAAGGCCATTGGAAAAGCGCCTAAACATACCTGGTTATCACCAAACTGGAGATCAATAAATGAAGGAATAAAAAAAGACATGCTCCTTACACACACACACACATGCACACACACACACACCACATACACCCACCTGCACACACACACCATAACATACCTGTGATTATGGGAACAGGCCATTGACCATAACGAAGTGTGTAATTACTATACTAAATCTACATGCACTTTGTTAATAGGGTAGGTTATAAAGCGGACTGAGGCAAATACAATTGCACTTTTAGTTTTTGATACACTCACTCGGAAAAGTACCCAAACACACTACAGGGACCAGTCCTTCTAAAACACTGATCCTCACAAAGATAGTGTTTGTCTGGTTCTGTCAAGGTTTAACCATGCTATGAGGACCGATCCAGGCCTCACAGCGTGGGTTATACATGCCCCCTTCACACACACACACACACACACAACATAACATACCTACTACTATGAGGACCGGCCATTGACCATAATGAAGTGTGTAATTACTATCCTAACTCCACGAGCACTTTGATAGTAAGTTAGGTTATAAAGCAGATCAAGGCAAATCTAAGTGCACTTTTGTTTGGATACACTCTCTTGTAAGTACCGAAAAACTGTACAGGGTCGGGTCCTCACAACTCACCGGTCCTCACAAAGATAGTGTTGTCTGGTTATGAAAAGGTTAACCCACGCTATAAGGATGGAGCTGTTCCCCACAGTGTGGGTTATACATGCCCACACACACACACACACACACACACGCACACACGTACACTCACTCACTCACTCACTCTCTTTCTCTCAGGAACAATATCCAGATTGATATTGGACCTGCTCTCACCCACCTACACTCTTTAAGTGCCACTTACCACATACCTACATACAGTTCCTGGTTATAACTTCATCAGCACCCCGTTATTAAGTTGTTACAAGCTATAGAATCACTGAATGTGGAGAATGTTGGTTCTGTCGGGTACCATACAGAACCAACATTCTCCACATTCTTATACACCCAGGTTCTTAGGGGCACTGGGTCACCCCATTGTACTAGATGTATAGAATCACTGAGGCTGAGACACAGAAATAAAAAACTGAGATACAGTGAAAGCATTATGAATAATCATTGACTTTAAGATGAACCCAGCCTCACTTGTAAATTCCACCCTTGCCATCATGCACTACCACTTCAAATTGATGGCATGAAAAAGGACATTCCTCGAGGAGAGACACACAGAAGTGATAGCCAGGTCTAATGTTAAAGTTAAGTTAGACTACTGTTGTGTGAAACCCTTCTAATGTCAGGGATCAGGGCAATGCAAGACATACCCAAGAGACAACACTTCAGCCCCATGCTCTGCTAAAACACTGGTTGCCAGTACACTAAAGGATTAATTTACTTAGACTCACAAAACAGACTATGGCGAATCCCCTGAATATCTAAAAAAAAAAAACATAAAAGCGATTCATATTCAAATGGGAAAACGTAGACCTAAAGATTAAATGCTCTTGGCTCAGCCAAGAATTGTGAGGATAGGGGCTGAAGGGAGAACCTAAGGGAGAACCTTTGAGAAACAGGCAAGTTTACTTTAAAGCTCTATAATGAGAAGGATCAGACTGTATCAAAACCATTTAGGAATAAACTGAAAATATATATATTTTTAAGTGTTAGTTCACCAACATAGGACAGTGCTTCAATGCCCAAGTGTGAGGAGGGGTTCTACAAATGTCCATCATTTATAAATTGATTGCTCCTTTCCAGTGGCAGAGTAGGATGCCAGGTGTTTTTGTATCAAACATGACTCAAAAAGGGATACTGTGTTTGGTTGATAGGTTGGGGTATTGTAGCCAGTGATGCAGTAAGGGATTCCCTGCCTCAAGGGAAAATGCTGGCCATATTAGTGAAGGGACTTACCAGTCAAACAAATCACGTGGTAAAGTTGCAGTATCGCAGGCGAGGTTGGGTGAGTATTGTGGCATTTTCGGTGGAAGGTGGCAATATTGATACAGGCAGCACAAATTTGGGAAGAACAATGGTCACTTTGAATGGAAACAGGTCATGGAGAACGAGCAACTCAAACTACCTTCTAACATCAGCATATCATCCCTTGAAGCTCTTGAGTTCTTCCCTTGCACCTCATTGTTATGGATGTAGGCTGCACAGGGTCTCTTTCAGAGGTAAAACCTTGAAAAATGCAAAGGAAGATGGTTTTGCTCTCAGTGCTTGTAACTTGGGTGGGACTGGGAAGTGGCAGTAACATTCCTTTCTGGTTAGTGCCCTTGTTCTCAAGCAACCTTATGGAAACATTCACAACAACTAAGCCTCAGATGAGTTAGGGCAGGGTATCAATACATAGGCATTCGGCTTCCTTTTTCCTCAAGCCCAAGCCACATCAGGGTTTATTCTTTGGTCCAAAGACTGGCCCTACCCCAGGGCCAATCCTTTACTCTGTGCTGGTTCACTTCACTTTTTGACTTCAGCAGTTATTGTTAATATTCAGATGTAGTGATCATTGACGTCAAGTAAAGCAGCTACTAAGAGATTGTGCAGCACTTGAAAGCTCGAAGGAAAAACAATCAAATCCAAGTGTTTCTTTCCACGTAAACGGACTAATCACGTTAATCAAAATCTCATAATAGTTACAGTGTCTCAGGCTCAATGGTGATGATAGATATCTCCTAACAATAGCAAGAATGCACACATCTCGTCCATACAGCCCTTAATCTAATCCGGGGCTTTTCAAAGGTGATGTTTTAATTCCCACATGTTGTGCCATACCTCCCACCCCCAAAATGACTGAATTGCAAGTAAGCTAAATTGCAGCTGTCACTTTGTATTGGGGAGAACTGGTTCAATCTGTGAGAATGCGAACTCCACCGCTAAACTATTACTAAGGACTCCTCCTGAGCAGGAGGAAGTCATAATGCTGTCTCAGCAGGCGGGACCCATCTAGATTCGAATTGTGTTTTACCATAGTAAGATATAAGCAGCATCTAAGCACCCCCAAATGGAAGGAATATTATTGTTTGATTAATGCTGAAAAAAATATATATATATGTCAGGAGATTTTACGGGATTCATTGAACAAGTATTTAACTGTTAAAAAAAATGTAAATCTTATTTAACCAAATCGTCAAAATAACTGAATTGTGAGTACATTGAACTGTATCTACCATAATGCATTGCAGGAAAACTTGTGTAACATGTGAAAGTACAAAGCACACCTATCAAATCCAATTAGAGGCTATTGCTGGACTTTTGCTCTCTCTCCATAGCAGGACAAATAAGGCAGGGAAATGGAAAGGTGGCCCATCCCTTCACTTGCAGGGCAAAACCAGACCTGATTGAATGTGCTCTAAAACATGAGGTGAATCGGCTCCTTTGACAAATTTATTAATCTGAACCATATATACACCAACCTAAATTACAGCGGGCATTACAGGGAAAGGATGTGAGAAAGCATGACTGAAGGCTTGTCATACAATTACGACACAGCAAGCATGAGGGAGTGATACTCCAACCCACTTGCGCTGATCCACCCCAAGAAGGAAAAGCTGTCCTCGACGTATGTCAGCAATGTCTGGTTTCACTTCTATAGAGATACAGTGTGCAACAGAGCCCTGAGGATGAACTACATTTTCCAGTATGCAGTGAACTAACACATAGGGGTATATTTACAAGGAAGTGGCAGAGCGCGGCGTTAGCCTCCTTGGCTTAATGCCGTGCTCTGCCACTTCTGAAACGCAGTGCTGCACCGTATTTACAAGAATACGGTGCAGCCTTGCGTTTCCCCCTGCGCTGGTGCTAATTTAGCTGCCTAGCGCCAACGCAGGCACCCTTGCACCATAGTCCAAGGGTGCCTGCGTTGAGGGGCATGATTGTTTATGTGCAGGACGGAGTCCCTTCCTGCACATAAACAATCTGAAATGGCGTTTTGAAACTTCTATGTGTGCTGCTTAATGCAGCACACATAGAAGTTGCAAAACGTCATTTTTAATGATTCTTTATGTGCAAGAAGGGACACCTTCCTTCACATAAACAATCAATGAGCGTTTTGCTGTTTCTATGTGTGCTGCACAACGCAGCCCACATGGAAACAGCAAAAACGAGGAGAAATTAATAGTTTCTCCTCATTGCGCCAGGGTAAGACCAGGTTTTCCCTGGTCTTAATTCTGGCCCTGCCCCATATTTAAGCCACCCTTGTAAATATGGGGCAGCGTCAAAATCAATGGGTGTTGCGGTGGAACGCCCACCACAACACCCATTGCCCGCCCCTTTCATGCTAAGTATAGCGTGAAAGGGTGCCTTATTCATATGGCGGTGTTAAGCCATGATAAGTGGCTTATAGCCGCCTTGTGAATAAGGCGAAGCCCGTATCGCCACCACAACATTGAGAAAAGTGACATTGTGGTGGCAATAGGGGCTTGTAAATATGTCGCACAGTTTGGTGATGAGGCAGCCACCTTGGATACTTATATATAACTTTCCTTGCAGGCCATAGTGTCTTTTGATAGGCAATCATGATGCAATAATGCTACCATCAAGACCTTGCTATATGAAGCTAGGATTTCATTGCAAGAACAGTTGTTTCCTTTGGAGATATTTGTAGGACACTTTGAATACAGAGAAATATTCTGAAAGGCAAGCTGTCTGGTGGAAACAAACATTCAGCTATTTCGAACATTTAAAATGAATGTTCCTAAAAATTGTACGATCATCACATTCCACTATAAACGTTTATGCTGTGACAGAACAGGAAAGATTCTTAAGTCAGGACTATGTTGCTCATGATATGTGCATGTCTAGGGGTAAGTTATTGGAGTTCTAGTGATGCTTATAAACGTGGTTCATATAGAAATTAAAGAATATTAATATTTCCTAATTACCTTGCAATTACACAAGAGTCAATAGAAACCTAGAAGACCAAACTGACCCCACCTCCGCCAAACTGTTAGAGGACCTCAGCATCCTACGTCATGCCTAATGAGTGAGCAACCACACTCACTTGCAGGACACCTCCTCAACCCCATCTTTTTGAAACTCCAAGACATCACCGTAGTCACTCCACCCCGCTGACATGGACGGATCACTCCCATTTCCAATTTAACATCCAGCAGCCCAACCCGGTCAAACCCTCCATAACTTGGACCACCCGACAACAATGAAACAGAATCCCCAAAGACAAATTGATCTCCTAGCCCACCAAACCCCTCTGCCCACTGACCTTACGTGTGCCATCTCCAACTTCAACACATTATTAACCTCCAGCGCAGATTCCCTAGCAGCCATGCAGGTCACCGTCAAACTACATACAACACACCAGACCAGTTGGCATACCTAGGATCTCTGACACACAAAGCAAAATTGCAATCAATTGGAAAGGCGTTGGTGCACACCAACAATGTTTCTGATAGAGCCACATACAAATTGTCCCTTTGTATATACCACTGCCTCAGAACCACCAAGTGCCTTGCCCTATCCACCCACACACACAACAGCACCAACTCAGCCACAGAGATCTTTCTCATCATCAAAGAATTTACCCACCCGCTCTCCTTCCAGCTCCATGGTCATGTCTATACAGGAACTTACACTAATCTCTCCAACAACTTCTCAGAGAAAATCAAGGTCATCTACAACAATTTCACCCCACAACCCGATTTCTTGTCGTTGACCACCTCTCCACTGACACTGGGATGGTACAACCCCGAAAACCACTCTGACCTAATGGCCAGTGATCACCACCACAGAAGTTGTCAAAGCCATACAATCCATCAAATCTGGAACCCCTTGGACCTGTGTCCACACTAAATCTTTCGAAGAGGGCTTGTCCTTCTCTGCACTGGGCTCACCTCTATACTCAACATGTTGCTAACCTCTACCACCTTCCAAGACTCATGGAAACATACCCCCATCCTACACCTACTCAAAAAACAATTGGCAGACCACCTGACCATGTACAACTACAGACCCATCTCCTTCCTACCTTATCCACCCAAGGTCCTGGAAAAACCTGTCAACTTCCGCCTTGCCAATCACCTTGAGTTCAAACACCTCCTAGACCCTTCGTAATCAGGCTTCAGACCCAACCACAGCTAGGAGACATCCCTCATCACTACCATGGATGATATCTGCTTCAACACAGACATAGTCTCATACCTCAACTTCGTCTAACCACTTCACAAAGCCATAATCCATGGCCCGGCTCTACAATAGATGCACTCCTTCCTCTCCAGACCCTCACAAATGGTCAGCCTAACCGTGTATCAGTCAGATGCTACCAAGCTGATCTACATGACCCCTCTCACTACCATCATCTGCTCTCATGGAATCAGCATCATTTGCCATGCCAACAATATGCAACTAATCCTCTTCTTCTCTGAATCCACTTCCATCATCCAATCCAACTTCATCAAATGCATGGCCACAGTAGCCAACTCAATGAGCAGCAACTGCCTCAAACTCAACAGCAACAAAACTAAAGTGGTACTATTCAGCAATAGTACCACTTAACTACTACTTGGAGCCCGAAGATCTCTGAGGGAGAGATCCAACAAGCCTTTGCAATGGCAAGTCAACATGGTGCACAGGGGTTCAGTTCCTGCAGCTCCGACGAGAGATACTGGCCTCACACTTGGTGAGAAGACAGTGCAGGCCTCGTGGAAATTGAATAACCACCACTTGTGTTGCTGAGCCTTTCGGAGTCCGTGGGAGCCCTGGATCAGCAGACCGGTCAGCTTTGTTGTGGTGCCTGCAGATGCACGGAAGTGACTCCTTCACTTCAAGGGAGATTCCTTCAGGTGTCTTAAATGTCCACAGGCCTTGGGAGGATCCTGTATGGAGCACAGGCACAGACGTTGCAGCAGACGAGCAGGGCAACGTGACCAGGAGCAGCAGGAGTCTTCCCAGTTGCAGTCTCGGTGCCCAGAGCGAAGTCCAGCAAAGTCCAGAATGCCCAGACGGTCGAAGAAGAAGTGATGTCTTGATATGAATTTTGTCCCATGAGGAATCTAGGGACCCACCCACAGGTAAGCCCTTAAATACCCTAAGGAAAGGGTTGGGACGATTCAAGGGTCCCTCCCAGAGGAGGGGATGGACAGTGGGGAGGATACTCCCATGTCCTTTGTTCAGTTTCACGTCATAGAGGGAGCCGTTGGTTCGAACTGGAGTATGCAAGGAGGGCACCAAATGTGCACGTCAAGCAGTCTCAGTGGCGCTGGCAAGCGCCCCCACCCTGCCGTAATACACTAAACCCTGTCTGGGAGGTGGTCACACCTCCCTGTGACAGCATATCTATTCGGATGACCCATCAGTTATCAGCCTTGAAACCTTTCTAGCAGACCTCAACCAAATCTGTGGCAGTCCTACCCACAACCTGGGTGGAACCTTGGATCTAGTCATTGCTAGTGCTAATTCCATTACACTTGAATCCATTTTCCCATGCGACTGGACCGACCGTCACCGCATCACCTTCCTAATCAATGAATCAGTGAGGACACTTAAACCTCAACCTAAAAAAAAAAAAAAACACTGGAAAAGGAACACTAGGGACATACACCCCGATGATCTGACATATCTCAGCAATAACATCTTTCCTCCTCCGGCGGTCATGTCTGAAGTCCATGACTTGACAAACCACTACAACAACTTCATGACGACCATTCTTGACACTATTACACCCCTACAACTGAAACGACTTTCCACTAAAGACTCCAAACCTTGGTTCAACGAGAACCTAAATGAAGAAAGACACAATATGAGACGAGCCGAACGAGTTTGGAGATCCTCACCATCCCTAGAACACCTTAAGCACCTGAGATCACTGAGGAGCACCTACAACAAGCTCATCAGAAACTCAAAAGCAAATTTCTTTAGAACTCAACTTGATATGGCCAGACATTACCCCAAAAAACTAAACTGTACGAGTTTGTTAAACAACAATCCAGTCAATAAACGAACCCCCTCTCAACTGATTAAAATTGGCAGCCAAACTGCAATGAATTTGCCTCCTTCTTCCTCGATAAGACAACTAAGATTGAAACTGATTTCCAGATGGCGCTTGATCTCCTCTGATGAAACCTCCAAATATCCCCCACCCAACTCTGATCACTCAGTCCATGGACTTCACAGATCTCACCCTTAAAAACAACGCTTCGTGGAACACATTCAAAACCATCGATGAAAATGCCATTCTCAACATCTTGACAACACTAAAACCTTCAAACGAATTCTGCGACCCACTACCATCTAACCTCTTCAACGAGCTTAAAACGTCTTTAATGCCACTCTGGCCCAAGATTGTGAATGCTTCACTACTCCAAGGGGTTATCCCAGACTGCCTAAAAACAGGACAAGTAACCCCCATTCTAAAAAAAACCCTCAGTAGATCATCAGAACCCAAATATCTTCCGACTTATCTCCACAATTCCTTCTCTGGCAAAGCTCCTGGAGAAATGCGTCCATACACAACTAAGCAATCACATGAACCTGTTCCACCTTATTGACCAATACCAATCCGGCTTCCGTCAGGGTCACAGCACGGAAACAGCCCTAACACACGTAGGTGACGACGCATTTAAAATGCTGGATCAGAATGAATCTTGCCTCCTCATCCTTTTGGACCTCTCTTCAGCCTCCGATACAGTCAAACATGACGGCCTAATTGACTTACTAGAATGCAGAATGGGGTTATCAGGGGTTATTCTAAACTGGTTCGCCTCGTGTCTTCTTTACAGAACTCGGAGAATCAAGGTTAGTCAAACTCTGTCCAATTCCACCCCAGTCACTCTAGGAGTCTCACAGGGGTCTACCCTATCACCTACTCTCTTCAACCTCTTCATGAGCCCCTTACAGATATTCTGAAATTTTCCAATGTCAAATACCACATGTATGCATATGACACCATACTGTACCTAAAAATCTGCTCCTCAGAAGATATCCGCCTACTCAACACAATTCTTCAAAAAACCCAAAACTGGATGACAAGAAACCACCTCAAACTCAACTCGCTCCAAAAACTAATTCCTCTTAATCACACCACCAAAAGAATCCCTCGACATCAAAGATTGGATGAAACATCTAACAGCCTTCAATTGCCTTCCACAAATTACAGATTCCAAGAGATCACTGGGAATAACACTCAACAAGAATCTCAACATGCTAGAACACATTAGCACAGCCATCAATGGAGCCAACCTTCAAATCAGCATACTAAGAAAAATAAAGCCCTTACTCCCCTTCAACGACCTCAAAACAGCTGTACAAGCAGTAGTAATCCCCAGGTTATATTCTAACTACCTTATGTGGTCCAAACTGGCTCAACTAAAGGCGTTCCTTAATTCTGCTGCAAGACTCGTCATTGGATCCAAGAAAAACAACCACATCACTCCTTATCTGAAGACACTAAATTGGCTCGCTTATGAGGCAAGGATACAGCTGAAAATTGCTTGCTTGACACATAAAGCACTTCACTTCAACACACAGAAGTACCTAGCTGACAAACTGGAACTGTCCAGCGGCTGAAGATCCTCTAGAAGGGCCAGCACCTTACTGTTAAAATCACAGAAATTTTAGGAAAAAAACTTACAGCCTAGCCTTCTCTGAAATGGCCCCTAGAATCTGGAACTCTCTTTGTCCTGATATCAGACTGAATCCGTCAATCACCTCATTCAAAATAGAAGTCAAACTGTTTCTGATGAACAAATATCTACACTAGAACTCTTGACTCAGCATATGAAATGTAACTGACACAATGTCCCAACCTGGGCTCATACTAGCCGGTTCGTCATCTGGGTGGTTAACACATTGACCTCCTCCCGATTTGCAATGGGTATTGACAGCATCTGTGTTGCTTCGGTGTCATATTTTCGTTCTTGCCTAGCCAATGATAAAGCACCCTGAAACCTTGCTAGGGTCAAGTCGCGCTATATAAAACTTTATAAATAATAAAAAAAAAAAAAGTAAATTACCTCATTTGACTGGTGCCTCATGTTCCAAGTCAGGAATGAATGGAAATGAATCCTAAGTTCTGGGCCTGGGCAAAACTTTTATATGCTCAACCCACAGTAGCTGTCTGAGTTACAGGGACAATGTCAAGATAGGCCAACTAGGATGGAGTATGAGACTGGGGCCCCTTCTGTCCCCACTGTTATTCACCCTATTCAGTGAGCCACCTGATTGCTGGGTTAGTGCATCCTCGGAGATACAAGATTTTCATATTGGGAAGTGGGCTGTAAATAGAATCTCAATCTGTGAGGATGATGTCTTTCTGTAGGCAACAAATCCTCAGCAGACAATACTCAGACTGCCAGAGATCTTCATTGAATTCAAAGAATATTCAGGATACTGAATTAACTGGTCCAAATCCAACATGCTAGTCCTATATAATTGTGATAGGGACTGGATCTGAATAAGGGGCATTAAGATTAGGATGGATGGATTCACATATTTAGGTATAGGAAAAACCCAGGAGCAGGAGATGTTTTGTAACTGGACACTTAGTATAGGAATGTAACGATGATGGAAATGACCAATCTCCCTGCTAGGAAGAGTGGCCTATTCTAGATGGTGACCCTCCCCAAATTTTTATACAACCTACACAATGCCTTATAAATGATACACTCTGCAAGAAATTGGAGGAAGAGCCAAGGTCCCAACTATGAAATGGGATACCGTTCTGGGTTCCTTATATAGCTCAGTGTATAAATCGGGTATAGAGCAGCTGCTAGTGCGGATTGAGTTGGTGTACTCCCCGATAGTGAACCCACCATCTAGGCTAGACAGACTCAATATGAGAGATAAAACATATGCTTGCTAAATTTATATTTGCAAGGTAGAATCCAAACTCCGCCAGACCGCTTGTGTTGGAATTAGGGAATGGAAAGGAGCAATGGCATCACTATTTCCAAGGGGTTTGGGGACCTTAGTAAAAACACTTTGAAATTGATGATGGACTGGAAATGGTGACACACAATTAGTATAATATCTTGGGTGGGGGGGGCAACAAGTGAGAATACACGTCTTTATAAAAAAAAAACTGAATTAATTATATTATGTTCTGTATTCCATAAATGTCTTTCATTGAGATGCTCCCTGGCTTGTTGTTTGTGAAAAATGATTTTAATACAATACTGTTTTAGTTTTTATGTCTTTTAGCAAGAAAAATAATAAAGAGTTTTATTTTTTTTAAAAAGGTTTCTATGGCTACAGAAGAACAACAAAAATGTAGACCGATACAAATATTCTCTTTGTACCTGAAGTACTCTAAAATAATCAAGAAGGCTGGTTTAAACCAATTACATGCATGTGTAGACTCAAATACATATCTTTAGAGCAATCAGGTTTTAGACCAGGTCTTCAATACCTTAGGCCACCAGATCATTAGGAAGTGGATAGAGCAGGGAATTGGCTGGATGCTTATTAATCCAAATAATGGGGATATTATGCTTAGGAGAATCAACATGTAATGAGGATTTGGTGAAAAATGAAGTCACATGGTTCAAGTTAATCTCCAATCCTTTTCAATATTTATGTCAAACCTCTGCACAATCTTCTGCAGGAACTAAACGTAGGTTATCATTAACCCAGGGCGTAGTTCGCGAAGTAGCGCTACGCGAAGCTACGCGGAGTGCACTTCGCACTACGCGAGCTACGCGTAGCACTACGCGAACTGCGTAGTGCGCTGTTCGCGATGATTGCACAGTGCCGGATGCTTGTCCGCACTGTGCAATCATTAAACGGCATCTTGCACAGTGCGAGCTGTCTTTTACTGCCGCTCGAGTAGATTTTTACTCGAGCGGCAGCTTCTCAACGCGGACTGGTAGTTTCTCATCGCGAGCGGTCGCGAGCATACGCGACCACTCGCAATGAGAAACCTGACCTCCCCGCGTTGAGAATCTCGCCGGGAGGTTTATTTTCCACGCTCGCGATCGGCAACTTGATGTTGCTGATCGCGAACGAGAAAAAGTCTCGCCGGGATGTCATTTTGCTTGCTCGCGGTCGCCAACCTGACGTTGAGGACCGCGAGCAAGCAAAAATGACCGCTGCACTACGCTACGCGTGTTTGCACTGTGCTAAGTGCAATTCGCGTAGTGCGAAGTAGCGCAAACTTCGCAAACTACGCGAGCGTAGCGTAGTGCTTTGCCCAGGGTTAGTTATCATAACTATGCATGTGATACATGAGCTTTGTTTAGATGCAATATTCATTACTATAGATGAGCAAAAGTTGAGTAAACCTTTTATAAAATTCAGATGTGCATCAAAATCCATTAGTTTAGTCTAGAGAAGGAAAAACAAAGTTCCTGAACTCTACAAACATCCCAAACTCTCTCCTATTGAGATCACATTCTACCAGCATTCATCATCAAGTTCATTTGAGGAGGTACCCTCAACACCACTCTTTGACATCATCAATACTTCTCTCAGCCAAGAAGCATTCATGGATACCTTTAAGACAGATCACCCCCATGCTCATGAAAAAGAACCAACGCCTAGAGGATCTCTCCAACATCTTATCAACCACCTACACTTTAGCAGAAATAGCAAAGAAAAGCTGCCTCCATTCAACTACTATATTCTTCTACATAGCTGCCAATCCATTTTAGGTCACGCTGCATGTTCAACTACTTAATCTTGAATTAACCCATCCAAAGCTGGATGTTAAAGCTGTACACTTAAAGCTCAGCTTAGCAAATACTGAATTCTTATTGTTCGATAAGAGTCCCAAACAACCTCAGATTCAAACCTGGATGCCCAAAATGAACTTAGATGGCTTAGACAGCATAGTATACATGTTCTTACTCATTACAGAACAAAAGTCTAAGCCTTTGCCATCTTCCAATAGAAGGATGGCAATACTCTTCTCAAGGACTCCCACATACCACCCTAAGCCATCAAGACACCCTAGTACATCTCATCAAAGGGTGAAAATTACCCCAACTCTGAGAAAACTGCACTTGCTCCCCCTTCAAGCCTGTATCATCTTTAAATCTAACTGCATCACCTGCGAGGCCATTGGAGAAAACACCTCAACATACCTGACCATCACCAGACTGGAGAGAGGACTGCACTTTCTCCCCCTTCAAGCCTGTATCATCTTCAAATCTAACTGCATCACCTGCAAGGCCATTGGAAAAGCGCCTAAACATACCTGGTTATCACCAAACTGGAGATCAATAAATGAAGGAATAAAAAAAGACATGCTCCTTACACACACACACACATGCACACACACACACACACACCACATACACCCACCTGCACACACACACCATAACATACCTGTGATTATGGGAACAGGCCATTGACCATAACGAAGTGTGTAATTACTATTCTAAATCTACATGCACTTTGTTAATAGGGTAGGTTATAAAGCGGACTGAGGCAAATACAATTGCACTTTTAGTTTTTTGATACACTCACTCGGAAAAGTACCCAAACACACTACAGGGACCAGTCCTTCTAAAACACTGATCCTCACAAAGATAGTGTTTGTCTGGTTCTGTCAAGGTTTAACCATGCTATGAGGACCGATCCAGGCCTCACAGCATGGGTTATACATGCCCCCTTCACACACACACACACACAACATAACATACCTACTACTATGAGGACCGGCCATTGACCATAATGAAGTGTGTAATTACTATCCTAACTCCACGAGCACTTTGATAGTAAGTTAGGTTATAAAGCAGATCAAGGCAAATCTAAGTGCACTTTTGTTTGGATACACTCTCTTGTAAGTACCGAAAAACTGTACAGGGTCGGGTCCTCACAACTCACCGGTCCTCACAAAGATAGTGTTGTCTGGTTATGAAAAGGTTAACCCACGCTATAAGGATGGAGCTGTTCCCCACAGTGTGGGTTATACATGCCCACACACACACACACACACACGCACACACGTACACTCACTCACTCACTCACTCTCTTTCTCTCAGGAACAATATCCAGATTGATATTGGACCTGCTCTCACCCACCTACACTCTTTAAGTGCCACTTACCACATACCTACATACAGTTCCTGGTTATAACTTCATCAGCACCCCGTTATAAAGTTGTTACAAGCTATAGAATCACTGAATGTGGAGAATGTTGGTTCTGTCGGGTACCATACAGAACCAACATTCTCCACATTCTATACACCCAGGTTCTTAGGGGCACTGGGTCACCCCATTGTACTAGATGTATAGAATCACTGAGGCTGAGACACAGAAATAAAAAACTGAGATACAGTGAAAGCATTATGAATAATCATTGACTTTAAGATGAACCCAGCCTCACTTGTAAATTCCACCCTTGCCATCATGCACTACCACTTCAAATTGATGGCATGAAAAGGACATTCCTCGAGGAGAGACACACAGAAGTGATAGCCAGGTCTAATGTTAAAGTTAAGTTAGACTACTGTTGTGTGAAACCCTTCTAATGTCAGGGATCAGGGCAATGCAAGACATACCCAAGAGACAACACTTCAGCCCCATGCTCTGCTAAAACACTGGTTGCCAGTACACTAAAGGATTAATTTACTTAGACACACAAAACAGACTATGGCGAATCCCCTGAATATCTAAAAAAAAAAAAACATAAAAGCGATTCATATTCAAATGGGAAAACGTAGACCTAAAGATTAAATGCTCTTGGCTCAGCCAAGAATTGTGAGGATAGGGGCTGAAGGGAGAACCTAAGGGAGAACCTTTGAGAAACAGGCAAGTTTACTTTAAAGCTCTATAATGAGAAGGATCAGACTGTATCAAAACGCATTTAGGAATAAACTGAAAATATATATATTTTTAAGTGTTAGTTCACCAACATAGGACAGTGCTTCAATGCCCAAGTGTGAGGAGGGGTTCTACAAATGTCCATCATTTATAAATTGATTGCTCCTTTCCAGTGGCAGAGTAGGATGCCAGGTGTTTTTGTATCAAACATGACTCAAAAAGGGATACTGTGTTTGGTTGATAGGTTGGGGTATTGTAGCCAGTGATGCAGTAAGGGATTCCCTGCCTCAAGGGAAAATGCTGGCCATATTAGTGAAGGGACTTACCAGTCAAACAAATCACGTGGTAAAGTTGCAGTATCGCAGGCGAGGTTGGGTGAGTATTGTGGCATTTTCGGTGGAAGGTGGCAATATTGATACAGGCAGCACAAATTTGGGAAGAACAGTGGTCACTTTGAATGGAAACAGGTCATGGAGAACGAGCAACTCAAACTACCTTCTAACATCAGCATATCATCCCTTGAAGCTCTTGAGTTCTTCCCTTGCACCTCATTGTTATGGATGTAGGCTGCACAGGGTCTCTTTCAGAGGTAAAACCTTGAAAAATGCAAAGGAAGATGGTTTTGCTCTCAGTGCTTGTAACTTGGGTGGGACTGGGAAGTGGCAGTAACATTCCTTTCTGGTTAGTGCCCTTGTTCTCAAGCAACCTTATGGAAACATTCACAACAACTAAGCCTCAGATGAGTTAGGGCAGGGTATCAATACATAGGCATTCGGCTTCCTTTTTCCTCAAGCCCAAGCCACATCAGGGTTTATTCTTTGGTCCAAAGACTGGCCCTACCCCAGGGCCAATCCTTTACTCTGTGCTGGTTCACTTCACTTTTGACTTCAGCAGTTATTGTTAATATTCAGATGTAGTGATCATTGACGTCAAGTAAAGCAGCTACTAAGAGATTGTGCAGCACTTGAAAGCTCGAAGGAAAAACAATCAAATCCAAGTGTTTCTTTCCACGTAAACGGACTAATCACGTTAATCAAAATCTCATAATAGTTACAGTGTCTCAGGCTCAATGGTGATGATAGATATCTCCTAACAATAGCAAGAATGCACACATCTCGTCCATACAGCCCTTAATCTAATCCGGGGCTTTTCAAAGGTGATGTTTTAATTCCCACATGTTGTGCCATACCTCCCACCCCCAAAATGACTGAATTGCAAGTAAGCTAAATTGCAGCTGTCACTTTGTATTGGGGAGAACTGGTTCAATCTGTGAGAATGCGAACTCCACCGCTAAACTATTACTAAGGACTCCTCCTGAGCAGGAGGAAGTCATAATGCTGTCTCAGCAGGCGGGACCCATCTAGATTCGAATTGTGTTTTACCATAGTAAGATATAAGCAGCATCTAAGCACCCCCAAATGGAAGGAATATTATTGTTTGATTAATGCTGAAAAAAAAAATATATATGTCAGGAGATTTTACGGGATTCATTGAACAAGTATTTAACTGTTAAAAAAAATGTAAATCTTATTTAACCAAATCGTCAAAATAACTGAATTGTGAGTACATTGAACTGTATCTACCATAATGCATTGCAGGAAAACTTGTGTAACATGTGAAAGTACAAAGCACACCTATCAAATCCAATTAGAGGCTATTGCTGGACTTTTGCTCTCTCTCCATAGCAGGACAAATAAGGCAGGGAAATGGAAAGGTGGCCCATCCCTTCACTTGCAGGGCAAACCAGACTTGATTGAAAGTGCTCTAAAACATGAGGTGAATCGGCTCCTTTGACAAATTTATTAATCTGAACCATATATGCACCAACCTAAATTACAGCGGGCATTACAGGGAAAGGATGTGAGAAAGCATGACTGAAGGCTTGTCATACAATTACGACACAGCAAGCATGAGAGAGTGATACTCCAACCCACTTGCGCTGATCCACCCCAAGAAGGAAAAGCTGTCCTCGACGTATGTCAGCAATGTCTGGTTTCACTTCTATAGAGATACAGTGTGCAACAGAGCCCTGAGGATGAACTACATTTTCCAGTATGCAGTGAACTAACACATAGGGGTATATTTACAAGGAAGTGGCAGAGCACGGCGTTAGCCTCCTTGTCTTAATGCCGTGCTCTGCCACTTCTGAAACGCAGTGCTGCACCGTATTTACAAGAATACGGTGCAGCCTTGCGTTTCCCCCTGCGCTGGTGCTAATTTAGCTGCCTAGCGCCAACGCAGGCACCCTTGCACCATAGTCCAAGGGTGCCTGCGTTGAGGGGCATGATTGTTTATGTGCAGGACGGAGTCCCTTTTCCTGCACATAAACAATCTGAAATGGCGTTTTGAAACTTCTATGTGTGCTGCTTAATGCAGCACACATAGAAGTTGCAAAACGTCATTTTTTTAATGATTCTTTATGTGCAAGAAGGGACACCTTCCTTCACATAAACAATCAATGGCGTTTTGCTGTTTCTATGTGTGCTGCACAACGCAGCCCACATGGAAACAGCAAAAACGAGGAGAAATTAATAGTTTCTCCTCATTGCGCCAGGGTAAGACCAGGTTTTCCCTGGTCTTAATTCTGGCCCTGCCCCATATTTACGCCACCCTTGTAAATATGGGGCAGCGTCAAAATCAATGGGTGTTGCGGTGGAACGCCCACCACAACACCCATTGCCCGCCCCTTTCATGCTAAGTATAGCGTGAAAGGGTGCCTTATTCATATGGCGATGTTAAGCCATGATAAGTGGCTTATAGCTGCCTTGTGAATAAGGCGAAGCCCGTATCGCCACCACAACATTGAGAAAAGTGACATTGTGGTGGCAATAGGGGCTTGTAAATATGTCCCACAGTTTGGTGATGAGGCAGCCACCTTGGATACTTATATATAACTTTCCTTGCAGGCCATAGTGTCTTTTGATAGGCAATCATGATGCAATAATGCTACCATCAAGACCTTGCTATATGAAGCTAGGATTTCATTGCAAGAACAGTTGTTTCCTTTGGAGATATTTGTAGGACACTTTGAATACAGAGAAATATTCTGAAAGGCAAGCTGTCTGGTGGAAACAAACATTCAGCTATTTCGAACATTTAAAATGAATGTTCCTAAAAATTGTACGATCATCACATTCCACTATAAACGTTTATGCTGTGACAGAACAGGAAAGATTCTTAAGTCAGGACTATGTTGCTCATGATATGTGCATGTCTAGGGGTAAGTTATTGGAGTTCTAGTAATGCTTATAAACGTGGTTCATATAGAAATTAAAGAATATTAATATTTCCTAATTACCTTGCAATTACACAAGAGTCAATAGAAACCTAGAAGACCAAACTGACCCCACCCCCGCCAAACTGTTAGAGGACCTCAGCATCCTACATCATGCCTAATGAGTGAGCAACCACACTCACTTGCAGGACACCTCCTCAACCCCATCTTTTCGAAACTCCAAGACATCACCGTAGTCACTCCACCCCGCTGACATGGACGGATCACTCCCATTTCCAATTTAACATCCAGCAGCCCAACCCGGTCAAACCCTCCATAACTTGGACCACCCGACAACAATGAAACAGAATCCCCAAAGACAAATTGATCTCCTATCTCCTAGCCCACAAAACCCCTCTGCCCACTCCAACTTCAACACATGATTAACCTCCAGCGCAGATTCCCTAGCAGCCATGCAGGTCACCGTCAAACTACATACAACACACCAGACCAGTTGGCATACCTAGGATCTCTGACACACAAAGCAAAATTGCAATCAATTGGAAAGGCGTTGGTGCCACAACAACAATGTTTCTGATAGAGCCACATACAAATTGTCCCTTTGTATATACCACTGCCTCAGAACCACCAAGTGCCTTGCCCTATCCACCCACACACACAACAGCACCAACTCAGCCACAGAGATCTTTCTCATCATCAAAGAATTTACCCACCCGCTCTCCTTCCAGCTCCATGGTCATGTCTATACAGGAACTTACACTAATCTCTCCAACAACTTCTCAGAGAAAATCAAGGTCATCTACAACAATTTCACCCCACAACCCGATTTCTTGTCGTTGACCACCTCTCCACTGACACTGGGATGGTACAACCCCGAAAACCACTCTGACCTAATGGCCAGTGATCACCACCACAGAAGTTGTCAAAACCATACAATCCATCAAATCTGGAACCCCTTGGACCTGTGTCCACACTAAATCTTTCGAAGAGGGCTTGTCCTTCTCTGCACTGGGCTCACCTCTATACTCAACATGTTGCTAACCTCTACCACCTTCCAAGACTCATGGAAACATACCCCCATCCTACACCTACTCAAAAAACAATTGGCAGACCACCTGACCATGTACAACTACAGACCCATCTCCTTCCTACCTTATCCACCCAAGGTCCTGGAAAAACCTGTCAACTTCTGCCTTGCCAATCACCTTGAGTTCAAACACCTCCTAGACCCTTCGTAATCAGGCTTCAGACCCAACCACAGCTAGGAGACATCCCTCATCACTACCATGGATGATATCTGCTTCATCACAGACATAGTCTCATACCTCAACTTCGTCTAACCACTTCACAAAGCCATAATCCATGGCCCGGCTCTTCAATAGATGCACTCCTTCCTCTCCAGACCCTCACAAATGGTCAGCCTAACCGTGTATCAGTCAGATGCTACCAAGCTGATCTACATGACCCCTCTCACTACTATCATCTGCTCTCATGGAATCAGCATCATTTGCCATGCCAACAATATGCAACTAATCCTCTTCTTCTCTGAATCCACTTCCATCATCCAATCCAACTTCATCAAATGCATGGCCACAGTAGCCAACTCAATGAGCAGCAACTGCCTCAAACTCAACAGCAACAAAACTAAAGTGGTACTATTCAGCAATAGTACCACTTAACTACTACTTGGAGCCCGAAGATCTCTGAGGGAGAGATCCAACAAGCCTTTGCAATGGCAAGTCAACGTGGTGCACAGGGGTTCAGTTCCTGCAGCTCCGACGAGAGATACTGGCCTCACACTTGGTGAGAAGACAGTGCAGGCCTCGTGGAAATTGAATAACCACCACTTGTGTTGCTGAGCCTTTCGGAGTCCGTGGGAGCCCTGGATCAGCAGACCGGTCAGCTTTGTTGCGGTGCCTGCAGATGCACGGAAGTGACTCCTTCACTTCAAGGGAGATTCCTTCAGGTGTCTTAAATGTCCACAGGCCTTGGGAGGATCCTGTATGGAGCACAGGCACAGACGTTGCAGCAGACGAGCAGGGCAACGTGACCAGGAGCAGCAGGAGTCTTCCCAGTTGCAGTCTCGGTGCCCAGAGCGAAGTCCAGCAAAGTCCAGAATGCCCAGACGGTCGAAGAAGAAGTGATGTCTTGATATGAATCTTGTCCCATGAGGAATCTAGGGACCCACCCACAGGTAAGCCCTTAAATACCCTAAGGAAAGGGTTGGGACGATTCAAGGGTCCCTCCCAGAGGAGGGGCTGGACAGTGGGGAGGATACTCCCATGTCCTTTGTTCAGTTTCACGTCATAGAGGGAGCCGTTGGTTCGAACTGGAGTATGCAAGGAGGGCACCAAATGTGCACGTCAAGCAGTCTCAGTGGCGCTGGCAAGCGCCCCCACCCTGCCGTAATACACTAAACCCTGTCTGGGAGGTGGTCACACCTCCCTGTGACAGGATATCTATTGTTCTGCCTTCCCCTGTTCGAGCTTGGCTCAGCAGCAGGAGGTCAGAAACATGTCTCTGTCAGCAGGAGCCCTAGCTTGCTGTCCGGTTCTGGAAGACTGGTACCGGGAGCACTGAGGGCCTCCCGGAGGAGCTTTACAGTGCATGGAATCATACCCCCCACAGTCTTTACGGTGTGGGGGTATGATTCTAATATGTTTGATACCAAACATGACAGGGTTCGTTACAGCCAATTTAGAAATGGTCATGGCGTAATGACGCATAGCCCCTCTATATATCGTAAAGGCTGATGAACTTACAACCCGGGTGAATGGACTCCGAAGGTTGTACGGCTGTCTGCTAATGCAGGGGCACCCTCACACTTAGAACCGAGCACCCTGCCTTCAGGATTGAAAGGCCGGCCTTAGGGGTGTCTTAGAGGTTTTAATTGCAGTGACCTCAGATATAGGGAAACCTATATCTGTCGTAAGTGGTGCTAGCACCAGTTTACACAGGCTGCAATGGCAGGCCTGTAGTCACAGTTTGCATGGTCTCCCATGGGTGGCATAATACATGCTTCAGCCAATGGGGAACCCTTGGTGTACCTATGCCCTGGGTACCTCAGTACCATATTCTCGGGACTTATAAGGGGACACCAGTAGCCAATCTGGGATGTACCTAAGTACTTACCATAACCAATTTAGGGGAGAAAGCACAGAGACTGGGGTCCTGATTAGCAGGATCCCAGTCAGACCAGTCAGAAACAGCATAACACCATGCAAAAAGTGGGGGTAACCCTAAAAGCGGATCCTACTTTCCTACAGTAGTCTACCACAGCAGTGCATGAGCATGCAATACAAATAAGGCCTAACTCATTAACACTGTAGCAGCTAATAAGGCCTAACCCACTAATAGCACAGCAGCAAATAAGGCTTAACTTATTTACAGCACAACTCTAAAGCAAGGCTCAACTAATTAACAGTGCAACAAGTTACACTATTAAAGACTAGAAAACAAAAGCCAGAGGTTTGAGAATCATGCAAAGCAACGCCAAAGCATTTTAACGAGAATAAGCATGCAGTGCGCCATCATTTCTTTGGACAATTAGCTCATTTTGGAGCTAGGAAAAAAGTGGTGCAGCTGCATCTGAACCTGAACTGTGTACAACTAGAGACTTGAAGTGCCTTGCTCAGACTCTAACTCCAGAGCACCCTATAACCTTCCAGTGTCCTGGCTAAGATAACCAGGTAGACAGTTCATTTATTTGATAGAAATAATACGTTTGAGAGAATGACTGTGCGTGAATGTTTGGAGTTGCATAATTGTGAATACTAATGTGTTTCTTTTCCCTGCAGTACACACAAAACACAAGACACAAGAACAGCTCAGCCTACTCTGCAGAGGGAGCTAAGCGAGAGGGTGCAAGTGTGACAACATGTGGTCAGCGGTTCACCAGGTTTCTTATTTCATTCCATTGCCCCATTGTCTTTGGGGTCCCTTGGGGTGACCTAGTACTTAGGTGGTCTCAGAGAGCGCTGAGGGGCATGGTTGGATACACTTCATGCATCGCTCCTGCTGGGCCAGATTTCACAAGTTAGTGCTTAAAATATGGAGCCCTGACACAAGCAGAAGTGATGAATCCAAGTGGATGAGACCAGTTTCTCTGTTTTCTTTCTTATCACATTTCCCTTTCCCCATTCTACCACTGGCCCTCATATTCTTGTTTATGTGGTCATTGCTGGGTGCAGTGAGAGACAGAAGAGTGCACTGTTCCGTTTGGATCCAGAGCACAAAGTTAGTGCTTTCTGACATATTGAATATCCCACATTCTCATTCATCTTGTGCAATGAACTCTGATACTACTCTGTCTCAGATCTTAGAGGATATAACTAAGGGCCTGATTACGAGTGCAGTGGTCTTTGACTGCAGCACTGGCGGTGGTGCAGCAGTGGCGGTCCACCATCTGCCG
Organism: Calotriton arnoldi; assembly: GCA_963921515.1. NCBI lineage: Eukaryota > Metazoa > Chordata > Amphibia > Caudata > Salamandridae > Calotriton > Calotriton arnoldi. The sequence goes on from CAWUFW010012914.1 coordinate 133,550, forward strand.
GATTATGTCTTTCAAAGACCCACGGGCGGTGGACCCCCACCTGCGCCAGGGAACCGATGTTCCCTTGCGCTGGTGCAGCGGAAGCCCAATGTAACATGCTGGGCGGGATTGGCGCAGTCCCACTGAGCATATTACAAGTTCCCTCCACCGCCAGCCATTTCATGGTTGGCTCCCCACCATGAAAAGGCAGGCGGTGGTGGAACAAAGGGGGTCCTATAAGGCCCCTATGCCCCCACCAGCCAAGGGGATGCATTCAGGGGGGCACAACATGCGCCCCCCTGTCTGCTTGCACCCCTAGTTCCAGCACAGCATGGATGTCACTGTCCGTGCCGTGCTGGAACATTTTTGCCACTCCCATTGTGGTGCCTGTTTTACTGGCACCGCCATGGGAAAGGCAAAAGGACCGGCCGCCTGCAAGAGTTGAACTCGCAATCAGGTCGACGGTCTTTGCGTGGCTTTGGCGCAGCCGTGCCGGCGTAGAGCTGGCGCAACTGCGCCAAAGTCGGAATCAGGCCCTAAGTTACAACAGGTCAGTTTAGTGAAATCAGAAAATAAGGTGTTACATTCAGAAAGTAATTGCAGTGACAAAGATAAATAATATGTTAAAGTCAGAAAAGAAAGATGTAAGCCAAGTGGCCTTGAGCACATATTCCAAAAACTATTACCTCCTCCTTTGAAGAACACCAAGTTTTTTCCCATTCCCATTCTCTGGTGGCTCCAGTTATGTCCTTGGCATCCCCAGAAAGGCTTTCAGGAGATCCGAAGAAGTTTGCATTATTTCTTAATCATTGTCAATTACACTTGTTTTGCAAACCTACTAGTTTTTCTGGTGATCAAAATAAGGTAGCATTGTTTTGTTGCATTTAAGTGGGAATTGATGCATGCCATTAGTAGAAAGAAATGATTCTTTGCTGTATCATTTTTCTGCTTCCTGTTATTAGATACAGACATTGTTCGACTGGAAATTGAAAGCAGATTATCTCAGAGAAGTGCAAACACTGCACAGATACACCCAGAAACTTACCTTTGTATATTTTTTCACCATCAGAGTTACAATACACATTTCATGATAAGAGACTAATTTAAATTAAAAGATCTTTTGAAGAATGGAGACATTATTTGTTTGGGGTCAGACTCACTATAGAAGCGAATATCAATCACAGAAGTTTGCAGATCCTCAAATTAGATAGAGCACTTACTCTTATGCAACTCTTATGTTCTTTTGAGTGTAATTTTGTGATAAATTGCAAACCAGGTTTTAAGAATGGTAAGACTGATGCTCTATCATGACAAAATCAATGTGAGGGTTAAAGTCAGATGACAAAGGAACCACCATTAATTTTGTCATCAAAAACTTTGCACGATCATGCTGTTGCCTTAATTAATGTGGATTGAATTTCGACAAACATACATACAGAAAGTCATACAGAAAGTCAATCCGTAGTTAAAAACCCTTGGTTAAAGAAACAAGAAGATCAACATAAAGAGATGGATTGCTGTATTAAGTGAAAGCCATATATTTACCACCAGTTCAGTTAAGACAACAGGCTATAAATTGACTTCATGATATAAAAAAAGTCTGGACATGCTGAAACGGCAAATACTTTAGCAGCAATAAGGAGATAATTTTGGTAGTCAAGTCTATTTGCTGATGTCAAGAGTTATGTATAAACCTACTCAACCTGTGCTTAAACTAAGTGTTCATGTGTTAAACTAGTAGGTTTATGTACACCTTTGCCTGTTCCACCTGAACCTTCGCATCCAGTGCAAATGAATTTTAATTTCTAGTTGCCCAAAAGTCAAGGTTGCACAGTAATTCTAGTAGTTGAGAACCATTTGACTAAGATGGAGGATTTCATATTCATGCCTTGATTGCTTGCCTAACTCTAAATATTTAGCACAGATTTTTGCACACCTAATTATTCGATTGTATGATATTTCACAGAGTTTAATTACTGACAGAGAGTCTTAATTTATTTAAACATTCTGGTTTGCCTTTTTTAAGGAGCAAGATATGGCAATTGATCTGTCTCACAGTTATGGACCAGGGTTGAATCAATGTGTTGAACATTATTTGTGAAATCAATGTTTGTCTCAAGAGGTGGATTGGAATAAGACGTTAAGAATGTTAACATACAAAAACGACAAACACACATCCATTGGAATATCACCTTTCATTTGTATGTATGGTCTGCCTTGCATTATTCCTTTGGCGTAGTCTCTGTCTAGATCAGTTCCTTCCTTGCAAGAACACAAGTTAATAATAGATGTTCAGAAATAAGTACAGAAACCTTAGAAAAAGCTAAGGATACTTAGAATTTCTTTTTTGACAGCAAAAGAAGATGGGCACCTTAATATATTTTAGGTGAAAAGATATGGCTACTGACAAAAATTTGCATCTGAAAACATCTTCTAAATTGCAACCAAGTTTTACGTCCATTTCCAACAGAATCCAGTTACTGTACAGTTAAAATTACTTCTTTCTATAAAAATCCATCCTGGTTTTCTTGCATCTTTGTTAAAATACTGTTCTGCAAAGGCACGCTAATCCTATGCCAATTTAGGTGAATGCTAAAAGTCATGCAAGAATTGCTATAGAAAAAAGCAATATTTCGAGGATTGGAAGTGGTTTAGTCCTGAGGAACGATGCCAGGAAGCCACTTTTAATCTTTATGTTCCATGTTTGCTGTGAGAATTTTATGCAAGACATCCTGACAGACCACGAGCGCCACCACCAAGACGGCGGCATTTGGAATGGAATGTGGGGTATTGTCAGGAAACATGGCTGTAGATATGGCATACCACCTAACTTTTACTCATGGGTATCTGGCAAACCACTAAACAAAATCTACTGCAGACTTTGAATCTTCTGCTCCTGGGCATTTGGTAGCACATGCAAGACCCGGAATTCTTGTATCCCAAATGTCAGGTATAATCATCATACAAACCCCGCCATTGGTCATATGGACCTTTGTTAGTAGACAAGGAGAGTGGATAAGGAACTATCATTTACATAAATTTCCATAGACAGTGAAGGCTAATTGGGACTTCACTGGAAATAACAAAGGAACATTGAAGTGAGTTGCAAAGGATTTGTTCACAAATCGTACCAGGTCAGATCATTAGTTCATTAAGTGTTCAAATTTCAGGCATCATTATTAGAGATTTAGATAATCAAGGAGTCGATATTTCAAAATAAAATAAAATAGAACTTTGGTAAAAAATACAAATAGAATGCAGAATAGACCACAAGTGTGTTCCATAAAGGAAAATCCCTATTAAGGAAAGTTAAATTGAGAAAGGTATTTGGGTTAGGCAAATAGGGTAAGGTTTCACCTTCAGAAAACCAAATGAAGGTTTCTGATGAGAGATTAAAAATGCTCCGGCATGAAGCCTTTCCATTTGAATCATGGAGATTAGAAGAGGTGAGAAAGATTTTCTCATTCGAAGACAGTGACCATCTCTTTAATGCATAAGTGTGCAAGTGACAGTAAACAGGGGTGTAGTGGAATCTGAGCATCCTAGTCTAAGGAACACACACTAATATAATTCAGCAAACAGTTGTAACATTTTGGTTTGTTCCCACTCCTGTAAACCAATCATTTTCCATCAAGTTCTGAGAGCAGGTAAACTCCCATATTTCTCTGGCTTTGACAATGGTGCAAACATGACTATGTCTTTGAGTTGTTACACTGAACAAAACATCTTGTGGTTCAGACAACTCTTACCACGAGTCACAATTCCTGGCATCTTCCTTTCCTCCCGATGAGAACCTCACTATCAGTTGTCTAATACATTACAAATACCTATTCACTAGCTAACAGAAGGCTTCTGGAAATATAAAGCACTTGCAGTGGGAAGAGAAAGACATCATGTGCAAAACCGGGTAAATGTGTGAACCGACCTCTTAGCCTTGTAAAGTCGACATTCAAAAATGGCAATATTATTAGGTTAACCTATTCATTATGACATGTTAACTTGAGTGTTTGTTTATAGTAGCTAAGTATGGTTACCTACTACAAATTATGTGTTAAATGTGTACATGTAATTTAACATGGTAAATTGCACTTTTGTTAATAAAATGCGTTTAACTTGCAAAATGAAGAATTACACTCCATCACACACACTACATTATCTGCTTAGCCATCATGTGTTCTTTACTCCTGAGTTCTTGTTAGCCTAGAATTCAATATCCACTGAACAAATTGTATCCCTCACTCCATGATGTCTGGTAATTGATACTGCAATAATCAGTGGCCATCATATTTGATTTACTCCTCTCCATCATGTAACCAATAATACAATATCAATTAGTCACATTGTATCCCTTACCTCTTACTACAGTACTCAGTCATCACTTTCCCCAGGGTGTCTGGTAACCTGCACTGCAGTATCCATCAGGCTTCATTTATCTCATGCTTGCTTATGTGCATCTGCTAACTCATATTCACTATTCATATTCAGTATTCACTGGGCATTTCACACCCCATTCTGTGACTGCATACGCTCGACTTCAGTTCCCCTCCTTGGAACCTTAGATGACTGTTGCCCTCCTCACTGCTGCTGATCTCTCATCCGGCCCTCCATAATGTGTTCCTGCTTAAGCTGGGAGGGGAATGTGGAGTAGGAATCGCTGTTCTATAGCATCACCAGTCAACTCACAGATCTTCTCACTGGCTGCAACTTGTCCTGGTGTCAAACTCCCAAAGACTCTGGGACTTCAGCCTTTTCAATTTCTACTGGACAGCGACTCCTTCATACTCCTGTTTTGCTCCTTCCCTTTCTCAAGCAGCTTCTACCTTTACTATGGGATTTCAAAGGCCAGACCTGCATCAAACGAGAGACTACTCTGTCAATGTTAACGTCAATATGTGTGTATGTTTAAAAACAGTATATCTTCCTCTGTGCGTTTTACCTGTATCAATTGTTTTGGGTGTATGAGTTTATATACTATTTTGACCAAATTCTGAAATGATTAAATGCTTGTTAAAATTTAATTGTATATGAATAAGCTTAGTAAATAACGTAACTATACTTCGTTATAGATGTCAATGTAATTAAAAAATAAATAAGCATTTGGGGCCATATTTATTAAGTAGTCGCGTCGCACTAGCTCCACGCAACGGGGTGCAAGCGCAATGCAACTACTAAGTGGGATTTATCGATCCACACAAGGCCACCTTGCAGGGCCCTGAGTGGCTTGATAAATCTGAAGTAACACAACAGAACGCAAATCGCTGCATTGCGCTACTCTGCCCCAGGGAGGCATTCCATGGGTGGTGCGTAGGTGTTCCCATGCAACTCCCATGGGTTTTGATGCATTCCCATATTTACCATAAGAAATATATTTATTTCTCCTCGTTTTTTCCTTTTTCTATGTGTCCTGCTGCAACAGGGAAAAGACAGGAATGTGCCGTATAATGTTAAATACGGCACATTCCTGCCCTTTCCCTGTCATGCAGCGCAGCAAGGTGGCTTGCTGCGCTGCATGACTATTTGATAAATATGCCCCTTGATATAAACAAAATCTTCCTCTGTGTGTCCTGCAGCACTTGTTTGACTGTGTGCAATACTTATGTATTGGTGGAGTAGTTTATCAAATTATGAACAACAATGTGTATGAGTACTTGATTGTGATTGAATATTGGGTCTATGCAAAGTTGTCCTTATGTTATATGTGGGCTGTACACTGGGGCGTGATAAATTGTTGAGTTGCCCCTGCACTTCCTAAGTATCTTCAGTGAGTCATGTTACATGGAGTGTTTGCTCCACTGAAATGGGTTATGATGAAGCACTTTGTGTTGCAATTGAGTGCCAGAACCAGTTGGGGTTTGGGGTTTGGGGTTTGGGGTTTGGTTCAGCCCAAATGTGTGAAGCAAAGCTGCCAAGATTCCCAGGTCCATGTGTGGTGTGCTGCTCCAGTCCAGGTTTTTTAATTTGAATTCTGGGACTTGTAGTCCTGTTTTATAATGGAATAAACAAAACTACCTGCCACAGATTTCAAAGAAATTAATTGACTGGACCAGCTCTTCACACAAGGACCTGAGTAACTTGGCAGGGCTGGAATTGGTGTCCCTGTGTGGTGATTGACAGCCAGTGAGGCAAGGCGACTGTTGCTGTGGTCTTTTCTGAATGTGGCTAATGATTTTCCCACATGTGGATTTGAGGACCACTGTGAAAACAGGATGTATGGCTCCAGGCTTCCCGAACATTTTCAGTGTTGTCTATCTGTAGATAGATGTAAGATAGTGAGTTAGTTGTATGGCTTCCGTTTTCCCTGAATACCTTCATTTAGTGGGATCTCTTCAGTGATTTTTAGGAGGAAGGGGAATCCAAGGGGAATAGTTAAAACTAGTGGGGCTACTACAATGGGCAATCTTAAAGACTGTGACAACTGTGCACATATGCGTGCCATATACATATGTTATAAATATAAATCAATCAAAATTTAAAAAATGCATTTTGGGGCATTTAGTTTCAGGTTTTACTTTATTATCTGGACTTACAAGCTCTGGCCTGTCCAGGACACAAAATTCAGTTTGAAAGAAAAAAAAAGCTAGAGCTGGTTGAACAGGTCATACACCTTCTGGGGCTAATTAGCAGTTAAGTGAGAGTGTGGGTATATCGCTAAGACTCCCCCACCCACAAACAGTACTGAATTACTCAGAGACTGATTTCAGCTACAGAAATATTAAGTGGAACTATGCCATGTGCTATTTAGGGATGGGTGGAATTAGCGGAGTTTGATTCTGTGGAATTACATTAAAATTCCATGAGAGTACATGGAATTCCGCAACGGGCAGAGTGGGCATTTGGCGCGATTTTCATAGTGCAAAATGCAGCCTTGTGTCCAAAAATGGATATGAGGATGCATTTTTCACTATGAAAATAGAGCAACCAAATACCACTTGGTGCCCTGCATACTCTGCAGTGATTAAAACTTTTAATCACTTCAGAGTATGTAAGGGCACCACCGCCAAGTGGTATGCAGTGGTTTCTAAACATGGCCGGAAGAGGGCAGTCGCAGCCGGCATTAATCGTGGGTGTGGGGGCGGGGGGTAGTGCGGGGAAGGTCACGCGGGGAGGAGGGGGTTAATTTAATAATTTTAAAAAACGTACCTGTCCGCAGGCCGGGTCCCGTGTTTTCTCAGCACCTGCTCCTGCTCTCCTGCCTCCGGCAGGAAGCAGGCAGCCTCCCTTCCCTCTCCTAAGCCAATCACAATGCTGCAATGGCAGCGTTGTGATTGGTGGGGACGCCGCCCAGCCAGGGGCTTATGGGGAGGCCATTTTATCCATGTAGGCTGATTTTCAGCCTACATGGAGAAAGGGCAGAGTGCGCATGACTAGCTTGGGTGGCCCCAGAGGGCCGACCAAACAGTCATTGCGCCCTCAGGAGTAAGCACACCACCCCTCCCCTGCTCGCAGAGCACATACGCCCACCCTCCCAATACAACCAAACCCTTCTGCTTTCTCACAGTGCGAGAAGCAGAAACATAAAATGGTAGTTATTACCATTTTATGTTTTTGCTTCTCGCACTGCGAGAAAGCAGTGGGGGACGCTCCTCTGCCTTAGTGGTGGAGCCGCCCCTGGAAGAGGGAGCATTCCCCTCTATGTTTAAAAACCACTGCAGACTAAAGTATAATCTGCAGTGGTTTTTAAACATAGAGGGACAGCTCACTCTCTCTGTCCTGTTTAGAAATCACTGTAGTCCATACCCCTCTGCACCCTTACATACCTTGAAGCAACCACAGTATGACACCATCACGTTTTGTTGTTGCGCAATGGGAGTGTGCCTGTAAAGATGAATGTGCCCTTTTTTATAACTGAAAATGTGAAACTATAAGTCCCAGACTGCAGAGTGCAAACAAAGTTAGGATTTAAAACATAATGTGGTGGTTGGGGTGAAGAGGGATGAGTATTATATCTTTTGTTACCCTTTGCTAGGGACTTAGAAGTGGCATCGGTGTTCCATGTATTAGTGATATCAAACTCTTCCATAGCTGTGAGCTCATCCACTTACAGTATTCCAGCTGCTCCTTGGGTGGAGCTGAAACATTATCTCAGCTCCTGGTAGGGCATTCACTACCTTTAGTTTAAATGAAACAAAGAAACTCAGGTGGAACCTGGTCTGATTTTCAATATACTCTGGGACTGAGTGCACCCAGTTACTTCAGATAGCCCATCTTTTTGATACACAGGCCCACATTTATATTTTTTTCACGCATCGCAACGCAGCAAGCCATCTTGCTCTGCTGCATGACAGGTGCAGGAATGCACTGTATTTAACATTATATGGCTTATTCCTGTCCTTTCTTAGTGCTGCTGCACTTTTGGCTGCCTAGCGCCAATGCAGACACCACTGCGTCATGGTGCAAGGGTGCCTGCGTTGTAGGCAGGATTGCTTTTGTGCATGGAGGGACACCTTCCTGCACAAAAACAATCCTCAGAGGCATTTTCCTCTTTCTATGTGTGCTGCAGAATGCAGCACACATAGAAAGAAGAAATAATGAGGAGAAATAAAGATATTTTTCCTCGTTACGCCTCCAGATGAGGCGCAGCATTTTGACGCATTCCCAGATCTACCACTTATTGTAAATCTGGGAATGCTCCAAAACCCATGTGTGGATGCGTGGGAACTCCCACACTCCACCCATGGAATGCCACCCAGCGGCAGAGTAACGCAAGGCAGCGATTTGCGCTGCCTTGTGTTACTCTGGATTTATCAATCCATGCAGGGTCATGCAAGGTAGCCTTGCGTGGCTTGATAAGTCTCACTTTGATTTTGCTTCGTCCTTCCACTCCCTTGCAAGGCACAAGGGCAACACAAAACCTCGATAAATCTGGCCCGCAATTTTTATGATTCATGTTACATATAATTATGTGTTTTTGTGTGTTGTGTATTTGTAGATTTTATTGTTTCAAACAAATGAGGGGCAGATCAAATTACTGGTACTTAGATAAAGATGCAGTCTTTGGAATCATATATTGTTTATTTTCTAACTTTTTTTACTCTTTTTCACCATAAATGAACATAAATGTTTTAGATAGAGCACAATGTAATATGTAATAATTCTGTATAATCGATGTATGCAAATTGTTTTTGGAACAACATGATTTTTTACTCTCTATCTAATCTTCTTCCAAGTGAAGTTGTAGTATGTTGTTGCAATGATTTGTGTGAGGTTTACTTGGCATAAGTTTTGCTCCACACACAGTCTTCATCCTTTGCCATAGATGAATTACTGTTAAGAGACTTCAAAAATACATATCTTCTCAGGACAGAAAACAGCAGGCTCTGGCCATGTATTGCTTTTCTTGGGGCTGGTCCATGTGCTGTTGCTGCATTCTGTCTATATAAAGCTACTCATTGTACCGGTATCAGAGGTTCGTGTGACCTTTGCTGTCCTTCAGCCCAAGGGAATCTTCTCATGCAATACCGAGATCCGGATGTGGACAAATGTCACAAGAGAAAAATGTGTGTTAGAAAAATAAAATAAAAAAGTGTGGTCGGAGCAGCTGGATTTTAAATGTACTTGCTGAGTTGGGAAGGGGTCGTTCCGTTTATACATGTACAGAAATATTTCACAATTGTACAGGGCAAGGGTATGATGATAATTCATGAACAATATGTCACGCGAGGCACTGCAATGTCTTAATAAACATCACACTAACTTTGACACAATTAAAAGTGTGAATCTGGTTTGTAGCCCGAGGGAACCAAGAGGAATGTGGAAGCAGGGTGATGGTTAAATTAATTCGAAACAGCTTTCACAGTGGGTATGTGAACATTGGAACCCTTGCAGGGCACATCTGCGGTAAGTCTTGGGTCTTTATTAGTATTTGCTAAATAATGGCCTAATTAGGCTTCTGTCTCAGACACACTACTATGCACTAGTTTGGCATGTTTATTGAAATGCCTTACTCCTGTAGCTCAGAGATTCACATTGTGCATGTGTCATTTGCCCCGAGCTTCTCTCATGGTGTTGTGAAACAAACATATGGCCAAAGAGGAGACAAACTAGAGCAAAGCTAGTCCCTGCTCCCGAGTTCAGCAGCATACACCCACAGTGATGGGCATGGCCCTATGGGCTACGTAAAAGAGAAGCTTCCTTACAGACTTACCTATGCCTACTACCCTTCCTGGGGTATAAGCCACCAACCAGGACTCTCCAGCCATCTCTATCCTGGACTTTTCTTTCAGTCTGACTCCTGGTGTAACCCATCTCCTTGCAGTCAGCCTCGATGCCAGGTGTTTCTTGGCCTTCCTCTTTTCCTTTTCCCTTGAGGATTCCAGATGAGAGATTGCCTGGTGGTTTTGCAGGCATGCGGAGGGTGTGACCTTTCCAGCCTCAGCGTCTTTTCATGATTTCTTCATGAGCAGGGAGTTGGAAAGACTGCTGCCATAGGTCGTTGTTGCTGATGGTATTTGGCCAGCGGATTTGGAGGATTTTCCTGACAGGTGTTGATGAAGGTCTGGACTTTTTTGGTGGTGGTCACTTTTTTCCTCCAAGTTTCTGCTCCATACAGAAGGACCGATTTTACGTTGGTGTTAAAAAGCCTGATCTTGGTTTGCAGTGTTAGCTCCTTGGAGCTCCAGATCTTCTTTAGCTGAATGAAGGCAGCCCTTGCTTTGCCGATTCTTGCATTGACGTCAGTATCTGTGGCACCCTGCTTGTCTATGGGTATAATTCTGAGTTTGGCGGTCCTACTGCGGCACGCCATCCCAGCGCTCTGCCGGAGGACCGCCAAGCCCCAGAGTGAGACAGCCCACTGGATTACAATAGTAATCCTTGGCAGGTGGTGCTGCAGCGGTGTCACAGTGGTGCCGCTCTAAGACTCGTAGGAGAGCCTTAGACAGGCACCGCCTTGTCACCACTGCAGCACGTTCCTGCATGGTGTGGCATTCACCATGTGGTGCTTGCTGCACCATGCAGAAACTGGGGTGCACATCTACAGGGGAGCACAACATGTGCCCCCCCTGCATGCACCCCCAGGCTCAGAGGCACCAGGGGGCCCTGTCAGGGCTCCCTTTGTTGCCTCACCGCCACCATTTTGATGGCAGTCTCACCGCCATGAAAAGGGTGGCAGTGAGGCAACTTAAAATATGCTCTGCGGTGCCGCTGCGGCACCACCAGTATATTTGGCCTCAGACCGCTGTGAGACCACCGCGGGATCATTGATCCGCAGCGCTCACAGCGGTTCAGTGGTGATCCAACTGCCACACTCGTATTGCGGCGCACTGTGCCACAGTGTGGCGGTGGTCGGACTGCCACCGCGACTACAGTGGTCCAATGGACTGCCGTTGTCTTAATCAGACTCTATGACACTGCCCAGGTATGTGAAAGCCTCAACCTCTTCCAGTGCATTGCCTGCAAGAGTGACTGTAGCAGTGCTGGCCGTGTTAGTCTTCAGGATCTTGGTTTTTACCCTGTGGATGTTGAGACCAAGTTGTGCTGATGTGGCTGCCTTCTTTTGCATCTGCGGATGGGCATGGGAGAGTAGGGCCAGGTCACCTGCCAAGTTCAAGTCATTGAGCTGTGTCCAAGGTGTCCACTGGATCCCATTTTATTTCTTGCTGTGGATGTCTTCATGATCCAGTCTATGGCCAGCAGGAAGAGAAAAGGTGAGAGAAAACAACCCTGACAAACTTTGGTTCTCACGCTTAAGGTTTCTGTGAGTTGTCCTCCATTAACTATTTTGCAGGTCATTCCCTCGTAAGAGTTCCTGATGATTCTTACGAGTTTATCTGGCACACCGTAGCGGCAGAGGAATTTCCAAAGGGTCTCTCTGTCCACGCTGTCGAATGCCTTCTCATAGTTGATGAAGTTGACATAGAGGGTGAGTTCAATTCCATCAGCTGCTCTCTGATGATGCGCAGTGTTGCAATCTGGTCTGTGCAGGATCTATCTTTGTGGAAGCCAGCTTGCTGGTCTTGTAACTGAGCATCAACATGTTCCTTCATTCTGTTCAGGATGACTCTGTTGAACACTTTGCCTTGGGTTGATGGAAGAGTTATTCCTCTGTAGTTTGTGCAGCTACTCAGGTCACCTTTCTTGGGGACCTTGATCAGATATCCCTCCTTCCAGTCTGATGGCACCTTTTCCTCTTCCCGGATCCTTCCAAACATGGGGTAGAACATGTCTACTGTTTCAATGTCTGCCTTTAATATCTCTTCAGGAATGTTGTCAGGTCCTGCTGCCTTCCCATTTCTCAGATGTTTGATGGCTTCCCGTGTTTATTCTTTGGATGGCCTGCTGCAGTCGATTGGCAAGTACTTGTCAGCTGGTGTAAAAGTGTCTTCTTTCATTGAAATGAAACATACTGCTCCGAAGCGGTGATGGATGCCTGTTTATTAGGTACCTCAGTTACAGAGACTTCATCCACCAACAAGCCAGGTCCAACTGACACTCACCCAGACGTCCACATTCCAACCTGGCAACCATCCACATTCTAATTCATTACATCAACACTAAGAAACCAACACTATCCCATCAAAGATGAATAAAGAAACCACAGCTGGCTGTATGTCTGGTGGAGACTGCGCCATGGGCTGGTTCAGCAATTCTTTAAAGTGCTCCACCCATCTTCGTTGTTGGCCTTCGTTATCCATGATTGTCTTCCCAGCTTTAACGGGTCTTTCTGGCTTGCTGTATCTGCCAGACAGTTTCCTTGGTATGTTGTAGAGATTTTTCAAGTTTCCATGGCTTGCTGCTTCCTTGGCTTCTGTTGCAAGACCATCACTGAATCTTCGCTTGTCTGCTCTTACGCTTCTCTTTGCTTCATTGTTGGTTTTGGTGTATTCACCTTGACCATTCACTTTTTCTGCTCTTGTTCAGCTGGTGTTGACTGCAGCTTTCTTTTCCTTTCTCACTTGCATTTTCCAGAGAGTCTCTGTGGAGATAAATTCTTTATGCTGGTGTTTCTTGGGACCCAGTACCTCCTGGCAGGTTGATGTCACTGTTTCTTTGATCTTCTCACACTGGCTTTCTACTGGGTCTCTGTTGTCCGCAAGTTCTTGCAGAACTTGAAACTTGTTACTGAGGGTGACTTTAGCTTGGCCACAACATGGTGATGATCTGACGTCACAGCCGCTCCTCACATCACTCTCACATCCTGCAGAGACCTCCGGAACATCTTGGCAATGCAGACATGGTCGATCTGATTCTCTGTTGAATGGTCTGGTGACACCCATGTTGCCTTGTATATTCTTTTGTGTGGGACTACAGTACCACCTATCATAAGACTGTTCAGGGTACAGAGACTTGCGAGTCTTTTACCATTCTCGTTCATGTTGGCAAGGCCATGGTTGCCCATGACTTCTTTATACCCAGTGTTGTCACTTCCAATGTTGGTATTGAGGTCCCCCATCAGTATAATGATGTCTCTCTCAAGGTATTTCTCCAGGATGGACTCGAGTCTGTTGTAAAACTGTTCTTTTTCCTCTTCTTTGCTGTCATTTGTAGGAGCATAGCACTGGATAACATTCATGTTGGTCCTCTTTTTCTTTGTGGGGAAGGTCCCTGTGATGACTCTGAGACCGTGGGCTTCCCATTCAAACAGAGCTCTGTGGCTGCTGATGTTAGCATCAGTCCTACTCCCTGAGTATAAGAGGCGTTCTCTTCCTCGTGTCCAGAATACAGCAGCATTCCTCCTAGAGCATTCCTCCTGGAGCCAGTCTTTTCTGCCCGGACTGTGTCCATCTGTTCTCGCTGATGCCAAGCAGGGCAAGGTTGTATTGTTTCATCTCTGCTGCCACTTGGGCTGTCTTTCCTGTCTCATACATGGTACTCAAATTCCATGTCCCGATGGTGATGGTCTTGATCGAAAGTAGACGGATCGACCTTGTGGCTTCCAGAGATCTCTTGCCTTCACTACAGGGCATCATAGCTCTCCGTAAAGGAGATTCTTCTCTCCCCAAGGCCGGGATGTCTTTTGGTTGATGTTTCTGTAGCTAGGAATTTTTACATGGTGGGGTAGATAGCCCCACGCATAACCCTCCTCCTTTTGCAGCTGGTCTTGGGACCGGCCGTGGCAGAGAATCTGCCTTACTATAATGCACCCCTGGATGAAAAGTCGTGTGTGTGGGTGGTCTATTGCAGCTTGAGGGAGCCACACATATCTCTGGAGAACTTAATGGAGATTGGCATGTCTTTGGAAGTGTTTCTATTGTGGGCAACACACATAGAAGAAGCCATCACATTAAGGGCCAAGACCCATTTGTAACCATTTGTTAGATGTATATCAGTGAGACTGTCTTTCAGGTGTGATCCTGGAGCCCCTCCTATGGCCTGTGTTGGGGAGTCGCTCCTTCCATGACAGACTGCTTCCTGGGTGAAAGGACAGGGCAGAGGAGTTGTAACTTCAAAGGATACAGCCCCCAACCCAAACTTCAATCACTGAGACACTAAATCACATTTGTGTCTGGAAATGAGTTATAAAAGTTGTCAGCCATCCATGGCTTTACCTGAATGTGGAGAAGTTCACCAAGAATTCTGCCTTGTGTGACCAAAACTGGGGATTAAGGTCTGCCAGTCTCCTCGCTGAGGGAACTCAAGACCACCAACCCTTGAGTATGGAGCACTAGTGTATGCCTACCTTCCAAGACCAGAAGAATCCTGTGAGGAGGGGAAGAAAGCTTAGAGGGAGCAAGGTCCAGTGTGGGATCCTGGTGAGTGGATCACTGCAGTGAGATGTGATAGGATTGCAGTTCCACCAATGATGACATCTGCCTATGTACTCATTTAAGTCATGGGAAGGGGCATGCTGCCACCACACTTAACTCTTTGTGAAAGGAAGTAGTTTTTCACAATATAAGGGTAATACTCAGGGGCGCACCCCTCCTGGTCTAAGCAAGACTGCAATTTGTGAGACAGGCCTAGGTCATAGCGCACATGCATGATGGGTGTCCTCTCGTGACCAAATATCAGTACCAGGGATCCAGATATCATTGCAGCTGGGCACTCTGGGCAGGGGTACATGTCTGTTGCCATACAAGGAACTTTTCCAATGACCTCCGGCTAAGATGACATCGAGTGAATAATGAGCACCCTTGAAAATTGAATGAGGATTGCTTCTGAACAAGAGACAGAGCTCAAACTGGCACACCCTCCGTCCCTGTATTGTTATTCCCGTCTTCCCACCAAGGATTAGGTGCTTTACCCATCCCCATGACTTGTTAATTGCCTGGTTGAAGGATACAATTGTGGTCAGAGCTGGGTGCACATCAGTGTGTCACATACAAAAGGTGATTCACTTCTCAGACGACACTCGAGTCTGTCTCCCTGGTCTGTGCATGATCTTTCAACCTGTCATTAGAACCTTCTAGTGACAGGGCTGGAGGCCACAAGAGTGGTCACAGCAGTGCGTAGACCTTTAAACTTCATGCTCAACTCAAACATAGCAAGGGTTAAATAGCAGCCCATGAGAGACTGGAAGAGGTTGGGCCATCCATCTTTAACCCTCGCTCTAACACTGTAAGGAGTCGTACTGTACAGTTCAGAAACCAGGAACATATTGAAGCCCATTTTCAGGTATCCTAGTTTAGGGTCCTTTGTAGCCAGGCTAAATTGCCTAGTATTCCAAGGGAGTTCTGTTTTTGAACTAGGCTGAGCCAGGGAGGAATGGACTTGGACTCTGCGTATCCTTCAAGATATTCAAACGTTCACTAGTGCCAGTCTTTTGGGCAATCTGGTGCCTGGCTTTTGCTAATGATACAGACAATATTTGAATAGGCTCTTGCTTTAAAAAAGCACTGGATTGATCCAGTGGGGTCACATTTTTAAGCTTCTTTCAAGTAGAAAAAGTTTCAAGTCTCTGGTGAGGCCTCAAGGAAAATGTTCAGAATGCTGCACAAATCTTTGATTCACGAGGTAGGGATACACAATGGTAATCTAACATGCATTCCTCACTTAAATAAAAAGCAATCAGTTACTAGAATTTATGTGACTGTTGGTGGTACTATACCGACCTACTGCTCCTCTTTTCTAATTGTGGAGAAAATAATATCTAACTTTTAATGGCATTTCGTCCTGATCACATTGTGTAAGGGCTTTGGAGTTATACTAAAAATAAGGTCCTGTCCTGACTCAACACAATCTGTACTTGATGCCTAGTGGTGTTAAGCAAATCGCAATATTTTTAAGCCACAGCCAATGAATGTGGGACTGACTGCTTATTGACCGGTAATAGGCCAATATATGATATGGTTCAGCAACTTGCACAACAAATGTTTGTCCAAATGCCCAGAGTGGATTTTACAGAATCTCAGCAGAAAAGTTGAACATGTTGGCATGCCCTGTCTTGGATCATGACAGGATGAATTTGGTTATTTTCAGCAGAAAATACTACTGTTGCTGGCTGAGGTGAACCCCCTTAAATAATTTCCCAAATATTTGCAAAAGGAAGTTTTTAGTCAGAGAGAGGAAGTTGGATGCAGCAGTTACCGTGGCATAGTACCCCTCGTTGAAACAGATTTAATGGTGATATTTCGAACCACTTACTTAAAATCATACGCGGATATGAAGTACTAGCTCATGCTGCTATGAGTGGATCTGGTCACCCCTATGTTGAAAAGGATTCTAGCCTATATATAACTGATTCTAGACTCTATATAAGTGATATAGCTTATGCCAATGCTGTAAAGAAAAACGTCGAGAAGAGGATTAATCAAATTGTACACTAGATAAGGAATGTCAGTAAGTGTTGCTCAGTAGTCTGACAGGAATGTATTTATATAGAAAGGTTGCCTCAAGTAAATGAACAAATTGGCATGTTGATTCTAGAGTTTGCTAGGCCTAACTTAGAGTTTGGCCAAGTATTGAAATGAAGCCACTGTCTATGTGTGGACGGCCTGATTTTAGAGTGTCGTGGCACACCAACATTTTGCAATTTCTGGAGAAAATTCTGTATGCAAAGTAGAATCCAGCAGCCGAATTTCCACCACAATACTGTTTCTCTTGATAAGAAAATTCTGCTGTTGGATTTTCCTCTATATTAAGAGTTTCCTCTAGAAATTGTAGGAACTCTAAATCAGGCCCTCCACACATAGACAATGGCTTAATTTCAATATATGGCCGGTCACTTTATTACATGTACTCAATTAAAAGGAACCTCCTGCTTACGAATCTGTGTCTTCTGAGGGTAACAGCAATGAAAAATTTGTAGATGGCATCAGCAGGGCTCAGAAAAAATTAACTTTAACTTTGGTGTGCCTTTTCTAATTGTGGGTTTAATGGTGATGATATTGATTTAAAAAAAAAATTAAATATTTTTTCGATTATTTCTGTGTAAATCCTAATAATGCTATTAAATGAAGGCTTTTCCCTTGTACCGCTCCTCTAGCCTGAATAAGCAACCTAGGTTTGTCCCTAGTATTTCTATTTAATATTGGACTTTGGTGGGCAGTGTGATGATGTAACGATAGAAATTGTAACCTTTCACTCATCTCTAACTGGTGCCACACTTGCGATGTACAAGACTTCCAGAGTTTAGGCATTCCCAAGGGCCAACTGCATGTGTTTTCTGTGGTTTGAAAGTGGCATGTGGATAAGTATTCATCCTTTGGCATCTAGTAGGGCGAGCAAGTCTTGTGTGGGTCTTTACCCATAAGATCCTATTTTGGCTCTTGTGTACCTTTTTTGATTCATTCATTTTAGTGGATCCTTGGTAGGCAGTTGCAACTCTGTTTTCGGACAGCATTTCTGAGTTGCTTTGTGGCAAATGGTTTAGCCCATCACATCAAGAACCAAAGTTCTAAACCTAGATTGAGATGATTCCTTCAAAGTCATGTTATGCCATTGCAGGTGACTTGCATCATCATTCCACAGCATTTTATGAAGCCCAGGGCAACCTTGAGGCAAATGAAGTGTGTGGAGATGGATACAATATACCAGGTCACGGACACAAAATGGGGGCCAAGATCTTCAAGACTTTTGTGGTCCTGCAGGAACTCAGGAAATCCTGTGATTGTTGCAAGTTTCCCTGCGAGGGAACTATACATTTCATGGTAAACATGTAATGGCCCTAAACATATGGAAGGCCATAGACATCTAGGGCCTCATTTATGAGGCCCCTTGCTGCACTTTTGCGCCACCAGATCATCACTTTTTTGATGTTCTGGTGCCGCAGCATATTTACAAGGCCACGTAAAGCAACTTTACGTAGCTTTTCATGGCCTTGTAAATATGTGTCCTTTTCACGCAGAACACTGCGTGAAAGGGGCGTTCCATGGGTGATGCTGTGTATGTGTTCCCATGCAACACCCAGAAGAATCTGAAGCATTCTCAGATTTATGAGAAATCGTAAACCTGGGAATGCATCAGAATCTAACGCCACCCCAGGGGTGGCATTAGGGAGGCACAATGAGAAGAAATATCCTTATTTCTCCTAGTTTTTTTTTCCTTTTTCTATGTGTGCTGAATTCTGCAGCACACACAGAAAGAGGAAATTGCCTGAATTGATTGATTTTGTGCAGGAAGGTGTCCCTTCCTGCACAAATCAATTAGCCCTGCAACGCAGGTGATCCAGCGCTAACAATAAAAATTATTCTCCTATATACTTCGGTCATCCAGGTACAATTATTCCTTCAACACACACACTATATCCATATGACGGTGGGGCCCATAACACCGCATATATATTCACTTACTCATTTGTTCCCTGGATTTCCTCCGTCAATAACCTAGGCGAAAAACAATTCGCTGGAAGGAGGCGGGATACCTCTTTAACATGACATAATGTTTCTCATTTGCTTTAAGGTATTCCGCTCATTGGTCGATGGACCAACTAGTAGGAATCAGTTGATGGTGATTAAGACCAGCTCAATCACAATAAACTCTTTAACATTTTATTTTAATCATTGAGCTAAAGAATCACTGAGTCATTTGTTTAAAGAATAATAAAGTTTATATAAAGTTTTGATGCAAGAAATGAGGTTGAGCTTATTATTCAGATCATTACATTTATCATCAATATAAGAATAAATTGAAATTGCAATACATATCTATTAGACAGAAAAATAAGGCTATCCTATTAGGACTCTAAAAGATCAATCTATCTGTCTTGGAAAAACTCTAATAGTTCTAAATGAAAAATCTATCAGGAAAATTCTCCTAAAGCAGCATCTTATACTCAACTGGAAAATAAAAATAGCAGTAGCAGCATCAGCTCGTCAGCATCAGCAACCGCAACTTCTCCCATTTACAGCATCTAACTTCTCCAGCAACTCCCGCAGCATCTACCTCAGCAACTCCCGCAGCAACTACCTCAGGAACTCCCGCAGCAACTAACCCCTCCCACCAAGAGTAGGTCTTCTTATACCCTAATTCTAGCTTACAGAATAAAATGTTTCATCTTCATGGCGTGATTCTTTCTCATTGGTCAAAACTCAGGCCCATATACATTTTAATCAAACTTCCTGGTCTTAACCAGTTCCTTGTGGAATGTCCATGCAAGCATAGTTTCCCACAGTTTATGTCATTGCTCATCCGTTTCGATCAGTCCAATTTGTATCTTTTTCTGCTACATTTTGGGTCTAACAGTTCCGTCCATTGATTCAGTTGGACTTCTCACGCTTCTTGCTGATCATCTTGGCACACATCTATTCAGAAAGGTCACAACAGCCTTGACCATACTTCCATCTTAGCCTCTCAGCACCAGCACGTGATCATCCCTTTCCACAGCCTCTCTCCTCTATCACATGGTCCCCCGCTCATGTGTACTCTAGCAACTGGCGGCCATTTTATATCGCTGCTCGACAGGCCTAAGCGCACTATTTTCAAAGATAAACAAAATATTGTTAAAACAAAGAAATATAAACCCTTTCGTTTCCCTCCCGTCTTTCTACGTACCCCAATTAGGTATTACCTAGCAAAAAGCAACATATAAAGCTGTCCCTTACTTACCATCGCTTTATTTTGCAACCACACGTTTCATTTAAAAGCATGGATCATGCGTTTATTATTTAATTAGTATGCAAATATTATGTTATGTTAGACACGTAAACAATTATAAGTTGATTAATTTGCACACGGAATAGCGTGTTACCTTTAACC
Organism: Calotriton arnoldi; assembly: GCA_963921515.1. Lineage (NCBI taxonomy): Eukaryota > Metazoa > Chordata > Amphibia > Caudata > Salamandridae > Calotriton > Calotriton arnoldi. Next base: position 153,602 of record CAWUFW010012914.1, read on the forward strand.
CTTAACATGTAACATACATTGTTGGTTATTTACTTAAACGAACATGTTTATTAATTATTTTACGGAAATATTAGGAGGTTAAAATTTTTTCATTTACCCTGCTCCATCAACTCCCCCTTTGGTGATTTTTAATATCACCACAAAACCCAAGTTATACAATTTTCTCAGACAGCATATATCTTTTATCCGTTTGCTTCTGTTAGTTTATACAACTGTATCCCTTTCAACTTGTCTCTTCGTTTTCTTGTACATGTTCTCTTTTATTTCTTCTAACTCTATTTCACCCATTTCTCTCTCTCTCTCCTTGTTTATCATGTTTTCTTTTTCTATTTTATTCTGCCTTCTTCTTCTCTTTTATACATGTTATTGCAAGCTTCAGTACTAATATTATTATTATTATCACGGTTGCTATTATTATAACTTTCCCTATTATTAATCCACTCATTCTTGTTAACCAATTTATTACTGAAGAAAACCCTTTACCAAGTTTTCCAAAAGCACTTTCAACCTCCAGTGGAACAAGTTCTTTGTGCAAACTTGTAATATTTGTTATATACTTCTGTATATTTTCGCTTTTATCTGGAATGTAAGTGCAACAATGTTGGACTTTCAGCATTCCACAGACTCCGCCCTCTTTTGCCAAAAGAATGTCAAGGGCAAGTCGATTTTGCATCACCATAGCTCTCATGGCAACCATCTCGGTATTTACCATCAAGAACCCTCCAGCAGTATCTGTAGATAAACGATCTACCACTGTGGAGAATTTCCGAATTCTAAATACATTCAAAGATATTCCCACTGCTGGTATCAATGCACCAAAATATCACCTACTATTTCTGAAAAACTTTCCCTTTTTCTACGGTTAAAGGTATTTATCATTTTGTGTGTTCCTTTTTCTTTTCTATCCATATGAAAAATCTTTGGAAAGACCAGGCCTAAGTAACATGACCCATACCAATGGTCCGGCAACCTATAATAAGCCCTATTTCCGCAAACATAATAGATCCCTGGAAATATTGGATCTTTTCCCCTTTGAATCCCCATCCGCCTAAAATTTGATAATTGTCATGGCAAATGCTGGAACCCACAAAATAATTGTCATATCTTGTCTTATTTCTTCTAATGCACAACCTTCCCTGTTGGGGCCAATCCAGAGTCATAGCTGCATTTGTCTTTTTCTTGTCATGATTGTCTTCCTCAAACGCCCAAAGAGGTGTTTTTGTCTCTTCTATCACTTTTCTTTGAAATTTCACTCTTCTCTCTTCGACCATCTCTAAAAATACTTTTTCTTCCTTCTTTAACTCACAGGTAAGGTTGTACCTATTTATACTATCTAATGTTAAAATCTTATCTTCTATAAAATATTCACCAAACGTTTTTCCCTCTTTTATTTTGTTCAGCTCGGGAACTACAGAAACTTTCGCAAAAATCTTATTTATGTCAGTGTAATAATATTCTAATCTACCTGTTTTATAAAATAAACTTGCTAAGACACTACATGATATTCCATACGTCAAAGGAGGTGATGATAAGTCACACCCTCTGCTACAGATGCAGGCAACTGCATACAAACATAGCAATCTCTTACATCCATTGTTTCTACATACTCATCTAATAATTTAGTAAAAACATTTTTAGAAAAATCTGTTATTGATTTGTCCTTGTGTAATTCTGCACTACTCTTTAAAATAACTGGTTCTTGAGTGTTAGCTCCTTTTTCTTTCTCAGTGTTATTAGACATTTCTACTACAGCTAAACTAATTGGAATAGTGATTGCTAAAACCACCCATACTGTCATTAATAATCCTGTACAAAAACAGCACATCTTGCACCATCTACTTAAAAACTCACATTTACATTTTCTATCTCTAGTATTCTCCATTTTGTTTTATAACCTTATTTATTTGTTTTCCAGAAAATTGTGTCACTACACCTCAGAAATGACTTATTTGCCACTCTATACTCCAATGTTTTGTCTTTGCTTGGTACTTTCTTTTAATTCTTTCTCAGAATTCTTTCTTTGCCACATCCGGTAAAATTCGTCAGATCCAGTGTTTTGTCAAATCCGGTAGAAACTATTTAAACTTCTTTTAGTTTTGTTGCACTTCACTTTCTCCCATCCGGTTTCTTTGTTCTGGGTTCTCGTGAGTGTTCTTTTCTTCTTTGTTACTAGTCAAAGCAAGATACAACCATTCAGGCGATCTATACTTTGGATTTACCTTCTTTATTCTTTTCGTTTTCTGCAAGTGTTTTCCACCTTGTTTTTCTTGCTCTCTCTGACTTGTTATTTCATTCACTTGTTCAGCACTTTTCCCATCCAACTTTATGATTCTGTATCTTAATTTTCTTACTTTGTTGGGCCAATTGTCTCCTTTTCTTGGCCTTTTTGCCTCACTTCCTTTTTCCTCTCTTTCTGTTTTCCAATTTCTTTTTCTTGACTCTAGTTTTTGGTTTCTTTCTTCTCCACTTTCTTCAGACTCTGTTTCAATTCTTTCGTTATTGCCTCTTATTTTGAAACTTATAATGTCATTTTCTTCCTCTACTTGTGGTTCTTTTCTTATCTTCCTTCGTTCACCTATTTCTGTCCCTCCTCGAGGTTCTTCCGAATTTGTGTCAGTTTTCCTTTCTGCTTCTAAATTTCCCTGTTCTCGTGTTTGACTATTTGTCCCTATTGCTCCTCGGGGATCTTCCGAATTTGCTAGCTTTTTGTTTGAAACTCTCCCTTCTTCATCTATTAATATTATCTCCGAAGGATTTTCACCACAACTTGTACTTGGTTGCTCACTGTCACTATCTTCTGGCTCAATTTCTTCTCTTATGCTTTTAAAATTCCAATTTCTTTTTAGAATTTCTTCACAATCCGAATGATCTGTATCAGATTCTGAACTGGTATCTGATATTTCCAGATGTCGACTTACAGGTCGATCTTCAAGTTCTGGAACTTCAGCTATTTCCTCTACTTCTTCTGTCATTGCACTTGTAGTTGGGTCTTCCAGATGTCGACTTGCAGGTCGATCTTCAGGTTCTGGCACCCTGTTTGTTTCTTCTTCTGCTTCTGATGCTGAACTGTTATCCAATACTTCCAGATGTCGACTCACATGTCGATCTTCAGGTTCTGGAACTCTGATGGTGTGACTGGCATGCACCCAGTGTTTCACTCCTGCACACTTGACTGCAGTGGTCGTCACCAGGATCACTTGTCGTGGTTCGTCCCAGCGAGGAACCAAACAGTTTCTTCTCCGGTGGACTTTTATGCGGACCCAATCTCTTGGATTCAAGTCGTGAGCTGGTTTTCTTTCAAGAGTGGTCGCATCCGGTCCAACCTGATGAAACACAGAACGCACCACATCAGCCAATCCTTTGCAATAATCCAGCACTAGATCATCAGTTATAGTCAGTAGTTTGTTGACAGGTACTTGTGCTTGTCTCATTGCTCGTCCCATAATTATTTCATGGGGACTGAGTCCAGTTTTCCTTTCCGGAATACTTCTGATTGTCATTAAAACTAATGGCAAGGCATCTGGCCATTTGAGTCCTGTAGCTTGACACATTTTTCCTAACCTGTTCTTGATTGTTCCATTCACTTGCTCTACGATTCCAGAAGCCTCTGGTCTGTATGCACAGTGCAGTTTCTGTTTAATACTAAGTGCTTCACAAATCAGTTTAACTAATTCATTTTGGAAATGTGTTCCTCTATCTGTTTCAATCGTGACTGGAAAACCATACCTCGGAATGAATTCTCGCAGCATAAGTTTTGCTACCGTTATTCCATCATTCCTTCTTGTTGGGTATGCCTCCACCCAACGAGAAAACAAACAGATGACCACTAGGACATACCTTAGTCTGTTGCAAGGTGGCATTTCAATAAAATCCATTTGCATTCTAGTGAAAGGACCTCCTTCTCGTCCTATTGTTCCTAGACTCACTACTGTCTTCCTTCCTGGATTTAACTGTTGACAAATAATACATCTCTGACAAAGACTCTCAGCTATGGCTCTGAATTTTGGATTATACCATGTTTGTCTAAAAAGTCTGATCATTGAATCTCTCCCAATATGGGCTTGTCCATGGTACATCTGTGCCATGTCAGAAATCATGCTATCAGGCATAACTGGTCTCTCATCTCTGTAAACCCAAACATCATTTTCTTCATGTTTTCTACATCCTGCTTTTATCCATGTATCTTTTTCCTCATCATCTGCAGCTTACTGTAACTGTCTCACCTCATCCCATGTCTCAATAGAGTTAGTAAAAAGCAAAGGACAAGAAATATGCTCTCTTTCCCGACTTTTATTTAATGAAACCACATTCTTTGCACAGTACTGTGCCATTTCTGATCAGCATATTTATTACCAACAGTTATGTAGTCTTCCCCATTTTTATGTGCATTGCACTTCACAACAGCAATCTGTTTAGGCAGCTGTATCGCCTCAAGCAGCTTTTTCACAAAATCTCCATTTCTAATTGGCGTTCCGGCAGACGTCAAGACACCCCTTTGTGACCAAATCTGACCAAAGTCATGCACCACCCCAAAGCCGTACTGGCTATCTGTCACAATTGTAACCCGTACATTTCTTCCCAACTTGCATGCTTGAATCAGAGCTACTAATTCTGCGACTTGGGCAGACCGTACCCCTTTCAGACAAGATGCTTCCATTACAGCTGCTACTGTGCAAACTGCATATGCTGCACTTAGAACTCCATCACTCGTTCTCAAACATGAGCCGTCCACAAACAGAATATAATCTGATTCTTTCAAAGGCTCATCTCGTATGTCAGACATTGGTTTTGTACAGTATTCAAGCACATTCAGACAATCGTGATCTACTTCATCCATTTCAATCACACTCTCTTCATCTGGCAATGATGTCGAAGGATTCACATTCATACATCTGTCAATGGTCACATTATCTGCACTCAAAATTACTTTTTCATACCTAGTCAGCCGACTATGTGTCATATATTGGGTTTTCGTTCTTGTCAAGAGAATTTCCACAGAATGGGGAACATATACTCTCAGTGGATATCCCATCACTATGCCTTCACTCTGTTCCAGACTCACACAAGTAGCAGCAACTGCTTTCAAACATCCAGGCAACGCTTTCGCTACAGGGTCTAAAACAGCCGAAAAATATGCAATGGGTCTTTTCATAGTTCCATGTCTCTGTACCAAAACTGAAAATGCACATCCATCTCTTTCACTGCAATACAGCTCAAAATCTTTCTCATAGTCAGGCATTCCTAATGCTAGAGCCTCACACAATTTCTTTTTCAACTCTCTGAATGCTTTCATTTCTTCGTCATTCATTTCAAAAGGATCTTTAACATCCTTCTTTGTCAGTTTTTGCAATGGTTTAGCAATCAGTGAAAAACCGCTCATCCATTGTCGACAATATCCAACCATTCCCAAAAACATTCTTACCTCTCTTTGTGTCATTGGAGCTCTCATTCCTTGAATCATTTTTATTCTTTCAGTCGTTACCTTTCGCACACCTTTCTCAATTTTATGCCCTAAATACTGGACTTCTTGTTGACAAAACTGCAATTTTGAAGGGGACACTTTATGTCCTCTTTTTGCTAAATGATTCAGCAAAGCAATTGTATCATTGACACATGCTTCTTTCGTTTTTGATGCCACCAGTAGGTGATCAATATACTGAACCATTACCGATTTTTCTGGCATTTTTAAATCTTCCAACGATTTCTTTAGAATCTGATTAAAGATTGAGGGACTTTCTGTGTACCCTTGAGGAATTCGGCACCATGCCAAAATACGCTCTCCGAACCTAAATGCAAATAATGGCTGGCTATCTGGATGCAATGGAATAGAGAAAAATGCATGACATAAATCAATTACTGTGTACCATTCTGCTTCACGTGGAATCTGGTATAGAATCACAGCAGGGTTCGGTACTATCGGGCAACAAGGCACAACAATTTTGTTTACCTTCCTCAAATCCTGTACAATTCTATATGTTCCGTTTGGCTTTTTCAGTCCCATCATTGGCGAATGGACTGCTCATGATTTCTTTTAGAATCCCTTGTTCAATCATTTTATTTATTACTGGCGTTATTCCTTCAATTATTTCTGGTGTCAATTTATACTGGGGCGTATTTGGGTAACTCGTTCCCTCTTTCACTGTTATTTTAACGGGATCTACTCCTTTCATTAACCCTACATCTTCTCCTGTAAAGTCCCACACTTCTTCTTTCACTGTCTTTTTCAATTCAATTGGGATTTTCTCTGCATCAAATACAGGAAACAAACCATTTACTTCTGGTTCTAAATTCACCATTGTCATTTTATACAGCACATCCTCATCTGGAGTCTGAAATGCAATTCCGTCTGGGGTACAATAGATAGTGCAATTCATCTTGCACAATAAATCGCGTCCTAATAGGTTCACGGGACTACAATCGCATACCACAAATCAGTGCATTTCGCTAAATGGACCAATTCTTACCTCCACTAATTTAGTAAGAGGCGTTTTAATTTGCTGATTTGAAACTCCAACTACTTGGATATGTTCACCTGAGAGAGGAAGGTTTGGAATTTCCACTGACCTAACAGTAGAACGGGTAGCTCCAGTGTCAACAAGGAATGTTACATTTGCACCATTCACTTCTCCATCCACAAATGGACCAGACTGATCTACCTCTAGAGTTGCGCCAAGCACGCACTCTTCCCCTCTCCTAGGCACCGTCAGGAACTTTCATCCGTGTCATCCTCATCCTGTCGTAACCAATATTGAGAAATTGCAGCTGCACGCGGCAACTGTGTTACCTGTTCTCCTCCGTAGAACCCTGTTTCTGCACTGTATTTCTGTTGGTTAACACTCTTGGGAAGTGGTGGTTGTGGCACCTGACCTTGTTGAGTAACTACCTCACTCTGCACCTGTGAATTTAATGATTGATTTTCCACATTAGGTTTTGGAGGAAATTTACACTCGTTTCTCCAATGTCCTAGCTTTCCGCAGTTGTGGCATGGCCATTTTTTCTTTGCCTCATCTATGCTCATTTGTCCTTTTCCTTTACCTATATTAGGTCGGGATCTAACCTGTCCTGTTTCATTACCAGTATTACTCAATTGAGCTTCTTGCTTCTCGGCAACTTTCACCTGTGCCCACATGGCCTTTTCTTTCAATTTACGCTGTCTACTCTCAATATCATCACTGCAATACTTAGCATATCTCAAAACCTCGTCCACTGTGCTATTCTGCCAACAAATCATATGCTGCTTAATCATTTCACTTATCTCTGGTTTCAATCCATATACAAATCTATTTACAAAATGACTCATATCCTTCTCATTTAGTGTCTCATAACCACTGTACTGTTTGAAAACCAACAACAATCTCTCATAGTAAGCGTGCACTGATTCTTTACTTTCCTGCTATTTTTACCCAATCTGTTTCTTTAGGTGGAATCTTATTCTTCAAAAAGGTAATTACTTGGTCGTACTTCCTCATCACTTCTGGTCCTGGCGCTCCTGTTTTAGCGTCCCTTGGATATTCTACAGTTGGCCAATCATTAGTAATCTTACATTCTGTCCACAAATCAGCTGGCACTACTATATCAAACAATCCATCCAGATCTATCCACAACACCTTTGAAACCTTCTACAAATCTTTCCACTTGTCTGTACCATTCTACTGGCTTCTCTCAATTTTGGGAAGTCATTTGTAAATGACAGTATATCCTGTCTGGTCCATGGAACATGCACATAACTACCACCTGGAGTTTCTCTCATCGGGTACTCCCTTACAACTGGTTCCTTATCTGTCACTGCAAAAGCCAAAGATGCTTTATCCGTTGTTCTCTCATTCTTTTCGTCCATCTATTTCTCCATCTATCCACATCACCCCATTTTCTCAGTAAAACAATTAACTCTTTTATTTGGGTCAGTCTTCCTGATGTGTTCAAATTCTCTATATCTTTCTCACAAAAATCTACTCTGTATGGTTTCTGCAACGTTCTCACTTTCACAAATTCCACTCCTAGTTCATTTGCTGTCTCTTCCAATTTGTCATGTAAATTTCTAGCTCTCCATGTAAGACTTTTGCACAAAAACATAATCTCATCATCCTGATAATTTTTTAATTTTTCTGTACCAATTGTCCCTAAAATCAATTCTTCCATGTCTATTTTCAACCTAATTACATCTAATGGTTTCACTTCCGGTTCTTTTGTTTTTAGCGCTTTCATCCATTCATTTAATTCATCTGGAGTCGGACCTACAGGCGTACTATTTAATTCTATCCAATTGCTACTTCTTTCTGGTGTTCCTGATGCGGACTCCGTCACCATAGGCATTCTCCTAATCTCATTTTCATTTATCGTCAAATTAGTAGGTGGGCTTGGTCTATAGGTACTAGCCAAATTGTGTGCACCTTCATTATTCAGCTCCATCCCTTCTCTTTTTCTTTGCAAATGTGAATTCATGGGAATCACTAAAGAACGTTCATCAATTTTCTGATTCTCAAAAATTGGCATTACTGGACCTATTGTTACTGGTACAGTTACAGCTTCCATATTCTTTGTCAATGCTCTTATTTTCTCAGTATATTCTCTTGTCGTTTTTGCTAATTCATTTGCATTGTCACTTTCTATCTCTTCATTTTGTGAAGTTTTTAATTGATCTTGTGACCTATTTGTCTCATCTCTTCGTTCAGGATTTTTATTCCTCCCAGTTTCCATTGGCGGTGCATTAGGTGTCACCACCGCAGAAGTCTGTTGGTATGGAGGTGGGTTTCTGTTTAAAATATCTTCCAGCAATTCGTCATCCATTTCAGTACCACCATACACATACTTTTCTACCACTACATGTTTCTTTTTCTCTGTACACTTTCTCTTTGCTTCTTCCTCAACTGTAAAAGCTGGAAACAAACCTCCTGTGATGTTAGCATATCTCCAACGCTTTATTCTGTCCTCATGATTTACTCCCCATAACCTTCCAGGCACAAACTCATGATTCTTTAATCCTCTGAATCTCTCTCGCTCATACATCTCATCTTCCCATTCCGTTAAAGCTTCAAACTGTGTCGGTCTAGGTCTAGGTTCTAACATTGCCATCTTTTCTCTCAAGTTTCGTAGTACAGCTACATTAAATGAACCATTCTCAGGGAAAGCCAATGCTCCATCATTCTTGGTATATTTTGTCCAATTTCCTAACCATATGCATGTATGATATCCATATTTCAGCATCATATGTGAAGCTGGTGATTTCGGCGGAGGAATTATTTGTCCCTCTCTAGTCACTACCTTTTTGTCTTTCTTAAAGAAATTCTTAACTTTCGTCATCCATGACGTTTTCTCTCTACCATACTCATAGTACGACATGATTCACAATCACTTTTCTCCTCAAAACGATCCGCAATTGAACACTGTTCTCTATGCGTTATTCCAACCAATACTAGCGCGATTCACACTAACACTCCAATCACAGCGATTTCTGTCTACGGCGCACTGTTCAATCCCAGCGCGGCTTTTGTCTACGTCAGTTCTGCTCCTGTTTCCATGTGACTAACGTACTGTCCAATCCCAGCGCGACTCTTGTCTACGTCACTTCTGCTCTTGACCCCTCCTTTACAAAATTTATCGGCAATTTCTTTTTCAACAATTCTTCGTTAGTTACAACATTTAAAACACATTTCCATTGTCTGATTCGCTAAACAAAAGAGATAGCTTCGACCATTTACACAAGAGCTCTGTATTTTCCAGTAGGCAGCGCTTACCTCTACCCTACCACAGAATTTTCAGTTTCGCCGATAAAGTAGCACTTCCCTCTACCTTACCCTTCTTTCAAGCAAGCAGTAAACCCGTTTCTCTGGGGATAAAACACATGTGGAGACTATACTGCTCCTGAGAATTAAGGCCAAAGTTTCACAAGAAAACCGATCACTATTTCACTTACACACCTTTTATACGGAAAATGTCCCTATTATAACACAACCTGTGTTATCACCAATATGAACTCAGACAATGCACCATTCCATGTGACTTCTCTTGCCACACGTGTTCCACTGCCTACTTCCCGGAAGCGTGAAAACTTACATATAACATAACGCGACTCAACAAAAAGTGTTAGACATGAACTTATCAATAATCAATAATCACCAAACTAATCTATAGAAACCATAACTCTGCTACCAAGAAATCTGATCCAGCGCTAACAATAAAAATAATTCTCCTATATACTTCGGTCATCCAGGTACAATTATTCCTTCAACACACACACTATATCCATATGACGGTGGGGCCCATAACACCGCATATATATTCACTTACTCATTTGTTCCCTGGATTTCCTCCGTCAATAACCTAGGAGAAAAACAATTCGCTGGAAGGAGGCGGGATACCTCTTTAACATGACATAATGTTTCTCATTTGCTTTAAGGTATTCCGCTCATTGGTCGATGGACCAACTAGTAGGAATCAGTTGATGGTGATTAAGACCAGCTCAATCACAATAAACTCTTTAACATTTTATTTTAATCATTGAGCTAAAGAATCACTGAGTCATTTGTTTAAAGAATAATAAAGTTTTGATGCAAGAAATGAGGTTGAGCTTATTATTCAGATCATTACATTTATCATCAATATAAGAATAAATTGAAATTGCAATACATATCTATTAGACAGAAAAATAAGGCTATCATATTAGGACTCTAAAAGATCAATCTATCTGTCTTGGAAAAACTCTAATAGTTCTAAATGAAAAATCTATCAGGAAAATTCTCCTAAAGCAGCATCTTATACTCAACTGGAAAATAAAAATAGCAGCAGCAGCATCAGCTCGTCAGCATCAGCAACCGCAACTTCTCCCATCTACAGCATCTAACTTCTCCAGCAACTCCCGCAGCATCTACCTCAGCAACTCCCGCAGCAACTACCTCAGTAACTCCCGCAGCAACTAACCCCTCCCACCAAGAGTAGGTCTTCTTATACCCTAATTCTAGCTTACAGAATAAAATGTTTCATCTTCATGGCGTGATTCTTTCTCATTGGTCAAAACTCAGGCCCATATACATTTTAATCAAACTTCCTGGTCTTAACCAGTTCCTTGTGGAATGTCCATGCAAGCATCGTTTCCCACAGTTTATGTCATTGCTCATCCGTTTCGATCAGTCCAATTTGTATCTTTTTCTGCTACATTTTGGGTCTAACAGTTCCGTCCATTGATTCAGTTGGACTTCTCACGCTTCTTGCTGATCATCTTGGCTCACATCTATTCAGAAAGGTCACAACAGCCTTGACCATACTTCCATCTTAGCCTCTCAGCACCAGCACGTGATCATCCCTTTCCACAGCCTCTCTCCTCTATCACATGGTCCCCCGCTCATGCGTACTCTAGCAACTGGCGGCCATTTTATATCGCTGTTCGACAGGCCTAAGCACACTATTTTCAAAGATAAACAAAATATTGTTAAAACAAAGAAATATAAACCCTTTCGTTTCCCTCCCGTCTTTCTACGTACCCCAATTAGGTATTACCTAGCAAAAAGCAACATATAAAGCTGTCCCTTACTTACCATCGCTTTATTTTGCAACCACACGTTTCATTTAAAAGCACGGATCATGCGTTTATTATTTAATTAGTATGCAAATATTATGTTATGTTAGACACGTAAACAATTATAAGTTGATTAATTTGCACACGGAATAGCGTGTTACCTTTAACCCTTAACATGTAACATACATTGTTGGTTATTTACTTAAACAAACATGTTTATTAATTATTTTACGGAAATATTAGGAGGTTAACATTTTTTCATTTACCCTGCTCCATCACAGGCACCCTTGCACCACGGCGCAAGGGTGATTGCATTGGCGCATGACGGCCCATTGTGCGCCAGTGCAGGGGAAAATGACAGGAATGACCCGTATCTCATAGATATGGTGCATTCCTGCCCTTTTGACGTAGAGCAACGCAGCAAGATTCCTTGCCAAAAACCTCATAAATGAGGCCCCTAATAAACATTGTCTCAGAACTACATACAGATCAATTTCAACGTCTTTTAAAATCCTCGTATTTGCCCAAGACAAAGCTCATTGCTTATGGCACCGATTTACAGCCATTGCCCACTCCCGATGCAAAGCTAGAAAAGAAGCTAAGCATTGAGAAAGCTAAGTCCAGTAGGAGACTACACACTCCCAGAGTATCCTTGGACTCTAGTGTAGAGACAAAGGGGCCGATTCCGATTCGGGCCGGAAAAAATACCGACCGACTCGGTACGGGAATATAGTCCGACCGACACGTACCGGCATTGCCCGACCTGGAAAGTACGATGAAATGCATGTGAATCACGACCGACTCGTACGGAACACAAGCCGAACGACCGAACCGCACGGAAACAAGCTATCCGACACCCCCCCAACTCCACCTATATAAAGGCCACTAATCCCTACCATGATCCTTTGCAAATTCAACTGACCTGCCAGCACAGAACACCATCCCACAGCAACCACAGACACACTCACAGCTCATCCATCACACAAGCCACACACCATTAGCACCTCAACAAATAGCACCCTCACATACACCCAGCAAAACCTACACTAACACACCCTCACCTGCACACACACACACATCAATCCCCACCACCACCCATCACCATGCCCCTAAAGAAGAATCCAAAGTTCCTAGACAGTGAATTGGAAGTCCTGGTAGATGAGATCCTCAGGGTAGAGCCCCAGTTGTTTGGTACATTGGTACAACAGACCCCCATGTCGCAGAAAACCAAGATGTGGCAGAGGATCGTCGACAGGGTCAACGCACAATCACCATGTTTGCGCACAAAGGAAGACATCCAGAACAGGTGGTATGACGTGCGCAGGAGGGTCAGGGGCCTACTAAAGAAGGATTACATCCTGAGTCAGCACACTAGCAGTGGCCCTCCTGCCAAACCACTATACCTCAGGCCCTGGGAGGAGAAGGTGCGGGCCATCCTACCACCAGTGAGCGTATATGGACTATCAAACATCCCAGAGCCTGGTGAGTACACAACAAATATACACAATATTGTGTGACAATACACACACATCACTGTCAAGGGGATAGTCAAACCATGCACCCTTAGCAAATCCACAGCAACCAAAAGATAATCATCCCAAGATGTGTATGTCAGTCAGATAAACACAATACATGCAATTTCATAGTGATATGTAACTGTGTCATGACATGTACAAACATAACTACAAATACAGCAAGGCAGTGGCACAAATCTAACCAACAAACACAGTCAGATATTTTGCCACCACTAGAACACCACCTCACAGGGAAGCTCACTCAAAGGAAGGAATTCTGTGTATGCTGGTGAAGTCAGTGTAGCCAATAGCATGATGGGAGTTGTAGTCACAGATATTGGTCACACTCACAATTGGCCCATCAACACCACTCTGAACCATGCTCACATCACAGGGAGTGGAAAAGAACTGACAAGATGGCTGACACTGGGTACTGCTGTGGGGAGCACAAGGCCCTGCTGGGAACTGTGCACCAACCAACAGCAGGACACCACTGTCAGCCATCTTGCCAGTGCTGTCACACTCACACACAGCGAAGTCCACTCAAAAGGAAGGAAGTATGGGCATGCTGGGAAGGGGGGTGTAGGCCATAGCATGATGGGAGTTGTAGTCACAGATATTGCTCACCCTCACAATTGGCCCATCAACACTACTCTGAACCATGCTCACATCACAGGGAGTGGAAAACAACTGACAAGATGGCTGACACTGGGTACTGCTGTGTCATATTGACATGCCTCCGCCAGATTAGCACCAACATGGCCACACCTCCCTGTGTGCCCACAACATCTGTTGCTGCAACAACTGCAACTGCCACAGGGAGGGAGGAGGACTCTGGTGGAGAGTCCTCTACACCGAAGCAGCCTGCACGTGAGGGTCCCCCCCGGAAGAAGAGGGGTCGTCCGAGGAAGGAAAACTGAGAGGCCCATGGCCATGTACATCCCCCAGGAACCCAACACCTGTTCTGGAAATTCGCCTTTGTGTGCAAACTGTTTACCCTGTCGAATGCAACACAACTCTCCCACATGACATGGGGAGCTTAAGTTGGCTCAATGTATCAGATGACTGTGGACTTTACTCAGGACATTTCTGCTACCAAGCCTTCCAACTCATCTGGGAACTTTGGATTCCAATCCCAATGTACAGCACCCACCATCCTGTGCACTATCCTCACACATGTTTGTAAATAAACTCACTAATACACCGTACTTGCCTCTGTTGTGATTCCAACGTGGTTTTTGTCATGTAGATGGTGATCTGCTAAATGACACTGTGCATGCTAACTGCTACAGCAAGTTCAACACCGTCATGTGAGTCATGGCGACGTGACACATATGAGGGAGACACACCACTAGGGCTACACAACACATACACACCAGGGCCATCAGACTCATCGCCTACACTGATGTTGCCAGGAAATACAGTGGAATGCACAGACACCACACCTATTCACAGTCTGTTAACTAGCCCACAAGTGCAGTAAGCACATGTCAGTCAGATGTGTGACCACAGACAACGCACAACCCAAAGTGAAGCACAGGTTTATTACACATTTGCAACATGTTGTTTCCACTACAGATGCAAGGTAATCCTACGTGGCAGTGGCCACACAGTCAACAAGTGTAGAAGAAATAAAGTCCAGGGGTGTGTGGCACATCACCTGTAGGGAAACGACTGCTTCCACCCTGGAAGTTGAATCATGGTGTCGGGGGATCACAGTTCACCAAACAACTCTGAAAGTACCCTGTGAAGGACAGACATGACACACAGTCAAAAGCACGGAAGAACAGGATAGAACTGCAATACTCATGGCCAATACATGTCACAAGATACTCACAGAAAACAAAGTTAGCATGTCAACACTGTTGGGGAGTACAGACTACCTGTAAGGACACATCGCTGCACGCTTCCAGTCAAGTAGCACATGGCCACACTCAAACAGCACCAGAGCACCACCAACACATATCACGCAAACACACATCATTGACATGACGTCTATGGATACTCACATTCAGCTGAAGAAGTTGGTGATGAGCTCTGTGCAGACATCACCATCATCATCATCATCATCATCACTGGCATCGTGGCCCAGGCCAGGATCCTCCACAGGTGGCGGATGTTGGTCATCGTCATCCAGGATGAGAGGCAACTCCTCTCCGCACTGCCAGGTTGTGTAGCATGCAGCAGACGATGACAATCTTGCACACCTTTGCTGGGGCATATGGGAGGGCCCCATCTGTCTTGTCCAGGCAGCGAAAGCGGCTCTTCAGGAGACCAAATGTGCGCTCGATCACTCTCCTGGTATGACCATGTGCCTCATTGTAGCGCATCTGGGCTGGTGTCACAGGGTTCCTGAGGGGTGTCAGCAACCACAGCATGTTGGGGTATCCGGAGTCACCTACAGACAGACAATTGCACATTAGCTGAGTTGAAAAAGAGGGCGGAATACAACATAGCAGAACACACACAATGGTACAAAGTCAGTACACACCGACAAGCCAGGCACGCTGGTTCTGCATCTGTGACATCATCCTCGGGATGCGACTGCTCCTCATCACGTAGGCATCGTGTGCCGAACCAGGGAAACGGGCACACACATGTGAGATGCTCATATCTGCAAGACATACCACCAGAGCATTGATCGAATGATAATGTTTCCTGTTCCTGTATGCCTGCTCATGTGCCTGTGGTGGTACCAAAGCCACATGTGTCCCATCAATGGAGCCAATGACATGTGGCATCCTCCCCAGGGCATAGAAGTCACTCTTGACATCAGTGAGTTGTTGATGTGTAGGGAAATAGATGTACTGGTTCAGGCATCTCAACATTGCCTCCAAAACATCGTGTAGCACACGGCTGAACATAGTGTGTGACATCCCACCAGCAGTCGCAACAGTGTGTTGAAAGGTACCGGTGGCAAAGAAGTGTAGGGCTGCCATCACCTTCACCTTGGGGGTCAGCGCTGTAGGGTATGGCCGGCCAGGTTGCAAATGTGGGGCCAAGCGCACTGCCAAATCCTCAATCAGCTGCCTGGTGAAGCGGTACCGTCGGATGCTGTCACGTTCCACCATCGTTGCCAGGTCAGGGAATGGTCTATGGACAGCTGGTGCCCTGCAGTGCATAGGTGAAGAAAGAAAGATTGTCAGTCACCCCACATATGTGCCATTCACCATACTCAATTTCACATGATACATCATTACGAGACACAAGTACTTGATGTGTGTGCCGTTCTGTATGGACATATATGGCACCTACATGGACATCATCTAACATGTCAGTTCAACATGTGTTGATAACAGGTTCCAGGTTGTGCTATGGGAAACCATTAGGCTGTGTCACAGTACCCATTTACTGCTGACACGTTCCACACACACACCACAGTGATATGTCTGGACAGATGCGCCACAGGCATCACAGCTCATTGACAGGTAGATTCCCAGTGACCCTGTCTTGCCACATGGACACTGGCATGACATGGCGTATCATGTACACGTCAGAAAAACAAACATGACTCCCACAGGTAGTGGCCCCTGTTGCCTCCGCAGGACAGACATGGACGTCTGTGACACACACACGCACAACATCAAAGTCCATGCACAAACAACGTTGATGTGGAGACTGTCTCCCATTGTGCACATGGAATCAGAGACATCGGAAACACAACATGCACACAGACTGTGGAGGTCCATCACTATTGTGGCAATGGGTCACCCTGTGACGTAAATGCCTTCCCACATGGGACTCTGGGGGTATGTGACATGTCATACACATACACAACCTGGAAATGTGACCATGCCACATGCTCCGAAATGAACACTTGCACATCACAGTAGTCATGTGCACAACACACAAAGGATCCTGTCCCCATGAACACGTGCACAGCCTGGGAGTGGCTGCCCCCAAGTGCCACCCCAAAAACCACATGTTTACCCCCATTCACAGAAAAGGTAATGCAGCCTTACATGCCTTAGGATACAGTGTGGACTGGGTGTGGTGTTGTAGTTGTGCCCTTGAGTCCCTGTCAAGCATATGTGGCTGACATACGTTCACCAGTGACAAGCATGGTGACATATGCGAGTGACCTGTACAGGGACGTGTTGTACAGCAATGGACCGATCAGTGTGCCCGCACGGCCCATTGCATCTGTAGTGAGCGGGTACGCGTTGTATCCCGGAATACGCGTTGTACAGCAATGGACCGATCGGTGTGCCCGCACGGCCCATTGCATCTGTTGTGAGCGGGTATGCGTTGTACAGCAATGGACCGATCGGTGTGCCCGCACGGCCCATTGCATCTGTAGTGAGCGTGTACGCGTTGGCACAGAAATGGACCGATCGGTGTGCCCGCACGGCCCATTGCATCTGTAGTGAGCGGGTACGCATTGTATCCCGGAATACGCGTTGTACAGCAATGGACCGATTGGTGTGCCCGCACGGCCCATTGCATCTGTTGTGAGCGGGTACGCGTTGTACAGCAATGGACCGATCGGTGTGCCCGCATGGCCCATTGCATCTGTAGTGAGCGGGTACGCGTTGTATCCCGGAATACGCGTTGTACAGCAATGGACCGATCGGTGTGCCCGCACGGCCCATTGCATCTGTTGTGAGCGGGTACGCGTTGTACAGCAATGGACCGATCGGTGTGCCCGCACGGCCCATTGCATCTGTAGTGAGCGGGTACGCGTTGTACAGCAATGGACCGATCGGTGTGCCCGCACGGCCCATTGCATCTGTAGTGAGCGGTGCACGCGTTGTATCCCGGAATACGCGTTGTACAGCAATGGACTGATCGGTGTGCCCGCACGGCCCATTGCATCTGTAGTGAGCGGGTACGCGTTGTAAAGCAATGGACCGATCGGTGTGCCCGCACGGCCCATTGCATCTGTAGTGAGCGGGTACGCGTTGTATCCCGGAATACGCGTTGTACAGCAATGGACCGATCGGTGCGCACGCATTGGCTGGGGCCTGGCATGGCAACGGACGCGTTTTCGAAGCTTCAACGAGTCTGATGCAATGAATTCAGTTGGTCAGCCACAACAATGTTGCAAATTCATGGGTGTCATGAAGTTGAACTTTTGAAGGATGCTGTGGGCGTGTATTAGTGGTGCAATTCCATGGATTGGCCAGATTCAGAAGATGCAAACGACTTGGACCTATCACTTTGGACACATGGGACAGTATCTGCCTCTGCAGCACACATATAATGCTGGCTGTTCCCCTGAGGGCTCACTTACCTGCACTACATGCTCCAGGACGACATCTGCCACCAACACTGCTGCTGTTTATGCCTCCTCTGGCTCCTGCAATGGCACTTACTGTGGAGAGAGGCCCAGCCTTCAGCCTTGAGGAGAACCAGGCCCTGCTGGGCAGCCTCCTTCCACAGTACAGCAAGCTGTATGGGAAACCAGGGGAGCAGGTGAGTGTGCTGTCCACTGCCTTACTAATTGTGCATGTTGTCTGACTAGCAAGACTTCCAGTGTGCACACCACTGGCTAGCATGCTCACTGAGTAGTTCTCACCCCCAAAGTGTGTAGTCACATGCACTGAACAGGTACAGTGCAGTAACAGTGCATTCCAACAAGGTTTACTTCCCATGCAATGATACCATGTAGTAACTGCTGGCAAACTGTTCATAGCCATCGTTGCACTGCCTGTGTACATCATATGCCCCTGTGATTGAGACATGTATATCCAACTGTGTGATGCACGGATATGTTGCATGTGTAGTAATGGCCTTTTCACTTTGTCATCCTCACAGGTTGATGCCCACCAGAAGCAGGAAATCTGGCTGACCATCGCCCGGGCAGTAAGATCCGTGGGGGTCTACAAGCGACGGATCCGCAACTGCCAGAAGAGGTGGCAGGACCTTCGTGGCTGGACCCGGAGGATCCCAAGGGTCCAGCTGAAGCTGTCGCCTCCTCGCAGGAGGGGCAGACACCGGACCCTGACCCCCCACATGCTCCGGATCCTGGCGGTGGTCTTCCCTGACCTGGATGGGCAGCTGAAGGCCAGAAAGCAGCAAGGAGGGGGTGAGTCCATGACTGCACTGTGAACTTTGTCTGACATGCTATGTGCCCTCCTCTGGCCTGGTTAAACTTCCACAGTACATCAGTCTTGTGGTCCAGGACCCATGTCCCTCAATTGTGACATGCCCACTCCTCATCTGATACGCAGGTGTGGTCCTTACAGTCAGGAAATTGTGTCACTTGGGTACTGTGTCCTTGCATTTTGCTTTGCTCAAGGTGGGGGACAGCATTTGTTCCCGTGACTTTGTGGTGTGCTTCATGGGTGGGTCAATTGCTCACACAATGCCTAAGTCCTGACATGTAATCTGGGTGTAACTTTGATATGTGGTCCACTTGCTGATCTGAATCACCACATGTCCCTGGGGTATTTGGCACACCCCCATGCTGCGGGTGGGAACAATGTTTGGGCCTCAGGAGTATGTATATCAAGTGTGTCACACATGCTTAGCCACCTGCCTACTGTCCAGGGCTCATCCCTCTTTCAGGTGGAGCAGGACAGTCATGCCTACTCCAGGGCATACAATACACTCTGTACTCCCACTCCCGTGTATCAGCTGACATGTTGTGATCAGTGAAATGTTCCCTCAGGTGTCTGCCTCTGTGTCATTGTGCTGTGGCTTCGTTGTCAGGACTACTGGGATGTTTATCGGTTAGGGCTCAGCATGCCATCTGAGATGTGACCATGAGAGACGATACTTCTGTGACTTATAGGTGTTTGATCACTTGACTGTGCACACAGGTGTATGCGACTGTGAATTTCAGGCAGCTGTTTTTCATTCACAGCAGACTGTGAGGTGCTCAGGTTCAGAGAGTTGTGTTTCATGTCTCCCATATGTCCAATTGGT
The DNA here is from genome assembly GCA_963921515.1 of Calotriton arnoldi. Classification (NCBI taxonomy): domain Eukaryota; kingdom Metazoa; phylum Chordata; class Amphibia; order Caudata; family Salamandridae; genus Calotriton; species Calotriton arnoldi. The sequence continues at coordinate 173,498 of CAWUFW010012914.1, forward strand.
ATGACGTGGACAAATAAGAGTTCAGATGATGTGGTTTGTGGGGGATGGACATGTGCACTTGTCAGCTACATAACTTGCATTCCCCATGTCCTAGGATTGTGACACAGTGCAGACTGTTGTTGGCTGGCTGCCATGCCCATGTGACTGGAGACAGTGAGGTATGACTTTGCAGGCATGCCTGTGCCATGGCATTAAACTTCCTAAGAGTGATCCTGCAGGGGAGTGACATGTGCAACATGCACCCCATTGTGGCATTGACTATCCGGACATGGGTGCATCATGGTGTCTGGTGCTGGTATGCATCACATGCATTTCTAATTAGACTCTGGCCATCCCTTTATCCGGACACCTGTACTGACTCAGTGGCAAGAGATGTGATGTGTGCATGTTCACATACTTCACCGTGTTCTCTGCAATGTCCAACAACTGTGTAGGTGGTGCATGTGTCCACACTGGGGTATTACCATCAGACAGGCACCAGACAGATGGGTGCAAGGGCAGGAGGGGTGTGAGTTCCATGGTTGACCATCGGACTGACAATTGGCTTCTCCTAATCTGTGTGAGGACTTTTGGCAATGTTCAACTAAGGATGCCAGGGCTTGCTCTGTAATGTGCTGTACTTACTGTGGTGTGTGCGGTCAGTGCAGGTGACTGATGTTTGTCTGTTTCCCTAATTGTTTGCAGATACATCCACGGCCACAGGAGGGGACAGCTCCACGGACCAGGATGAGCTGCAGAGCCAGACTGGGTCAGCAGCCGATGAGTGGTCGGAGGGACCCAGTGGCATGGAGGGCGAGGGGAGCCACACCGAGGAGTCCTCAGCACCATCCACCTCAGCTGAGGACCACAGCAGCTCGGAGGATGACTCCCTGTGTAGGCGGGTGTCAGCAGCCACCACACCCCAGCTAGTCTGTCTGGCCCCGCCACCACCACCACCCTCCCATTGGCTCCCATTCCAGAGGTCCGTGGAGGCTCCCCGGGTTCGGGAGCGTGTCTCCTTTGTGCCAGGCACCGCACCCCCTGCCCCTGTGTCCCCTGCTGCCCTGAGTGAGGAGTCTGTGTACCTACTTTGCCAGCTCCATGTAGGGCAGACAGCAATGCTGAGTGTCCTCCATGCACACACCACTCTCTTGACACAGCTGGTGTCGTTCATGGAGGGCATCTCGACGGGTATGTCTGCCCTACAGAGGAGCAATAAGTCCATGGACTCCTCCCTGACGGCAGCAGTGTCCCTCCTCCAACAGTCCCTCACCCCTCCTACCTCTGCCCCATCCACACTTCCTGGCACCCTACCTGTCCCAAGCACATGCACACCTGCACGATCACCCAAACACACAGACATGAGCAGCACAGAAACACCCAAAACAAAGGCAAGACGTGCACACAAGCATCCTCAGGGGACTGATACCACACCCACAGGGGATGGGGAACAGACACATACACAGGCATCCACAGTCACTCCGCAGTCCTCCAAATCCTCTCCCTCCAAGACCCCTTCCCTTGCCTCACCTGCAACCCCACCTACACAGCAGCTCTTCCTCTGTGACCTCGGCCTCTTCCCCTCCGATCCCGCTGATCCAGCATACAGGGGGAAGAGGAAGTCCACCCACACAGAGGGGAGTGCCCCTTGCCCCTGGACACCCTTCCCCAGGCGCAGACAGACAGGGGCCCCCACCCGCAAGTCCCCCCAGTCCCGGAAGAGCAAGACCCCGCCACCGCCCTGCAAGTCAACCACACAGTCTCCTTCCTCCATCCCTCAGGCCCCCACAACACAGGTTCCCCCACCACACCCTGACCCAGGTTCCCCCACCCACAGATACACCATCCCCAAAATGATCCGGCCTTCTCCACCTACCACTTGCTCTTCCAGCACCACACCCCCGCTGCACATGTTAGTGCCACTGGTGTGGAGACCGTGTCCTCCCCTCTGTCCTGCCCACCTTACCTGAACCCCATTCTACTCCCCTGGAGATGGGCACTGCAGTGGTGTCCACTACCACCCCGTCTGACTTGGGCACTGCAGTGGGGAACCTGTCCTCTCCATCTGGCCAGCCCACTGGAGTTGTGCCGGCACCCACACCATCTGACTCATGCCCCCCAGTTGTGCCGGCACACACCATGTCAGACACCTCCACTGCAGTTGTCAGTGACTCTCCAGCACCTTCCACCCCTTCCCTGCCTCCTTCTGGTGAGCCCTGATCCTGTCCCTGCGGTGCCTGGCCTGCCCCCCCATATGCCCCTCCGAGGGGAATGTCCCTGGTCCCTAGCAGTGCAGGCAAGCAAAGGGTGACATCTGCCACTGTCACCCTGTTTGGACTTTATTCACGGACTGGCCATTGGCCTTTGTGTTTTTTCTGGACTTTAATTTTCCAAATAACATATGCTGAATAAAGCTACTTACAGTTCTCTAGTGGTTTTGCTTCAGATGTACATGATGTTGATGATGCTAACCATGCCCTTGCTGCAGTGATGTTGCTTTTTGATGTCAGGTAAATGAAGTGTTACTGTGCAGGACCCCATGTGGTCCAGGGGGAATGTGTCCTATCCTGGTGTGTAGCCATGTCATCCTTTGCAGCAATATGAGGGTGTCATGTTTTCCATATTTGCAAATGGGATTCCCTATCTGTTTTTTCAATATCACATCTGTGGCTTACACCCCTGCACATCAGATGTGCTTGCCATTGTTCAATTGGTCTATTTCCCTGACCGTGTGACCATCTCCACTGGACATGCATGTTTGGGCATCAATGGGGAAGGACTCATCTGTGGTATCAGTGCAACTTGCTATACATGTGTATTTGATTGGTGCAGATGATTTGGGTGACAATGCCATGACCAGGCTGATGTGACGTGAGCCTTCATTTTGTGCTAATTGTTGACTGAGTGACCAAGTGTTCTGCTGACATGATAGCGCCCTGCAGAGACAACGTATGGCACAGCTTTTCTTACACAGGAGTGGAGTCCCCTCATGGCAGTGTGTAATTCCGTGACATTGCCTGAGCCCAAGGTGTGTGTTGTGTGAGCATGTCTGTGTGTGTTCACTTCCATTTTGCTACGCAGGCTGGGGGCCCTAGTGATGTTCCTGTTTGTGATGCTTGCTGAGTTGAGCAATGTTCCCCCCAAATCTTCTCCCTGGGTGCTCTGTGATGTGGGTGCATGGCACATTACTGGTGATCAGGGTGTCATCCATAGGTGTGTTTGCTGTCAGGGCTGAGTTTGTGGGCAAACGCAGATGAGACACAGTCAGGATTCCCCTTGGCACTTGTTGGTTACACAAGTCATGTAATTTACAGTTTGTGTTAGCTTCCAGTGATTGTGACACGTTGTGTGTGTGACTGCTGCCACTCCTCAGGGTCAGAGCTGCAATGTTGGAAGTTGTCTATGTGTGTTGTTTGTGGGTGAGCTTGCCTTCTTCATTGGTGTGTGACTGTGTCCGGGATCCCATTGGTTGGTGTGGATTTGACGTCATGCCCATGTACAGCGTACTGTGCAGTGTGTGAGACATTCACAAGTCTTGTTGACTGGCCATGTGTGATGGGTATCTCCGCCTTAGTTCCCCCACACACCCCTGGGATTGTCATGGGTGCATGTGCAATGTCACCAGTCCATGTGAGCTTCACTGCTGCACATTGGTGGAGATCAAGGTGTGTGGTGTTGAGTGTGTGCACATGGGAGTTGTTGCACGGCTAGACCCCTACCTCCATGTTGGCCTTGGCTGACAGGCCGTGCTGTTTTATTTGTGCTTGTGTAGGTGTGATGGTAGTTAGTTGCTCACGACACATGACTGTGGTTCACAGTGTGTACGACATCTACCTTTGTCATCACAGTGGGATTATCATGCAGGCCAGTGTCACCACAATGTGGGGTCCCTGGGGGTAGTGCTGTGGTGGGTCTGTCTCTTGCTGTGTTAGTTGCTGTTCCTACAAGCTTGTGTGACATTTGTAATTTGGGCTCCCTCATCTAACAATGCCTGATTGCCCACATAGGGGAATCCGATCCATGAGTTACTTTTGTGTGGCACTGTGTTGACATCTGTGTAATAGGGATTCAGGCCTCCTCGTGTGTTGTGTGTTTGCCTGGGGACACTGGCACACCACCCCCTCACCTGTTGTGTTTGATATGCAGTGTGAGTCTGCCTGTTTGTGTTTGTGCATTTGCACCACTGCATTGGCATATCTTTAGTGTGCCATTGGCTGTATGTTGTTTGGTGGCCTTCCCCTGCTGTCCCTGGGACTCCTAGGTCATCAGTCAGCACAATGATCATGGTTTGTATGTCCCATTGCTGCCATGGTATGGTATTAGTTCACCTGACATCTACAGTCTCCACAGGATATCTACATTTTTGTGTCCATTGGTGCAGATATGTGGATCTGCATTATGATGGTCACTTCTGTCATTGTGTTATTTGTGAAAGTTGACAATGTGAGCCCCCATGGGTGATGTTTGTCTGCACATGGCCAAAGCGATGTTTCATTGGCACTGCACTGTTTGCCTCACCCAATCTATGTTGCTATGGGACACAAGCACTACTATGCCACTGATGTGTTTGTTGTTGTGTGACCAGGAATAATCCATGCAGTTTGGCATTTGCAGCTTTTACCATGACTACACTTACAGTTTGGTCACTGTGGTAATGGGTCTTTGGACCCCATTGCCACAATGTTCAAAATGTGCTTCAGCTATGGACCCCACACTTACATTTTGGTCACTGTGATGATGGGGGTTTAGGCCCCATTGCCACACTGTTCAAAATGTGCTTCAGCTATGGACCCCACACTTACATTTTGGTCACTGTGATGATGGGGGTTTAGGCCCCATTGCCACACTGTTCAAAATGTGCTTCAGCTATGGACCCCACACTTACATTTTGGTCACTGTGGTGATGGGGGTTTACACCCCATTGCCACAATGTTCAAAATGTGCTTCAGCTATGGACCCCACACTTACATTTTGGTCACTGTGATGATGGGGGTTTAGGCCCCATTGCCACACTGTTCAAAATGTGCTTCAGCTATGGACCCCACACTTACATTTTGGTCACTGTGATGATGGGGATTTAGGCCCCATTGCCACACTGTTCAAAATGTGCTTCAGCTATGGACCCCACACTTACATTTTGGTCACTGTGGTGATGGGGGTTTACGCCCCATTGCCACAATGTTCAAAATGTGCTTCAGCTATGGACCCCACACTTACATTTTGGTCACTGTGATGATGGGGGTTTAGGCCCCATTGCCACACTGTTCAAAATGTGCTTCAGCTATGGACCCCACACTTACATTTTAGTCACTGTGATGATGGGGTGTTTGACCCCATTGCCACAGTGGTCATGGTCGGCTTGCATTGTGGAGGCCACACACATTTATGTGTGACACATGTGATAGGGGGTCACATTGTATGTTCAATGTCATGTTCAGTGTTGTAGGCATTTGACACAGACTACACACTCTTGTCATGATGTTGGGGGGATGTCTTTTGCTGACATTCCTTATGTTGGAGTATGCTGGTTGTGTCATGCATTACCCGTCCTATGGTTGGGGATGGTAGTAGTGGTAGGCATCCAGGCCCACATGAGCAGGGGTGGTGGTAGTGACAGGCATCCAGGCCCACATGAGTAGGGGTGGTGGTAGTGGTAGGCATCCAGGCTCACATGTGTAGGGGTGGTGGTAGTGGTAGGCATCCATCCCCCTATGAGTGGGGGTGGTGTTAGTGGCAGGCATCCAGCCCCCCCTGAGTAGGGGTGGTGTTAGTGGTAGGCATCCATCCCCCTATGAGTGGGGATGGTAGTAGTGACAGGCTTCCAGGCCCCCTGAGTAGGGGTGGTGGTAGTGGCAGGCATCCAGCCCCCATGAGTAGGGGTGGTGGTAGTGGTAGGCATCCATCCCCCTATGAGTGGGGATGGTAGTAGTGACAGGCATCCAGGCCCCCTCAGTAGGGGTGGTGGTAGTGGTAGGCATCCATCCCCCTATGAGTGGGGATGGTAGTAGTGACAGGCATCCAGCCCCCCTGAGTAGGGGTGGTGGTAGTGGCAGGCATCCAGCCCCCATGAGTAGGGGTGGTGGTAGTGGTAGGCATCCATCCCCCTATGAGTGGGGGTGGTGTTAGTGATAGGCATCCATCCCCCTATGAGTGGGGATGGTAGTAGTGACAGGCATCCAGGCCCCCCTGAGTAGGGGTGGTAGTAGTGACAGGCATCCAGCCCCCCATGAGTAGGGGTGGTGGTAGTGGCAGGCATCCAGCCCCCCATGAGTAGGGGTGGTGTTAGTGGTAGGCATCCATCCCCCTATGAGTGGGGATGGTAGTAGTGACAGGCATCCAGGCCCCCATGAGTAGGGGTAGTGGTAGTGGCAGGCATCCAGCCCCCCATGAGTAGGGGTGGTGGTAGTGACAGGCATCCAGCCCCCCATGAGTAGGGGTGGTGGTAGTGGCAGGCATCCAGCCCCCATGAGTAGGGGTGGTGTTAGTGGTAGGCATCCATCCCCCTATGAGTGGGGATGGTAGTAGTGACAGGCATCCAGGCCCCCTGAGTAGGGGTGGTGGTAGTGGCAGGCATCCAGCCCCCCATGAGTAGGGGTGGTGGTAGTGGTAGGCATCCATCCCCCTATGAGTGGGGATGGTAGTAGTGACAGGCATCCAGGCCCCCTGAGTAGGGCTGGTGGTAGTGGTAGGCATCCATCACCCTATGAGTGGGGATGGTAGTAGTGACAGGCATCCAGGCCCCCCTGAGTAGGGGTGGTGGTAGTGGCAGGCATCCAGCCCCCCATGAGTAGGGGTGGTGGTAGTGGTAGGCATCCATCCCCCTATGAGTGGGGATGGTAGTAGTGACAGGCATCCAGGCCCCCCTGAGTAGGGGTGGTGGTAGTGGCATCCATCCAGCCCCCCATGAGTAGGGGTGGTGGTAGTGGTAGGCATCCATCCCCGTATGAGTGGGGATGGTAGTAGTGACAGGCATCCAGGCCCCCATGAGTGGGGGTGGTGTTAGTGGTAGGCATCCATCCCCCTATGAGTGGGGATGGTAGTAGTGACAGGCATCCAGGCCCCCTGAGTAGGGGTGGTGGTAGTGGCAGGCATCCAGCCCCCATGAGTAGGGGTGGTGGTAGTGGCAGGCATCCAGCCCCCCATGAGTAGGGGTGGTGTTAGTGGTAGGCATCCATCCCCCTATGAGTGGGGATGGTAGTAGTGACAGGCATCCAGGCCCCCCTGAGTAGGGGTGGTGGTAGTGGCAGGCATCCAGCCCCCCATGAGTAGGGGTGGTGGTAGTGGTAGGCATCCATCCCCCTATGAGTGGGGATGGTAGTAGTGACAGGCATTCAGGCCCCCCTGAGTAGGGGTGGTGGTAGTGGTAGGCATCCATCCCCCTATGGGTGTGTATGGCATTGGTGATGGCCATTACCACCCCTATGGTTCTGCTGTTGCTAGTGTACGTCATTTGTGCATCCCTATGTGTGTGTGACATATTTCGGGTACGTGTCGTTTGTTTGTGTTGTTGGTGTTTGACTTACCGTCTGCGCCGTACGCGTCCGTGCCGGTCCCGGAAATAGATGTAGAGTATTGGTAGGACCTGCGTGAAGGGATTCATGCTTGGGTCGTCTCGTTCGGGTTTCTTGTGTCTTCGACTCGTACTCGTCGCTGGCTTGTTCGTCTCGTAGCCGTGGATCATCTTGTGGCGCGAATCGGAGCTTATGTACGGCTCTCCCGGATGTTCAAACGTGCCGGACGTAGCGACGGGTTCGGCGCGTACGGAAGGCGCATCGTACTAGTCCGGCCGGAAGGTGCTGTGTATTTGCTTCCGTGCGACTCGAATCGGCGTTTACGGATCCGGCTCGGGCGGGGAACAGGAGCTGAAATGGGTAAGTACGGCTCGCTCGGAATCTGGGCTGTTATGCGCATCGTACTTGTTCGTTCGGACGAGTGTTCGAATCGGTCGGGAAACACGCGTTCGGCTTGTATTTTTTCCGGACAAATACTGTTAGGTGCGCTTCCGGCCGAGATCGGAATCGACCCCAAAGTATTGACCAACCTGTAGGTAAGATACGCATGGTCCCAGATACCCCTGATATAGATATCCTCAATAGAAGAGGAGTGGAGATTTTGCGAAAAAATTGCAGTCCAAAACATAGTATCCTGAATTGAAATTGACCATCTGGCACTGCAAAGTGGAGGAACCTCTGGCTGGATAACGTGGCAAATAGGAAGTAAATAAAAGTATTCCTTGCATTTAAAAAAAAATATCTTTATTGAATTTTGAGTTTTCAAACAATTCAAGGCAGACACCTCTGTATTTGTGTGGGAAACATTCATAACGCAAACAATACATAACATAAACATAAGTATTTATGAGCACTTGAACTGGAGTCTAGATCATTAACCAGGTCATAAGCACTCTGATAAAGTTCTGTTCATTATGAATATTTGTCTGCAAAAATCTGACAAACGAGGCACCACGCAACAGAGGTCATTCATTCATAAATTTTATTCGCATTAAAAATGCATAAAAGTACATAAAATTTCATTACACATAGTTATTAATACAATAAATTATCCTTTTAGCTCTAAAAAGTACATAGACACATAAAAATACTTTAAAATATTTTACAATATTTGGGGCCAGATGTACGACCATTGCAAATTGCGACAAATTGCAAGTCGCAATTTGCGAGTCACAAAATTCAATGGACAACAATGTCTCAGACACTGTTTGCGATTCCCAATGGGGTCGCAAATTGCATGCCTCATGAATATTAATGAGGCTGTTGCAATTTGCGACCCCATTGGGAATGGCTGGCACTCCCTGGGATGGTGGCCTGCTGGGGTCAGCAGACCACCTTGTCTGGGACTGCTTTGTCAATAAAGCAGTTTTTAAAAAAATGCAGTCTGTTTTCCTTAAAGGAAAACGGGATGCATTTAAAAATAAAAATGAAACATTTCAGTTTCATTTTGTAAGGGCAGGCAGTGGTCCCTGGAACCACTGCATGCTCTCAAAAATATTTTGCATCCATTCCCAAAGGGGAAGGGGTCCCCTGGGGACCCCTTCCCGTTTGCGAGTGCCTTACCACCCTTCGGAGAAGGGTGGTAAACTGCGAGTGTTTGTCGCAAAACATTCATACATGGGTTATGGACTCGCTATGAGGAAGGAACGCTCTTGGCACGCCCCTTCCTAATAGCGAGTTGCTAACCCTATTTTGCGAGTTGCTAATTGATTAGCGACTCGCAAAATAGGGTTAGTACATTGGGCTGACCTATTTTGCGGTCGCAAAGGGGTCGAAATCCCCTTTATGACCGTAAAAAAGGGTCGTACATCTGGCCCTAAGATCTTACACTACCTACATACCCACTAAATTATCTAAGTTCCCTTGAACTCTCAAAGATTGGAAAAGCCTAATTAAGCTAGTTTTCGAATTACAGACCTCCTAGTTTTGAACACCGCTTGTAAGAATGCCACCATCGTAGAGCACACAAATGGCGTTTCCAATCGTTGGAGGACTAAAAATGCTGAAGTGTGGTTTCTTAAACTAAGCTTACACAATAATGGTACAATAAACTTTTTCCTCTCAATTTCATAAAAAGCACAGAAGAATAGAATATGTGAAGTTGTTTGTTTAGATAAAGCATAACATGGGCACACGGGAAGCTGATTTAACAAATACATATTTGTCGGATTGCCCAACATTAAAGGAATGTAATTTAACTGAAATCTAGTTAATAGATATCGGTGGTGGGTTTTCACAACAGAAGAAAGATAGGAAGATACCCCAGACAACACAGAGGGTAAGGCCTAATAAAAAATTACTGTGCATTTTGCTTTATTACTTTCCCATCTTGCATGATTACATTTAGCTATAAAAAGATCTTTCAGTCTTGTTTTGGTTAGGATTCACAGCTAAAAGGAGTTTCATAGAGATTTTCCAGGCCCATAGTAGGGAGGGTCTGTCTAACATAGGTTAGCCAGGAATAGTAGCTGCATGGTCAAGCTTCATAATATCACTTATGATGTGTTGGTTTAGTTGAACCTCTTTCCTCTTCCATATTGTTAGCCACAACACTAACTGAGCAATTTTGATGATGTCACTGATATATGGTAGGCCTAGTTCTTTATGAGCAATAAAGTTGGAGCACGTATCCGGAATAGTTAATAGTCTTCTATATTTTGTAGTGCTTCAATTTGTGCAATGCCCCATATTGCAGCCCCATATGTAGCTATGGACATGGTTTTTGCTTGATACATTTTAATCATTTCCTGGACCAGTTTACTACCTAAATCTTTTGCAAATTTAAAGAGAGCAGCTATGCTTTTCAACATAAGATTTGCTCTATTTGTTATCATCTCTTTCCATTTTAGTTTGAATCAAACAGGATGCCTAAATAATCACATTTTTCGACACATTCTATGCTTTTACCCTCTATATGGAACTTCATTGATCTTTTGTTATCTCTACCCACCGCCAAAATGAAGGTCTTTGTTTTATTCACATGCAAGTCCAGGTCCCCCATAAAGGCCGAATAATTCGCTATAGAATTTTGCAAGGCTATCAGAGTTCTGGCCATCAGGACCACATCTTCTGCGTATAACAGAATTGGAAAGGGTGTGGAAGCAGTATGTGGTACGTCTTTAGTTTTTATCAATCATGACCTTATTTAGTTTGTTATTGTATAATGAGAATGGAAATGGGGCAAGGACGTAACCCTGCCTTACACCTTTCTCAATTTGAAAAGGTTTAGTGCACCCCCCTTGCTTCCCAAAACGAACCCTAGTGACTGCCTCATCATACATTTCTCTTATGAATCTAATGATCCCTACCTCAACTCCCATGGCCTCCATGATGGACCACAGTTTACTGTGGGCCACAAAGTCAAAAGCCGCTGATAGATCCACGAAGGCCATGTAGAGTTGGCCTTTCTTTGCTAAGGCATATTTGGAAGCTAGTAAGGATAAATTGAGACACTGGTCAAGTGTCCCCCTGCCCTTCCTAAAACCATATTGAGCCACTGCTAGGATATTTTTTTCCTCCGTCCAATCTTCCAGCCTGTTAAGCAAGAGTCTTCCCATAAGTTTTGCTAAGCTGTCTATAGGAGAGATAGGGTGGTACTTAGCTGGGTGTGAGCTAATCTCCTTCTTATAAACTGGGATAATCACAGATTGTTTCCAGGAGGGCAGCGGGCCTGTTTTATCATTGCATTAAAAACAATGGTCAGTAGGGGAACCCACAAGAGTTTATTTGCAAGGAAAAGATCCACAGGAACACCGTCGGGGCCGGCCGTTTTCAGGGTGGAAGACTGGGACAAGGCAAGCTCAGTTTCTTCAATTTCGAACTTTAACATTGGGAACTCGCTTTGGCCTATATCATGGGCCTCCTCACTAATGTTTCCGCTCTTTTGAAAGATGGTCTGAAAATAGGTTATCCAGGTTTCCTTGTCAATATGTGAGTCCAGTGATGGCCCACGCCTCTCTTGTAGAAAAGGGGAGCTAACCACCTGCCAAAATGCTTTACTATCCTTGGAGATTGACGCATGTTGTAAGTTTCCCCATGCTTCTTCTTTAAGCTGGTTCTTTCTTCTTTCCCTAGCTAGCTTATATTCTACTCTAAAATTCTTTATTAAAGCATTGTTTCTCAGTTTGATTTTTAGTGCTTTTTAAGCTTAGTAGCAGCTTGGGAGCAGATCTTATCGAACCACCGTATTGCAGGGCAGGTTTTTTTAGGGATTGGGCAGGCTAATTGAAATCTAGTACATTTCAAAATCTTTCCAAATGCTTCAATTAACTGCTGTTCATTCGCTTGAGGATCTAAGAACAGAAAAACCTCATTTTTATTAATAGATACAATCTTAGTAATCAAAGTATTTACGCCTACTTTATCCCATCTCAAAGAATCCATTCTTTCGTTGGAGGGTTGGTCTAGGGACAACTGTATCGCTCCTTGTCTTATGGTCTCCCCATGGGTAACTATATTTGATTAAAGTGTGGTCACTAAGATCTGTCATCTTCAACTTTGGATTATTTGAAATCCTACTATAGAACTCAGAGGAAATTATATAGTCGATAGCTGAACAATACCTTGACCTATAAAAAGTAGGATCTGGGTCACCGGTACTTGTATTTATTTTATTTTTGTTTTCAAGTCACCAGGTGATAAATACATTATTTAACGCATTGCCATATCTCACATAACTAAAATGACCAATTACGCCCCCATTATGGTCCATTATCCCAAATAAACGTGGCTCACCGCTAGGACATCTATTTATATTAAAATCACCCATCCAAATGATTTTGTAGGGGTTTAGGATGGGGATCAATCATACCCTCCATAGTTCTCCCAAGATCCTCTACAACCAAGGCTGGATTCACAAAGTTATTGTTGTAATAATTTATTATCAGTAGATCACTACTATTGTGACCTTTTGCAACTAATATGTGAAAGTAAGGTGAATTGTTCTAAAAGGTCATTATTTTAAGCTTAATCGTATTCACGACTAATGTCAGAATACCACCTTTTGCTCTACCCCTTATTGATCGAACCGCTGGAGTTTGAAAAGAACGATAACCCTCTAAGTTAATTGGGTCTACCGCCCATGTTTCTTGGAGACAAATAATGTGTGAATCGTCCAATTCTTTATACAAGTCTGTGTTATACGTTTTGTTATTATATCCCAGCTATGTTTCACGTAAGAAATATGAGGTCATTTTCTCCTGGGCTAAACATATTTTCCTTTAAATCAAGAAATCCTGGTACACTCATTGCTACTTCAGGCCTCTGTACTACAAGTTCACCAACATTTAGCTCCACTGGGTGTTTTCCTAAGGTGTCCCCCTTGTCAATTACAGAAAAGTCAAAGAGTTCTGGTTCACTCATTTCTACTTCAGGCCTCTGCACTACAGGTACACCCACATTTAGCTCCACTGGGTGTTTTCCTAAAATATCCTCCTTGTCAATTACAGAATAGGCTACCTGCTTTGGAGATGTGAGTCAATCACAGCTGACTAAATTCTCCAATGCGGCATATCTATTGCTAGTAGGAATGTCTACAGTTTCCCTCAATGGGAACCAATTTGGACTGCCTATTTTATTTATTGGTTGCCTAAGAGTCATATATAAGTAAGGACAGGGAGGTTTGTAGAAAAAACCCAGCGGGATGATATCAATCTGGGAGGACGATGTGGGCTTCGAGGGGTGTTGACTTAGAAGGTCCCCTACCATTCGTGAGTTGTCAAAATTAAGTACTATACAGTCACCCTCGATTGTTTATGGCGCAGGACCTACCCAAGGGACTCTCCTGGCCATAATCAAATGGTCCTGGATCAAGTAGCCAGCTCTGGCAAACCTCGTGAGCCAGTGTCGCGCTTTATCCATAAGTTGGCTAGTTGATTCTTGTTGATTTTCTCTTAGGGCTGGGACATTGACCATTTTTAGAACTAGAGGGCATGCAGATGGAAGTAGATTTAGATAGTTAGTTTTGTATTCCCTCCCATTAATACCCGCATATGTCATCTTCTTCAGAGACATTTGTGTTCCATTCTCAAGAGGTCTACTTCTGTTTCTGCTACCCCCGCCAGCGGATTTGTACCTTGAGGCCCTGCGTTCTCTACTACTTCATTTAGTAGTCCCTCATTAGTATTTGTATTCTGTGTTGGTGTCAATCTATGATTTATATTAGCTGGGCAAATTAGATCTGACCTTGCTTTATCTCTGAGGGGCAAGTGATGCAAGCTTACCCTGGAGGGGTGATTTAGATTTAAAATTACAGGGGGCTGCATAGATTGTATCGTAGGGCCCTTTTCTCTCGATCCTACTGTCTTAATAGGTACCAATTCCTGCATCATCCGCTCTATGGCGGCCAGGTTCGAAATAATAGGTTGTAACAACTGAGCCAAATTATCACACTTTATCACATATTTCCGGCCAGTTCATAATCAAGAGTGATGGAGGTCATGAACCATTAAATTGATCTTGTGGGTTAGTAATAAGTGAAGTCGATAATGTCTTTTGCGCTCCTTTTGAGGCATTCAGAGGAAGATCTTTAGTAACACCTCTTTTCCTTTTCGCGGGTAGATCATTAACTACAAAGACTGTTAAGAGACTGGTACTGGGCTGTGTGATAGTGGGAGGAGATCTTTCAAACTCTCCTCTAATGTAGTCACGGGCTGACCAACAGAATCAGACATAGCTGGAACCCCCCACTCACCACTCCCACTACCCAAGGAAAGCCTTTTTTGTGTCAGAGCAATCACATTTGCAATGGCTGTTGTTGCTTTGATTAGAAAAGAGTCTACGGATGTTATAGTTACCCCCTCCACCGGTGATGGATTTATATTCTTCTTCCCCATCTTGGCTACACAATTGTTTTACAATTAAGTTCCAGGCATTAGAGGGGGGGCCCAGATCAGCCTCCTCCTGCTTCACCCGGGCATGTCCCCGTGCCTGTCCCGTGCCGCGGGAGCGTGGCGTGCTTTTATGCGTGAGTCCTCAGAGTCCTCAGGAGCAGGGGATGATGGGAGATATAGTCTCCCCAGCGGTGACGACACGGCAATCCCCACAAGCAGGCTGTTGTCTGTTGGCAGCTGCACCACCAAGGCTTCTCAGCGTGGTCCTACACAGTGTCTAAAACAACCTTAACGTGTTTTAGGATTCCTGGCACCGGAAAGAAATATATCGAATCAAACCGTAACAGGTGTAGATTCTGTTTTCAAAGAGCAGCACTAAAATGTGTTGCAAGCAGAATTGTGCAGCACAAAGCCATGTATTTGAAGTAAAGATGCATATTCCAAAGCGGACGATAAGTCTTCTTATATATGTCAAAAAACAGTCCCAATAAGTAGAGCACAAACAGTAGCAAATTCAGTAGTTCGACCGTAAGATATGCCAAAACTGATGACCTTGATAAGTCCTGTATCGGGCGGAATCACTCCAATGTGTGAAATGGCCAACAGAGGTCAATATAACAAAACTGTGTGAAATATTAAGGAGGGGCTGTAAATGGTAGAGTACTGTCAGCAATAGTAGAGTTGGGTGGCTTAGTGAAGGGCAGGAAGGGCAGCTGGAATCATGTATTGAACATGAGTGTGTATATGCATGTGGAAATATGCAATACAGGGGCGCTGGGGCAATGCACAGGCATTGCGCGTCTCCAGTGGGTTCTCCCCCCCCAGTCAAGGAAGTCAGGGAGGTCAGTAAAGGTATCTGCCCATTAAATACGCTTTCAGAGTGGGTGAGTGTCATCTGTGGGTTGAGTTTAGAAGGCACTGAGCACTCACTCCTGTGAGAGAAGATGCTTTATCAAGCCCTTGGCCTCTTCCTGTCTGAGTGCACCAGTTTCTGCTTCTGCCTAGACAACCACCGATTGATACCACATAGACATCCGTGGTGGAGCACTCACCTTCCAGGGTGAGTCACCATACATGTTGCAAGCAGCATAGCAAGGTCTATGAAGCAGGATGCAAGCTTGCTCATCAGAGTGCACCAGGACTGCATTATCAAGGAAACACTTACTGTGGATGCTTGAACAGATATTGTCAGTACAAGAAACACTTCCAACCCCCACTTATATCTCTGAAAACGAATGAACAATTCTTTCAACGGTCTCCTTCAAAGATATACCCTTAATCCACTTGTAAGGTTACTTATTGAAAGGGTTGCATGGCCATAGGCTCACATAGAAACCACAGTGGGTTGACAAATTCTATGGGGACACCACCAGTGGTGGCTGGCTTGTACCAAAGGTGGTGAGGCGGGCATAAAAAAGTAATAATAATTCACTTACCTCCACAGTGCAACATCCCCCCTCCCTCGGGTGTCTTCCAGGACGCTCCTGATGCAGGAAACTGCACTACCCAATCCTGGCGTTGCTTTCACAGCATGAAAGCAGCACCAGGATTGGATAGAGCAGGCTCTCCCAGCACTCCTAAGAGCACTGGAGGCCTGAGCTTTCTCTAACCCAGCTATTTAAGACATCTAGGTTAGAGAACTTTAATATGCGCATGTCTGGCTGGCAGTCCCAGCTGGCCAAACAGACATGCACATTTTAAAGCACACAGCTCCCTACTGCTACCACTCGGCAGCGCTGGCCCTGTCCTCGCACTTACTTTGGAACGGGGTGCTGAAAAATAAAACGGTAATAAATAATCTTTATAACCGTTATATTTTTCAGCTCTTGGGCTTGTGGGCGACGCTCCTCCTCTCAAATGGAGGAGCCGCCCCTGGACCTCACTGTAAGCCAGATTCAGAATTTAAGCATCTGCAACGTGTGTTTCAGATGGAAGAGAAAGCCTGGATTCAAACCCCCAGTGTCAACAGGCAGGTTGCCTTGATACTTGAGCAACAGTCTTGAAAAAGTCAAGATTGTTTGAGGCAGAAGTGGAGGAAGTTTTGTCTCTATATACTGCCATGCACAACCTTGCTCCTGCTCTTTTGTGGAAATCTTTCATGGGAGGTGTAACAGTGGGTAGATTGAAGACTCAGGGACAATACTTTCATGCTGGACTTGAAGGACATGGCCATAAAGAACCACACTGCTTTGCATTCCCTGCTGCCTGATGGAGCAAGGACTCACAATGAGACTTGCTCGAAAGCAATCTGCTCACAGTATTAATTAATTTGTATTAAAATTTGTAATGTCTTTATTAATAATGTGCAAACACAACATTTTATCTATAAGATGCTTGCCTATCTGTTTTCCACTAATAAGTAATCCTTGTCTAATCCAAAATGGCCGCTAAAGCGCGGGAACTCTACTGCGCATGTGTCAACCATGTCACGTGGTATGACGTCTTTCTTTGCTTGGAGGGAATCTTTGGCTTCTGCGCAGTGTATGCTAAAATGGCTGCTTAATGTTCTCACATGCTAAAGCTTTCGCATTGCTGCAATTAATAATGTGGTATTCTAACGCTACTAATGCGGGATAGACATTTATAATTAAATAGAGTAGAGTAGAAGTAGGGGGTATACAGTTAAAACATTTATTTTTGATTTTATTATGTTTCTTCTTTGATTTTCTATTAGTTCGTAAAGTGGGCCTGGGTTGTCTAAACGGCAGCTCAAGAAACCACGTGATTGCGCATGCGCCCTGAAAACTAACAAGGCAAAGCGATGAAGTCAACTTGGAAGATGTCCAAGGACATGACCCGCTGATCACCTTCACAGTTCATCTGAGATGTCCTACAAATTGATACATTTTGTATACACTTTGTATTAAAAATTGTCGTGAGACGGGTGGGAAGTAAAGCAAATGTATTAATTGAGAGGGGCGGTATTTTAAAACAATGGGCTTAAGAAAATTGAATTAAATTGACATGGTGTGAGGATCAACCCCCTGTACCTGTCCAATCAGAAATAGTGGGCCCATAATTTTGAAACATTAATGGGAGGTACATGGGCACAGAAGGGTATAATAAGATATAGAATTAGCTTATTAGTTAGCTGCGCTTTAGGAACACAGAACGAGCTGATCGATTGCAGACTGAACCGCTGTCCAAAGAGGTCCTGAGGTGGGGGCGGCGGATTCCATTAGAAGAAGACACGGAAGAATCGAGGAGGAACGAAGTGTCAGAGAGGGGAACGACGCAGGCGTTGTTGGTAGGGAGGTCACCTATCCTGTCCTGAACCTGGTCCGGAGGTCTTGGTCTTCATCTTTCTTGAGACCCTTTTCCAACTCCTTGGCCAAGGGGTTTGGTTCTCACCCTTTTAGGTAACTATAAAGGCGTAATCTTAGTTTGGACTGCTGTCTCTATCTTCTCCTTTCTGAGGGACCGTCATTTGAGATTTATAGGTGATTATATAGTGTGCTTCCTCCTTGATATGCGATTAAGTGCCATGTGGCTTGTATTTTACTCTGCTAAATATTTTAGATAAACATTTTAAAACTTCCTGAGTCAGTGGTTATTTCAGGTGGTTAATGAAATTATGTATTGTATGATCTCATTTCAACCCCAATTATCAAAGGTCCATTGGTAAGTCATTACTCTTCAATCAGAAAGGTAATTGGTAGCAGGGATTTGATAAAGAGTACAACTGATTCCCACCAGCGGTGATTATTAGTTAGCGTGAATGAATGGGCCCAGGTGAGTATTTTGTGTATGAATGCTTGTTGCTAGTAACCCGCTGGATCATGCCTGTTTGGTGACCTTATTCATAGGAAGATCAAAAAACTCCTGGCCTAGGAAACAGAGATTTAGCTGCATGGTCTTCTGAGATGCATCACCCTAGAAGTACAAAATATGAATCACTGCCTGGAAGCCATTGTGCAGACAGACAGCTGTGCAGAAGACTTCAAAGCATCATAAGAAATATTTAAAGTCTTTTGTAGCTGCTTCACCATAAATTCCCGAATCAAACAACAATCTAAATCTACATTCAGAGTAACTCTGGGTGTAAAACTCAGCTCCGCTCGCGGAGTTTGCTGATTTATGGCAACTCCACATTCCGCGTAGAACGCGGAGTTGCCGGAAAACTCCGCACTCTGCAACGGAGCGGAGTCTTTTTTGTGTTTGCGTGCCCAAAATGCGTTTTTACGTGCGCGGGAGCAACTTATTGAGTGACTGCGATCGCCAACGAGATTTCCCGAGCCACTCGCGATCACCACGAGATTTGCTAGGTGGCCGCATGGTCCCACGAGAGTTTGCGATCGCGAACACGTCATTAGAGCCCACCAGCAGACTTCCGGCCGGGGTTTTGTAAAGATCGCGATCCCAAACACACAGAATCTGCAATCTGGAGAAGGTCCTCTCCCGAGCAGCATCAAAACCTTCTTGAAATGACGATTTGGATTAAAAAACTCCTCAGATTGACATTTGGCTGTACTTTTTTGTGCAAGGGGTCCTTTTTCTTTTTTACTTTTTTTTTTAAAGAGGAAGGAAGTGCCCCAGAGTCTCCAACTTCCTTTTCCTGTCCAGCAGGCTCCTCCCAGTGCTTTGTCCATCTCCTGTTCACTTTTCATTTGGATTTGGAGCTGGAAGGATCACTTTGTGTCTGCTGCATCATATATCATTGGATTTGAGGACTTTTGAATTTGAGATTTCACAAATAATTTGGAAAATTGGAGTTGTTTGTTCGATTGGGGCCATGCACCTAGATTTTTTTGTACTTTTCATCGTTTTTTAAAAATGTATTGTGGTGGGTGGCCTGTAGTTTTAGTAGGGGCCTAGTTGTTTCTTTGTAAGTAATTTTGCTTCTTTTATAAAGGAAACATGTTGCACAGTTCACTACATTTTCTCCAACATTTGAAATCAATTTGCAATATTTATTTAATTCACTAGCCCAGTAGTCTGCCAATAGGCCTTTCAGCCAGTAGGGCCAGAGCTACTCATGGGTACATGAAACAACTGTTTCTGTGGTGTCTGTTGAATTTAAACATCATTTAGGGCATGGATGGCATTGGATTGAAATGCAAAATATGTTTTCTTTTTGGTATTTCACTTTTTTCATGTGTGTTAAATAAATGCCTCTGTTGGATGTATGTGGTTGTTGTAACTTGCAAACCTTTTTTAGCCCTGTGGATTTTTGGTTTTTGCATTGTTGTATTAAAGCTGTGTTGTTTAGCATGCCTCCTTGGTCTGGCCAGTGTATAGCCTTCCCATGTTACCAGGGGCCATTTTGTAAAGGCTGTGTCCATATAGGCCTGCTTGAGATCATTGTTTTCCAGGCCTCCTGCTTGTTGTGAGTGACCATGTGGCTGGTGGCCATTTTGTGGTGGTAGTTAGTGTGCTTTTGCCATAGGCCTGCATGTCTTTCCTTTGTTCCTCTTGCCTTACTGCTTCTTGTTGTGGTAGACTGGCCACGTGGCTGTCGGTCATTTTGTGAAGGCAGCCAGTGTGCTTTTGTCATAGGCCTGCATTGTCTGTCTTCCTTTTCTTGTGGTTGTGGCCTAGCCATGTGGCTGTCGGCCAATTCTGTGAAGGCAGCCAGTGTGCTTTTGCAATAAGCCTGCATTGTCTGTCTTTCCTTTCTTGTTGCTGTGGCCTGGCCAAGTGGCTGTCGGCCATTTTGTGACGGCAGCCAGTGTGCTTTTGCCATAGGCCTGCATTGTCTGTCTTCCCTTTCTTCTTGCTGTGGCCTGGCCATTTGGCTAGCGGCCATTTTGTGAAGGCAGCCAGTGTGCTTTTGCCATATACCTGCATTGTCTGTCCCCCCTTCTTTGTTGTTATGGCCTGGCCATGTGGCTGGTGGCCATTTTGTGAAGGGGCAGCCAGTGTGCTTCTTCATTAGGCCTGAAAGCCTTCTTTGTGGTGGTCATGTCTTCTTGCTGGTTGTTGTTTTGCATGCAATATTTTCTTCTTTTATCCAGCAAGAAATGTAGCACATTTCACTACATTTTCTAATAAATTTGCAATATTATTGATTTGAATTGATTCACTATGTGGCCTAGTCTGCCAATGGGTTTTCCACCCAATAGGCCCAGAGCTACTCATGGATGCATAAAACAACAGTTTCTGTGGTGTCTGTTGAATTTAAACATTATTTAGTGCATGGATGGCATTGGATTGAAATGCAAAATGTTTTTTTTTTGTCTTTTCACATTTTTTCATGTGTGTTTAATAAATGCCTTTGTTGGATGTGTGTGGTTGTAACTTGCAAACCTTTTTAGCCCTGTGGATTTTCGTTTTTTGCATTGTTGCATTAAAACTGTGTTGTTTAGCATGCCTCCTTTGTCTGGCCAGTGTGTGAGTGTGTTTGTAATAATAGTGGGCCAGCATTTGCCTTGGCTGAGCCTCCCTGTGTGGCCAGGGGCCATTTTGTAAAGTCTGTGTCCATATAGGCCTGCTTGAGTTCATTGTTTTCTAGGCCTTCCGCTTGTTGTTGTTGTGACTTGTGAGTGGCCATGTGCCTGGTGGCCATTTTGTGGTGGCAGTTAGTGTTCTTTACTGTGCTTTTGCCATAGGCCTGCAAGGCTTTCCTGTGTTCCTCTTGGCTTATTGCTTCCATCCATTGTCAGCTGCAGCTCCCTGAATGCTGCATCCCACGTGATGCACAATGCCAAACTGTTACATTTGTATTTTTGTTGTTGTTGTTCTTCTTTCCTATCCTTCCCGAGTGTACTGTACAGTACACCATGAAAGCCCTTGTTGTTGTCAAAGTCTCACAAATGGCTACACTGTATTGTTATGGTTTTTAATAACTGAGGTAATAAATGAAATAATATTAATAACACTAACAAGTGTGACCACACACTAAGTTATATATTATATATGTGTTTGTACAAGTAGTAATTGAACCACAACAATGAATGCCACGTCTCCCTGATGTTCTTCTTGCTTCTTTTTCTTTTAGGTGCACAAAAGAGGAGGAGACAACATCACCCATTGTACTGCTAGACAGAAGTCCTGCTGCGCACAACGTCACGTGACGTGTGACCACAGACACCTCTCCAACTTGGGCCACTGCGTGCTGCTCACATCTTCAAGATGGCCCCAAAGAAAGGTACCAGGTCCAGTACCAAGAAAGTTGCCAGCTAGAAGAAGGCACTGCCACTTACCAAGACCGGTATGTCGCCCAAGACCTTTTTTGGGAAACCAAAAATTGTGCCTGCAGCAGCGGTGTCCGGGGAGCAAGCTGGGAGCAGCACCCCTGCATCATTGAACCCACCCCACCAACCTAGGCCCAAGCCCATGTCTGTCGCAGAGGCAGCCAGTCCAATCACGAGTCCCACACCGACGAGCAGTGATATTGAAGTTGACTTATCGCAAAGTAGTACCCAGTCAATGCAGGAAACTCAGATAAGTGGGCAACAACAGCCGCAACCACACCCAATAGTAGTTGTTCCTCCCGAAGTAGGGGCAGTTCAGGAGATTGAGCTTCCTGCAGAGGAAGAAGAAGAGCAAGCCACTCTTTCAGAAGATCTATTGTCTTCCAGATCCCCGCAAGGAAAAGGAGGGTTAGTCCATCAAGTTCTTCTCCAAGCCCCACTTCTGATGATCTAGATACCACTTGGATCCCATCGCAGTCTGAGAGTGAGACACGCTACGCCCATGAGACAAGGCTAGGGAAAAGGAAGGTTCCAGAAAGCCTTAGAGTTATGGAGGTAGATGTAGAAGAGGAGGATGATGACGAGCCTGTCATCATGGACATAGTCCCGCACCAGTGGAGACCGACATTACCCCATCCCAAATTGCTGTGAGGGATGTGGCACAGACACCACCAACACCACCTCCAGCTTTCATATTTGCAAAGGCCCGGCAGTGACCTACATCCACCACAACCACCTCAGTAGAAGTAGGTACTGCAGAGAGTCAAACGTCACTCCCACCTACCAGTTGAACCACATTGCAAGTGGCTCCAGCAGCGCCAGAAAATTTACCTCCGCAATTTGGGACTTTTTTCGGTTAGCAAGAAGGAGGTGAACTTTGCTATATGCTCCATTTGTGGACAAGGTTTTAGTCGGGGTAAGCTTGGTACAAACTATGGTACCGGAGGCCAAATAATTCATCTGAGAAAACACCACTTGATCCAGTGGAAGGCATACTTTAGCGGCCAAAAAACTGCATGTGTTGGTGGTGGAGGGGATGAAGAAGATCCGATCACGGTGGAAGGTGAACAAGAGGGAGACATTTTCTCTGTTACACTAAGCAGCCCTGTCCCCAGCAGTGCAGTGGTACCACCCACATCATCATCAGCAACATCGCAATGACACAAGAGTCAGGCTGAGACACCAAGGGGTCCTAGGCAAGAGAGTACCGCAACAAAAAAACGTGCATTGAGCCTAACATCTGGCATCAAGAAGTCACCTGTATCAGTGGCACCAGAAAAGAAAAAAATCCAGGCTATAATTCTCAGCATGTTTAGGTCAGAGGGGCAGTGCGAACGAAACGACCCAAGGGCACGTTTGTACAACGCGAAGCTGGCTAAAATGTTAGCGCTGGACCTCCTCCCTTTTCCTTTTGTGGAAGGGGTGGTTTTTCTTGAATTTGTGGCAGCCATCTGCCCGAAATGGAAGGTTCCCAGCCGGTCCTATTTCGCCAGAGTTGCTGCTCCAGCACTACATCACGAAGTGCTGGAATTGCTTGGACAAACTTTGCATCAGAGTGCTGTTCACACTATCCACCTGACAACAGACATGTGGACCAGTTGCCAAGCCACTGATTACATGTGAATCACTGCACACTGGATCTCTTTTGTGGGGGTTAGAGAAAAGATATCTGCAGGTGTTGACACTGCTGAGATTTTTAACCCCTTCTATGCGTCGGACGCGCAGGAGCCGTCCGACGCATAAGTGGTCATGTGCGTCGGACGGCTCCAGCGCGTCGGATGCCATGACACAGGGAATCCCTCTGGTGCGGGCACCAGAGGGATTCCCTTTACCCCCAACAGCCTTGGGAGCTGGGGAAGAGCTTCCCGAGCTCCCGAGGCCCCCGCCTGGTTTCCCTGAAATGACGATCAGCGCGCACGTCGCGCTGACGTCATTTCAGTGAAACGAAACTGAAATGAGAAAAGAGGCTCATTTCAGTTTCGCTTTCTACGTTCTCAGGGGGCTATCTCAGCCCCCTGAGCACGTAGAAAGATGGGAGAGGTATCATTGGAAAGGGGAGAATCTCCCCTTTCCAATGGTACCCCTCCCCAGTGGATAACTGCTTGGGGATCCACCCACTAGGCACCAGGGAGGGGTGAGCGGCCCCTTGGGCAAGGGCCTTTGCTCCCCCCAAAGAATTGGCCAAATTTAGTCTTTCTGCCCCCCCCTGGGGGGCAGAAAGGGTACTAGACACCAGGGATTTTTTTTGGGCAATTTTAGTTAGGGTGGGTGCTGCCCAAAACGGGCATGCCAATGCCCCCACCCCCTGCCCAAATTACAGCCTTTCTGCCCCCCGGGGGGGCAAAAAGCCCACTAGAAGCCAGGGATTTTTTATGGGACAATTTGAATTAGGGTGGGGGCTGCCCAAAACGGGTGTGCCAATGCCCCCACCCCACAACAATTACAGTCTTTCTGCCCCCCCTGGGGGGCAGAAAGCCCACTAGAAACCAGGGATTTTTTTTGGCAAGTACAATTAGGGGTGGGGGCTGCCCAAAATGGGCATGCCAATGCCCCCAACCCACCCACAAAAATTACAGCCTTTCTGCCCCCCCTGGGAGGCAGATGGGGCAGTAGCCCCCAATCTGCCCCACCGGGGGGCAAAAAGCCCACTAGACGCCAGGGATTTTTTTTGCTAATTTGAATTAGGCGTGGGGGCTGCCCACAACGGGCATGCCAATGCCCCCACCCCACAAAAATTATAGTCCTTCTGCCCCCGCGGGGGCAGAAAGCCCACTAGAAACCAGGGATTTTTTGGGGTAATTACAATTAGGGCTGGGGGCTGCCCAAAACAGGCATGCCAATGCCCCCTGCAAAAATTACAGCCTTTATGTCTCCCCTGGCGGGCAGATGGGGGCAGTAGCCCCCAATCTCCCCCCTGGGGGGGGCAAAAAGCCCACTAGACGCCAGGGATTTTTTTGCCAATTTATCAAAATAATAGGTTGGAACAACTGAGCCAAATTATCACACTTTATCACATATTTCCGGCCAGTTCATAATCAAGAGTGACGGAGGTAATGAACCATTAAATTGATCCTGTGGGTTAGTAATAAGTGAAGTCGATAATGTCTTTTGCGCTCTTTTTGAGGCATTCGGAGGAAGATCTTTAGTAACACCTCTTTTCCTTTTCGCGGTAGATCATTAACTACAAAGACTGTTAAGAGACTGGTACTGGGCTGGTGATAGTGGGGAGGAGTTCTTTCAAACTCTCCTCTAATGTAGTCACAGGCTGACCAACAGAATCAGACATAGCTGGAACCCCCCGCTCACCACTCCCACTACCCAAGGAAAGCCATTTTTGTGTCAGAGCAATCACATTTGCAATGGCTGTTGTTGCTTTGATTAGAAAAGAGTCTAAGGATGTTATAGTTACCCCCTCCGCCGGTGATGGATTTATATTCGTCTTCCCCATCTTGGCTACACAATTGTTTTACAATTAAGTTCCAGGCATTAGAGGGGGGGCCCAGCTCAGCCTCCTCCTGCTTCGCCCAGGCGCGTCCCCGTGCCTATCCCGTGCCGCGGGAGCGTGGCGTGCTTTTATGCGCAAGTCCTCAGAGTCCTCAGGAGCAGGGGATGATGGGAGATATAGTCTCCCCAGCGGTGACGACACAGCAATCCCTACAAGCAGGCTGTTGTCTGTTGGCAGCTGCACCACCAAGCCTTCTCAGCGTGGTCTTACACAGAGTCTAAAAGAACATTAATGCGTTTTAGGATTCCTGGCACCGGAAAGAAATATATTGAATCAAGCCGTAACAGGTGTAGATTCTGTTTTCAAAGAGCAGCACTAAAATGTGTTGCAAGCAGAATTGTGCAGCACAAAACCATGTATTTGAAGTAAAGATGCATATTCCAAAGCGGACGATAAGTCTTCTCATATATGTCAAAAAACAGTCCCAATAAGTAGAGCACAACCAGTAGCAAATTCAGTAGTTCGACCGTAAGATATGCCAAAACCGGGGACCTTGATAAGTCCTCTATCGGGCGAAATCACTCCAATGTGTGAAATGGCCAACAGAGGTCAATATAACAAAACTGTGTGAAACATTAAGGAGGGGCTGTAAATGGTAGAGTACTGTCAGCAATAGTAGAGTTGGGTTGCTTAGTGAAGGGCAGGAAGGGCAGCTGGAATCATGTATTGAACATGAGTGTGTATATGCATGTGGAAATATGCAATACAGGGGTGCTGGGGCAATGCACAGGCATTGCGCGTCTCCAATGGGTTCTCCCCCCACCCCAGTCAAGGAAGTCAGGGAGGTCAGTAAAGGTATCTGCCCATTAAATACGCTTTCAGAGTGGGTGAGTGTCATCTGTGGGTTGAGTTTAGAAGGCACTGAGCACTCACTCCTGTGAGAGAAGATGCTTTATTAAGCCCTTGGCCTCTTCCTGTCTGAGTGCGCCAGTTTCTGCTTCTGTCTTGACAACCACCGATTGATACCCCATAGACATCTGTGGTGGAGCACTCACCTTCCAGGGTGAGTCACCATACATTTTGCAAGCAGCATAGCAAGGCCTATGAAGCAGGATGCAAGCTTGCTCATCAGAGTGCACCAGGACTGCATTATCATGGAAACACTTCCTGTGGATGCTTGAACAGATATTGTCAGTACTAGAAACACTTCCAACCCCCACTTATATATCTGAAAACGAATGAACAATTCTTTCAACGGTCTCCTTCAAAGATATACTCTTAATCCACTTGTAAGGTTACTTATTGAAAGGGTTGCATGACCATAGGCTCACATAGAAACCACAGTGGGTTGACAGATTCTATGGGGACACCACCAGTGGTGGCTGGCTTGTACCGAAGGTGGTGAGGCGGGCATAAAAAAATAATAATAATTCACTTACCTCCACAGCGCAACATCCCCCCTCCCTTGGGTGTCTTCCAGGAAGCTCCTGATGCAGGAAACTGGACTACCCAATCCTGGCGCTGCTTTCACAACATGAAAGCAGCACCAGGATTGGATAGAGAAGGCTCTCCCAGCACTCCTATGAGCACTGGAGGCCTGAGCTTTCTCTAACCCAGCTATTTAAGACATCTAGGTTAGAGAACTTTAAAATGCGCATGTCTGGCTGGCAGTCCTAGCTGGCCAAACAGACATGCACATTTTAAAGCGCACAGCTCCCTACTGCTACCACTCGGCAGCGCTGGCCCCATCCTCGCACTTACTTTGGAATGGGGTGCTGAAAAATAAAACAGTAATAAACACACTTTATAACCGTTTTATTTTTCAGCTCTTGGGATTGTGGGTGATGCTACTCCACTCAAATGGAGGAGCCGCCCCTGGACCCCACTGTAAGCCAGATTCAGAATTTAAGCATCTGCAACGTGTGTTTCAGATGGAAGAGAAAGCCTGGATTCAAACCCCCAGTGTCAACAGGCAGGTTGCCTTGATACTTGAGCAACAGTCTTGAAAAAGTCAAGATTGTTTGAGGCAGAAGTGGAGGAAGTTTTGTCTCTAGAAACTGCCATGCACATCCTTGCTCCTGCTCTTTTGTGGAAATCTTTCATGGGAGGTGTAACAGTGGGTAGATTGAAGACTCAGGGACAATACTTTCATGCTGGACTTGGAGGACATGGCCATAAAGAACCACACTTCTTTGCATTCCCTGCTGCCTGTTTGGTGACCTTATTTATAGGAAGATCAAAAAACTCCTGGCCTAGGAAACAGAGATTTAGCTGCATGGTCTTCTGAGATGCATCACCCTAGAAGTACAAAATATGAATCACTGCCTGGAAGCCATTGTGCAGACAGACGGCTGTGCAGAAGACTTCAAAGCATCATAAGAAATATTTAAAATCTTTTGTAGCTGCTTCACCATCAACTCCAGAATCAAACAACAATCTAAATCTACAATCAGAGTAACTCTGGGTGTAAAACTCAGCTCCGCTCGCGGAGTTTGCGGATTTTTGGCAACTCCGCATTCCGCGTAGAACGTGGAGTTGCCGGAAAACTCCGCACTCTGCAACGGAGCGGAGTCTTTTTTGTGTTTGCGCGCCCAAAATGCATTTTCATGTGCGTGGGAGCGACTTATTGAGTGCCTGCGATCGCCAACGAGATTTCCCGAGCCACTTGCGATCGCCATGAGATTTGCTAGGTGGCCGCATGGTCCCACGAGAGTTTGCGATCGCGAACACGTCATTAGAGCACACCAGCAGACTTCCGGTGGGGGTTTTGTGAAGATCGTGATCCCGAACACACAGAATCTGCAATCTGGAGAAGGTCCTCTCCCGAGCAGCATCAAATCCTTCTCGAAATGACAATTTGGATTTAAAAAAATCCTCAGATTGACATTTGGCTGTACTTTTTTGTGCAAGGGGTCCTTTTTCTTTTTTACTTTTTTTTTTGAAGAGGAAGGAAGTGCCCCAGAGTCTCCAACTTCCTTTTCCTGTCCAGCAGGCTCCTCCCAGTGCTTTGTCCATCTCCTGTTCACTTTTCATTTGGATTTGGAGCTGGAAGGATCACTCTTGGTGTCTGCTGCATCATATATCATTGGATTTGAGGACTTTTGAATTTGAGATTTCACAAATAATTTGGAAAATTGGTGTTGTTTGTTCGATTTGGGCCATGCACCTAGATTTTTTTGTACTTTTCATCGTTTTTTAAAACTTTATTGTGGTGGGTGGCCTGTAGTTTCAGTAGGGGCCTAGTTGTTTCTTTCTAAATAATGTTGCTTCTTTTATAAAGGAAACATGTTGCACAGTTCACTACATTTTCTCCAACTTTTGAAATCAATTTGCAATATTTATTTAATTTACTAGCCCAGTAATCTGCCAATAGGCCTTTCAGCCAGTAGGGCCAGAGCTACTCATGGGTACATGAAACAACTATTTCTGTGGTGTCTGTTGAATTTAAACATCATTTAGGGGATGGCATTGGATTGAAATGCAAAATATGTTTTCTTTTTGGTATTTCACTTTTTTCATGTGTGTTAAATAAATGCCTTTGTTGGATGTATGTGGTTGTTGTAACTTGCAAACCATTTTTAGCCCTATGGATTTTCGTTTTTTGCATTGTTGCATTAAAGATGTGCTGTTTAGCATGCCTCCTTTGTCTGGCCAGTGTGTGAGTGTGTTTGTAATAGTGGGCCAGCATTTGCTTTGGCTGAGCCTCCCCATGTTACCAGAGGCCATTTTGTAAAGTCTGTGTCCATTTAGGCCTGCCTGAGTTCATTATTTTCCAGGCCTTCTGCCTGTTGTGAGTGACCATGTGGCTGGTGGCCATTTTGTGGTGGTAGTTAGTGTGCTTTTGCCATAGGCCTGCATGTCTTTCCTTTGTTTCTCTTGCCTTAGTGCTTCTTGTTGTGGCAGACTGGCCACGTGGCTGTCGGCCATTTTGTGAAGGCAGCCAGTGTGCTTTTGCCATGGCTTGCATTGTTTGCCTTCCCTTTCTTGTGGTTGTGGTCTAGCCATGTAGCTGTCGGCCATTTTGTGAAGGCAGCCAGTGTGCTTTTGCAATAAGCCTGCATTGTCTGTCTTCCCTTTCTTGTTGCTGTGGCCTGGCCATGTGGCTGTTGGCCATTTTGTGAAGGCAGCCAGTGTGCTTTTGCCATAGGCCTGCATTGTCTGTCTTCCCTTTCTTGCTGTTGTGGCCTAGCCATGTGGCTGGTGGCCATTTTGTGAAGGCAGCTAATGTGCTTTTGCCATAGACCTGCATTGTCTGTCCCCGCTTTCTTGTTGTTATGGCCTGGCCATGTGGCTGGTGGCCATTTTGTGAAGGGGCAGCCAGTGTGCTTCTTTATTAGGCCTGCAAGCCTTCTTTGTGGTGGCCATGTCTTCTTACTGGTTGTTGTTTTGCATGTAATATTTTCTTCTTTTATCCAGCAAAATATGTAGCACATTTCACTACATTTTCTAATAAATTTGCAATATTATTGATTTGAATTGATTCACTATTTGGCCTAGTCTGCCAATGGGTTTTCCACCCAATAGGCCCAGAGCTACTCATGGATGCATAAAACAACAGTTTCTGTGGTGTCTGTTGAATTTAAACATTATTTAGTGCATGGATGGCATTGGATTGAAATGCAAAATGTTGTTTTTTTTGGCTTTTCACATTTTTTCATGTGTGTTAAATAAATGTCTTTGTTGGACGTGTGTGGTTGTAACTTCCAAACCTTTTTAGCCCTGTGGATTTTCGTTTTTTACATTGTTGCATTAAAACTGTGTTGTTTAGCATGCCTCCTTTGTCTGGCCAGTGTGTGAGTGTGTTTGTAATAATAGTGGGCCAGCATTTGCCTTGGCTGAGCCTCCCCGTGTGGCCAGGAGCCATTTTGTAAAGTCTGTGTCCATATAGGCCTGCTTGAGTTCATTGTTTTCTAGGCCTTCTGCTTGTTGTTGTTGTGAGTTGTGAGTGGCCATGTGGCTGGTGGCCATTTTGTGGTGGCAGTTAGTGTTCTTTACTGTGCTTTTGCCATAGGCCTGCATGTCTTTCCTGTGTTCCTCTTGGCTTATTGCTTCCATCCATTGTCAGCTGCAGCTCCCTGAATGCGGCATCCCACTTGATGCACAATGCCAAACTGTTATATTTGTATTTTTGTTGTTCTTCTTCTTCTTTCCTATCCTTCCTGAGTGTACTGTACAGTACACCATGAAAGCCCTTGTTGTTGTCAAAGTCTCACAAATGGCTACACTGTATTGTTATGTTTTTTTAATAACTGAGGTAATAAATGTAATAATATTAATAACGCTAACAAGTGTGACCACACACTAAGTTATATATTATATATGTGTTTGTACTAGTAGTAATTGAACCACAACAATGAATGCCACGTCTCCCTTATGTTCTTCTTGCTTCTTTTTCTTTTAGGTGCACAAAAGAGGAGGAGACAGCATCACCCATTGTACTGCTAGCTAGAAGTCCTGCTGCGCACGACGTCACGTGACGTGTGACCACAGACACCTCTTCAACTTGTGCCACTGCGTGCTGCTGACATCTTCAAGATGGCCCCAAAGAAAGGTACCAGGTCCAGTACCAAGAAAGTTGCCAGTTAGAAGAAGGCACTGCCACTTACCAAGACCGGTATGTCGCCCAAGACCTTTTTTTGGAAACCAAAAATTGTGCCTGCAGCAGCGGTGTCCGGGGAGTAAGCTGGGAGCAGCACCCCCGCATCAGTGGACCCACCTCACCAACCTAGGCCCAAGCCCATGTCTGTCGCAGAGGCAGCCAGTCTAATCACGAGTCCCACACCGACGAGCAGTGCTATTGAAGTTGACTTATCGCAAAGTAGTACCCAATCCATGCAGGAAACTCAGATAAGTGGGCAACAACAGCCGCAACCACCCCCAATAGTAGTTGTTCCTCCCGAAGTAGGGGCAGTTCAGGAGATTGAGCTTCCTGCAGAGGAAGAAGAAGAGCAAGCCACTCTTTCAGAAGATCTATTGTCTTCCAGATCCCCGCAAGGAAAAGGAGGGTTAGTCCATCAAGTTCTTCTCCAAGCCCCACTTCTGAT
The DNA here is from genome assembly GCA_963921515.1 of Calotriton arnoldi. NCBI lineage: Eukaryota > Metazoa > Chordata > Amphibia > Caudata > Salamandridae > Calotriton > Calotriton arnoldi. The sequence continues at coordinate 204,440 of CAWUFW010012914.1, forward strand.
GATCTAGATACCACTTGGATCCCACCGCAGTCTGAGAGTGAGACACGCTACGCCCACGAGACAAGGCTAGGGAAAAGGAAGGTTCCGGAAAGCCTTAGAGTTATGGAGGTAGATGTAGAAGAGGAGGATGATGACGAGCCTGTCATCATGGACATAGTCCCGCACCAGTGGAGACCGACATTGATGGAGCAAGGACTCGTAAATGAGACTTGCTCGGAAGCAATCCTTTAGTTTTAACTCATTAACGAATTACTAACGATGTGTTTGTAATTAATAATTCGCATTTTTAGAAAAGACACGCGGGACAATGAAGCTTGCATATGTGTTTACTAACCATAACAAAATCAACGAAGGACTAAAACGCACTCTAACAAGGGATCTTTACTGCGCATGCGTCTACTGCATCTACGTAGTATGACGTTTAATGCTTGGAGGAAAAATCTTGCGCCTGCGCAAAAGACATTAAAATGGCAGCTTGAAAGCTCACATGCATGGCACCTGCTTGGCTAAATAGAAAATACGTTTTATACTAACGCAAATGCAGAAAGGGTAACAATAATTAAAGTGGGTTAGAGTAGAGGTTGGTGGTATACAGTGAAACCATTTATTTTTTAAAATAACATTTCTTCTTTTGACTTTATTATTAGTGCGCATTTGGGCCTCCCACACTTGTCCGAGTTGAGCTGATTGACTTGACCCCACGCATGCGCACATGAGAGAGAACAAGGAAGGATGAGTAAGGAGTTGTCACGCATCCAAGGCCAGAGAAGATGTGCCCTGGGAACATGAGGGTGAAGAGTTCATATGAAGAAGCCTTATTCATGAAACTGAAACATTTTGTATTAATAAAGTTTGGAGATGTATGGGAAAGGAAATTAATTAATAAAGTTTAAGGGGATGGGTTTGAAAACAATGGCTCGATGAAATAAGTGAAATGTAAGCATGGTGTGACGATCATCCCCCCTCGCCTGTCCAATCAGAGTTAGCATTTTATGAAATTGAAACATTAATGGGTGGTACATGAATACTGAAAGGTATAACTGAGGTAGTTTTAGTTAGTTAGTTTATAGCTTAACAGGAGCACAGAAGCAGAGCTCGGGATGCTGTCGGCACTGTGGGTGGTGCTGATGCTGTGAGATGCTGATGATGAAACTGAATGCAGAACCATCTATTTAACTTAATTGGGTTAGAAAGAAGATCACAGAAGAACCACGAGGAGGAAGAGAGTGTCAGAGAGGGGTGCAACGCAGTCGACGGTATTTAGAGAGGTGAAGTATCCTGTCCTGAAGTCTTTGTCTCCTGATCTATCCCGGGGGACCCTTACCAGCCCTTTGGCCAGAGGGTTGATCTTCACACCATTCTTGGTAACTATGAATTTACCGTATTGATAGATGTTCTTCTCTCTCTGTCCTCTCCTTTCTGAGCATAGTTATTGTGTGAATTTGAATTGTTATTGCTTATTGAGTATTGATTGAATTGACACTCTTGAGAATGAGGGTGTTTGTACTGAAACTTTGAGATGGTTCACACTCAATTAATTTAGATAAAGATTTTAAAACTTCCCGAGTTTGTGATTATTTCATTTTTTTAATCAAGAAATGTTTAATAAGTTATGTTAATTATTACCATCAACTAGTTCCAACTAATGGTCCATCGACCAGAGGAAAGAACTATTTGATCAGTGAAAGGTTTAGTTAGAAATGAGAGATAACTAATCCTGATAGATGAAAATCATAAACTAAGCTCCAGCGGTCTACTTGGTATTAGTGGAAGAAGTTATATGGGCCCAGGTGAGTATATGGTAGTGGAGTATCTGCTGTTAATACACCGCTGGATCAACATTACCCCATCCCAAATTGCTGTGAGGGATGTGGCACAGACACCACCAACACCACCTCCAGCTTTCATATTTGCAAAGGCCCGGCACTGACCTACATCCACCACAACCACCTTTGTAGAAGTAGGTACTGCAGAGAGTCAAACGTCACTCCCACCTACCAGTTCATCCAACATTGCAAGTGGTACCAGCAGCGCCAGAAAATTTACCTCCCCAATTTGGGACTTTTATTCGGTTAGCAAGAAGGAGGTGAACATTGCTATATGCTCCATTTGTGGACAAGGTGTTAGTTGGGGTAAGCTTGGTACAAACTATTGTACCGGAGGCCAAATAATTCATCTGAGAAAACACCACTTGATCCAGTGGGAGGCGCACTTTAGCGGCCAAAAAACTGCATGCGTTGGTGGTGGAGGGGATGAAGAAGATCCGATCACGGTGGAAGGTGAACAAGAGGGAGACATTTTCTCTGTTACACAAAGCAGCCCTGTCCCCAGCAGTGCAGTGGTACCACCCACATCATCATCATCACAAGAGTCAGGCTGAGACACCAAGGGCTTCAAAAAAACAAAATTAGGGAGTGAAGAGGTAGTGTCCCAAAGGACACTGACGGTGGATATGTCCTCCTCAAGTCAGTAGTTAACAAAACATCAAGATCCACCATATGGGTAATGATCTGAATGATGAAGAAAAGGACCGATAGTGGATGGGGAAAGAGTTGTATTCCTACTCCATGATAGGACATACACAAAAGTTGTTTAAATACCCCTCACACATCAAAAGGGCCCTTGATGTCATGCTTCATCATTGGGGTCTTCCCATCCCACTGTGGGATGGGGCGTGCTACGACCAGCGACTACGCGGGAGCACTAATCTAAAATACTATGTGTGGTGCAGGGGTGGTGAGAAGAAGGGTCAAAAGTGAGGTTTAAAAAGGAACTGGCCTCATGGACATAAGACAATTTAATAGGTCATTGAGGCTGAACCTGTTAAAAATTGTGATTTGGAATAGTCATGCATATAATGAGCTGACGTTCCTAAAGAGTCAACATGTTTCGAAGCTCAAGGCTTCTTCATCAGGACTAAGAAGATCCCTTCAGCGCTCACTTGTTGTTTAAAAAGTGAAAATAGTTATATACAAAAGTGAAAGAAATTCTTGCAAATATTCATGCAGTATAAAGTACCTATTTGTACTCCTATATGTAAATCTGTTAGTACTACTATATGTTAATCTGGAAAAAGAAGAAAGATTTTTGGAATATTAATTACGCCACACACGGCGTTGTCTCACGAAGACCTGAAAAGACAACACATGTGTCAAGGTGACTGTTTATAAAAACATAGTGCTATAATGGTGCATGGACCTGTGAAAGAAATTGGGGAAAAAGGGAAAACATACAGTGACAAACTACATATAACATAAAACACACACTCTATTAGTGACTATTATAATCAACGAGGCGGTGTGTAGAACGATGTATATACACAATACATACAATGTATGAATGGGTGTATTGCCCCATGAGCCTCAGGTACAGATGAGCAGGAAGCAGTCACTAGTTACTGCAAGGGAAAAAAATATTTTTTGAAATGAAGAGAGAAACGGTCAGGTAGTACACGTCCTCTTGCCGAGTAATCAACGAAAAAAACTCGGACCATGACGGCTATGCCGTACTTACATGCTGCTAGACAAAATTTTGCCTCATACTGCTCACCCGCGGCTCCGCTGTATGACTAGGGAGTGCGGGGAGCGGCTATTTATACAGAAGTAACGAGAGGAAATAGGATTCACCTGCGATGCTGGCGCGAGAAAGATAAACCGGAAGAGAGCTTCCAAGTTTGATTTTCAATGCGCACTAGAGCGCTGACTCCAGTGCACTGCGAAAATGAGTATTCCGTGTGTGTTTAAAAACCGAAGTGTATGTAAATTAACCAGAGTTCTATAGAACAGCGTCATTGTTGCCCAACATTGCGTGTAGTTATCTAAGAAAAATTGAAAAATTAAAACATGAAGATAAGGGTTGTTCTGAATTTTGGTAACAATATATTACACAGAAGATGCAGTTCTGGAGCTCGACCTTAATCTGCAGTTCACTATCCAGCAGTTAGGAATACTGAAAAATACAAAATCGAAAACGGTTCCAAACCCTGCCAGATTAAAGCTCCAAAAAAAAGGGGCTATTGCCGGAATATAAGCTGAACCATCTAATAATGACACTGATTATAACACTGATTACCCTGGGGGGCAGGATGGTGATAGTGGAAGAGAGAAAGAGCTTAATCCTCTTCCCCTAGAGAGAGAAAATATTGTACCTGTGCAACTCCAACATTGGGACTATGATGCTAACGTGAGAACAAACACAGACCGGAAGCGAGCTTTTATGCTTAATTCTCATTGCGCACTAGAGCACTAACTCCCGTGCGCAGCGAAAAAGAGTATGCCGTGCATATAAGAAAAACTGATATGTATATAACTAACCAGGATTCTATAAAACAGCATGGTTGATGCCCAACACTGCGTGTGGTTATCTGAGAGAAAATGTGAAACATGGAGATTGGTGATACTAATATTATCTTTATAATCGAGTGAGGGAAGTGAAAGCACTTAAAGTGCATCAAAGCGTTCTAAGAAGCAAAAATAGCGCTCTTCAAACGGCACAAGTCACAAACGATGTCTGACGTTATGAAAGGCCAGAAAAATAATACTAATGGATGGAACGCAAGTAAACTCAGGCAAAATCAAATCTAATTAAGATGTGATGAGATTGCTGATGTATTATTTGGACCTCTATATACAGGGACCGAACACTGAGATACAGTCTGTGCCCTGTGTATAGTGATGAAGGGAAGTAGGCAGGTGTAGTGACTAATTTCAACCTATTAGCTGAGCCCACGGAATTTCATCATTCAAACCCTTTTCATGTGTCCCCAAACGGAACACCCAACGTTGTTCCTTTTCCAAAAGATCTCTTTCGTGGAAGATTTGTTCAATCACTGTCCATTTTATGTCGTCAACGTTGTGGTTGGTTGACAAGTAGTGGGTTGCCATTTTGGTGGTACTCTTCTTACACCTCACATTGCTTTTATGTTCACCAATCCGTATTTTAACTGGTCTGGACGTCATCCCTATATATTCCAAATTGCACGGGCAAGTGATCATGTAAATTACATTCTTACTGTTACAATTAGTAAATCGTCTTTGTTCCCACACAGACCCGTTAGAGAATGTGATTTTTTTACTCTTTGTGGTAAGGGCACAAGTGCTGCAATTTCCACAGGGATGATGACCCTGAATAGGTTGGGAATTGAAAGGGGCCGGGTTTGTTTCCCGTGTGGTACGTGGCCTCGTATGCACAAGAATATCTCTCAGATTTCTGCCTCTTTTATGCGAAAACATAGGTTTGGGAAAAGAAAGTTTTCCACAGTTTAGTGTTTTCCAGTGTTTATTGATTATCTTGGATACTTCATTTGAATGGGTATTGTATGTTGTGACACAGATTGGTCTGGTCTATCTTTCCTTTGGGGGATTGTTGTCCAACAATGCCTCTCTATTGTTATACCTGGCTCTTTTCCAACCTTGTTTGATAATTCTCGATGGATATTCACGTGCCAATAGTTTTCTCTCAAGGTCAGTAGCTTGGTTTTTGAAGTCCGTTATTTCCGAACAGTTCCTTCTTAGGCGTAGGAACTGTCCAAAAGGGAGATTATCTCGCAAATGTCGTGGGTGGAAACTGCTATAGAGTAGAAGACAGTTCTTTGTGGTTGGTTTGAAGTGAGTAGTTGTTTTGAGCTTGCCATTCTCTGGGTAGATGTTGAGATCGAGGAACACTAAATCAGTATTGGATGTTGTATGTGTGAATTTCAGGAACTGATTTTGTTGGTTTAACCATAACATAAAGGTCTCAACTGAGTGAGTATCACCTTTCCATACCACTAGGATATCATCAATGTACCTCTTCCAGGTAATGATGTGCTCACAGAATGGATTGTCTTGGTGCAGTATCTTGGTTGTCTCTAGATGATGCACGTAAAGACCTGCAAGACTAGGAGCGAAGGTGCTTCCCATGCTAGTCCCATGTTTTTGTAAGTAGTGTGTATCTTCATAGAGAAAGAAATTTTCTTTTAATGCTAAGGAAATGCATTCCATAACCATACTACGTGGTGTGTGGTATTCCCATGTGGTTGCATATAGAACTTCTTCTATGATATCAATGGTTTCATCATGAGGAAGACTAGTGTAAAGACTCTCAACGTCTAAACCTAGTAGGAGATGTTGACTTGTGTCAAAATCCTGAGTCGCAAGTAGTTGTAAAACTGCTTTCGTGTCTTTCAGGTAAGTACCTGTTTTCTGGACTAGGGGTCGCAGAAAGGCATCAGAGAACTTGGACAGGGGTTCTAATAAGGAACCAATCCCTGAGACGATAGGACGTCCAGGAGGATTATCCAAGTTCTTATGAATTTTAGGAATGGTGTAAAAATAGGGTGTTATAGGTGATTTTTGTATCAGAAATTCTGATTCTTTTTTGATATCCAGCTGTGACAGACAGCTTCCTCCACCATTGCTCCGATCCGTATCCGAATCCTTTCTGTTGGATCGTCTTGGATTACTTTATAATTACGTAAGTCACCCAATAGTCGCCTACACTCAGTATCATACTTGAGAGTGGTTTGTAACACAATGGCTCCGCCTTTATCCGCTGGTTTTATAATAAGATCCCTGTTATTGGCCAAAGTTCGTAAAGCCTCCTTTTCCTCTCGTGTTGTATTATGAAAGTTTTTTTTGTCTTCGTTAGACAATTTCATAATTTCACCCATAACAGCTCTCTCAAAAGTAAGCAGCTCCACTGGAAGGGTTGGATCCGGAGGGGTGAACGTAGACTTAGGTCATAATCCGGTATCGGAAATCTGTTCCTCTGCAGTCTCTGTAGTATCCTTCTTGTCAAAGAAAGCCCGTAGTTTAAGTTTTCTTAAGAATTCTTTTACCTCCAAGCATAACTTAAAATTGTCCATTTTGTTAGTGGGCACAAAACCAAGACCTTTGCTTAAGGCCTGTTTTTGTGGTTCAGTGAGAACCAGCGATGTAAGGTTGACCACTAAGTGTCCTACCTGCTGGTTGTTGGTTGGTTCGTGATTCCGGTCATGCTTCTTGTTGACACTCTGACTGCATCTTCTGGTTCGTTCCTCCAGTGGACTTGATTGCCTCGTCGATTCCTTCCTCTTTGTGGTCCTGGGCGTGTACCTAAAAAGGAGGTGGTCCATAATAGTTATACTCCTGTGGTGTTGGGGCCCAGTGCTGGAATGGTCCTCCCATTGGTGGTGGACCATATGGATAGTGGGCAAAAATTGGTTGGTTTGGGTAGTGGTTCCATCTCCCTCTAGGTTGGAACGATCTTTGTTTCCATGTTCCTCCTCTCTGATTTCTCGAGTTGCTCCCCGGCTGGAATATGAGTTGTTAGAGCCAGTGTCTGATATATCACTGTCAGAGCCTTGTTCACTATTGGATTTCCTTGTTACGTAGTCCTCACATATGTAGGGGTATATACGTTCATGGCTAAAGGCTGCAGTGTCTTTTTTAATTTTTTTAATTTGCTTTGTTTCAAAGTAATCTCGTACTCACTCATCTGTTGGTTCAATTCATCCAATCTCTTTTTTAATACTGTATGGGATTGGTAGCTCTTGAGTTGCACCTCCAACTTCTGTATGTCAACTTTCAATTCTTGTGCCAGACGGGTTGCTGTTTTGATTATAAGGACCAGCCAATCCCTAGTGCAGTGCCAGGATATGAGTGACCAATCCTTTTTGAATGCCTTGTCGTGCTGAAAAATGAATGGTTCGTTGCGGACAATTAGGCCATGTGGTGCCGCATTAGCCCTTAAGTACTCAGTCATTAATAGACCGTGCAGTGCTGTTTTTATCTCGGTTCTTCTGAGATTGGCCATCTCATCCCAGTCAGAGCTGCTAGGTCCTGGATCTGAGTTGCTTAGCCCTTCAAAGGGGTTGAGGGCAGATAAGATCCTGTCGATCTCGTCTTCATTGAACGTGAGACCTGCTGTCTCGGCCATGTTTGTGAATATTCGTGTGAGTGTGTGTATAAGTAGTGTGTGTGGAAAAAATTAAATATAGAAATTAATAATTCAAAAAAGGCAAAAATTGGTCACTCATATCCTGGCACTGCACTAGGGATTGGCTGGTCCTTATAATCAAAACAGCAACCCGTCTGACACAAGAATTGAAAGTTGACATACAGAAGTTGGAGGTGCAACTCAAGAGCTACCAATCCCATACAGTATTAAAAAAGAGATTGGATGAATTGAACCAACAGATGAGTGAGTACGAGATTACTTTAAAACAAAGCAAATTAAAAAAATTAAAAAAAGACACTGCAGCCTTTAGCCATGAACGTATATACCCCTACATATGTGAGGACTACGTAACAAGGAAATCCAATAGTGAACAAGGCTCTGACAGTGATATATCAGACACTGGCTCTAACGACTCATATTCCAGCCGGGGGAGCAACTCGAGAAATCAGAGAGGAGGAACATGGAAACAAAGATCGTTCCAACCTAGAGGGAGATGGAACCACTACCCAAACCAACCAATTTTTGCCCACTATCCATATGGTCCACCACCAATGGGAGGACCATTCCAGCACTGGGCCCCAACACCACAGGAGTATAACTATTATGGATCACCTCCTTTTTAGGTACACGCCCAGGACCACAAAGAGGAAGGAATCGACGAGGCAATCAAGTCCACTGGAGGAACGAACCAGAAGATGCAGTCAGAGTGTCAACAAGAAGCATGACCGGAATCACGAACCAACCAACAACCAGCAGGTAGGACACTTAGTGGTCAACCTTACATTGCTGGTTCTCACTGAACCACAAAAACAGGCCTTAAGCAAAGGTCTTGGTTTTGTGCCCACTAACAAAATGGACAATTTTAAGTTATGCTTGGAGGTAAAAGAATTCTTAAGAAAACTTAAACTACGGGCTTTCTTTGACAAGAAGGATACTACAGAGACTGCAGAGGAACAGATTTCCGATACCGGATTACGACCTAAGTCTACGTTCACCCCTCCGGATCCAACCCTTCCAGTGGAGCTGCTTACTTTGAGAGAGCTGTTATGGGTGAAATTATGAAATTGTCTAACGAAGACAAAAACCTTTCATAATACAACACGAGAGGAAAAGGAGGCTTTACGAACTTTGGCCAATAACAGGGATCTTATTATAAAACCAGCGGATAAAGGCGGAGCCATTGTGTTACAAACCACTCTCAAGTATGATACTGAGTGTAGGCGACTATTGGGTGACTTACGTAATTATGAAGTAATCCAAGACGATCCAACAGAAAGGATTCGGATACGGATCGGAGCAATGGTGGAGGAAGCTGTCTGTCACAGCTGGATATCAAAAAAAGAATCAGAATTTCTGATACAAAAATCACCTATAACACCCTATTTTTACACCATTCCTAAAATTCATAAGAACTTGGATAATCCTCCTGGACGTCCTATCGTCTCAGGGATTGGTTCCTTATTAGAACCCCTGTCCAAGTTCTCTGATGCCTTTCTGCGACCCCTAGTCCAGAAAACAGGGACTTACCTGAAAGACACGAAAGCAGTTTTACAACTACTTGCGACTCAGGATTTTGACACAAGTCAACATCTCCTACTAGGTTTAGACGTTGAGAGTCTTTACACTAGTCTTCCTCATGATGAAACCATTGATATCATAGAAGAAGTTCTATATGCAACCACATGGGAATACCACACACCACGTAGTATGGTTATGGAATGCATTTCCTTAGCATTAAAAGAAAATTTCTTTCTCTATGAAGATACACACTACTTACAAAAACATGGGACTAGCATGGGAAGCACCTTCGCTCCTAGTCTTGCAGGTCTTTACGTGCATCATCTAGAGACAACCAAGATACTGCACCAAGACAATCCATTCTGTGAGCACATCATTACCTGGAAGAGGTACATTGATGATATCCTAGTGGTATGGAAAGATGATACTCACTCAGTTGAGACCTTTATGTTATGGTTAAACCAACAAAATCAGTTCCTGAAATTCACACATACAACATCCAATACTGATTTAGTGTTCCTCGATCTCAACATCTACCCAGAGAATGGCAAGCTCAAAACAACTACTCACTTCAAACCAACTGCAAAGAACTGTCTTCTCCTCTATAGCAGTTTCCACCCACGACATTTGCGAGATAATCTCCCTTTTGGACAGTTCCTACGCCTAAGAAGGAACTGTTCGGAAATAACGGACTTCAAAACCAAGCTACTGACCTTGAGAGAAAACTATTGGCACGTGAATATCCATCGAGAATTATCAAACAGGGTTGGAAAAGAGCCAGGTATAACAATAGAGAGGCATTGTTGGACAACAATCCCCCAAAGGAAAGAGAGACCAGACCAATCTGTGTCACAACATACAATACCCATTCAAATGAAGTATCCAAGATAATCAATAAACACTGGAAAACACTAAACTGTGGAAAACTTTCTTTTCCCAAACCTATGTTTTCGCATAAAAGAGGCAGAAATCTGAGAGATATTCTTGTGCATACGAGGCCACGTACCACACGGGAAACAAACCCGGCCCCTTTCAATTCCCAACCTATTCAGGGTCATCATCCCTGTGGAAATTGCAGCACTTGTGCCCTTACCACAAAGAGTAAAAAATCACATTCTCTAACGGGTCTGTGTGGGAACAAAGACGATTTACTAATTGTAACAGTAAGAATGTAATTTACATGATCACTTGCCCGTGCAATTTGGAATATATCGGGATGACGTCCAGACCAGTTAAAATACGGATTGGTGAACATAAAAGCAATGTGAGGTGTAAGAAGAGTACCACCAAAATGGCAACCCACTACTTGTCAACCAACCACAACGTTGACGACATAAAATGGACAGTGATTGAACAAATCTTCCACGAAAGAGATCTTTTGGAAAAGGAACAACGTTGGGTGTTCCGTTTGGGGACACATGAAAAGGGTTTGAATGATGAAATTCCGTGGGCTCAGCTAATAGGTTGAAATTAGTCACTACACCTGCCTACTTCCCTTCATCACTATACACAGGGCACAGACTGTATCTCAGTGTTCGGTCCCTGTATATAGAGGTCCAAATAATACATCAGCAATCTCATCACATCTTAATTAGATTTAATTTTGCCTGAGTTTACTTGTGTTCCATCCATTAGTATTATTTTTCTGGCCTTTCATAACGTCAGACATCGTTTGTGACTTGTGCCATTTGAAGAGCGCTATTTTTTGCTTCTTAGAACGCTTTGATGCACTTTAAGTGCTTTCACTTCCCTTACTCGATTATAAAGATAATATTAGTATCACCAATCTCCATGTTTCACATTTTCTCTCAGATAACCACACGCAGTGTTGGGCATCAACCATGCTGTTTTATAGAATCCTGGTTAGTTATATACATATCAGTTTTTCTTATATGCACGGCATACTCTTTTTCGCTGCGCACGGGAGTTAGTGCTCTAGTGCGCAATGAGAATTAAGCATAAAAGCTCGCTTCCGGTCTGTGTTTGTTCTCACGTTAGCATCATAGTCCCAATGTTGGAGTTGCACAGGTACAATATTTTCTCTCTCTAGGGGAAGAGGATTAAGCTCTTTCTCTCTTCCACTATCACCATCCTGCCCCCCAGGGTAATCAGTGTTATAATCAGTGTCATTATTAGATGGTTCAGCTCATATTCCGGCAATAGCCCCTTTTTTTTTTAGCTTTAATCTGGCAGGGTTTGGAACCGTTTTCGATTTTGTATTTTTCAGTATTCCTAACTGCTGGATAGTGAACTGCAGATTAAGGTCGAGCTCCAGAACTACATCTTCTGTGTAATATATTGTTACCAAAATGCAGTGCACTGGAGTCAGCGCTCTAGTGCGCATTGAAAATCAAACTTGGAAGCTCTCTTCCGGTTTGTCTTTCTCGCGCCAGCATCGCAGGTGAATCCTATTTCCTCTCGTTACTTCTGTATAAATAGCCGCTCCCCGCACTCCCTAGTCATACAGCGGAGCCGCGGGTGGGCAGTATGGGGCAAAATTTTGTCTAGCAGCATGTAAGTACGGCATAGCCGTCATGGTCCGAGTTTTTTTCGTTGATTACTCGGCAAGAGGACGTGTACTACCTGACCGTTTCTCTCTTCATTTCAAAAAATATTTTTTTCCCTTGCAGTAACTAGTGACTGCTTCCTGCTCATCTGTACCTGAGGCTCATGGGGCAATACACCCATTCATACATTGTATGTATTGTGTATATACATCGTTCTACACACCGCCTCGTTGATTATAATAGTCACTGATAGAGTGTGTGTTTTATGTTATATGTAGTGTGTCACTGTATGTTTTCCCTTTTTCCCCAATTTCTTTCACAGGTCCATGCATCATTATAGCACTATGTTTTTATAAACAGTCACCTTGACACATGTGTTGTCTTTTCAGGTCTCCTTGAGACAACGCCGTGTGTGGCGCAATTAATATTCCCAAAATTTTTCTTCTTTTTCCAGATTAACATATAGTAGTACTACAGATTTACATATAGGAGTACAAATAGGTACTTTATACTGCATGAATATTTGCAAGAATTTCTTTCACTTTTGTATATAACTATTTTCACTTTTTAAACAACAAGTGAGCGCTGAAGGATCTTCTTAGTCCTGATGAAGAAGCCTTGAGCTTCAAACATGTTGACTCTTTAGGAACGTCAGCTCATTATATGCATGACTATTCCAAATCACAATTTTTAACAGGTTCAGCCTCAATGACCTATTAAATTGTCTTATGTCCATGAGGCCAGTTCCTTTTAAACCTCACTTTTGACCCTTCTTCTCACCACCCCTGCACCACACATAGTATTTTAGATTAGTGCTCCCGCGTAGTCGCTGGTCGTAGCACGCCCCATCCCACAGTGGGATGGGAAGACCCCAATGATGAAGCATGACATCAAGGGCCCTTTTGATGTGTGAGGGGTATTTAAACAACTTTTGTGTATGTCCTATCATGGAGTAGGAATACAACTCTTTCCCCATCCACTATCGGTCCTTTTCTTCATCATTCAGGCCAGAAGGCTCATTTCAGTTTCGCTTTCTACGTGCTCAGGGGGCTATCTCAGCCCCCTGAGCACGTAGAAAGACGGGAGAGGTATCATTGGAAAGGGGAGAATCTCCCCCTTCCAATGGTACCTATCCCCAGTAGATTTCTGCTTGGGGATCACCCCAGGAGGGCAATCCCCAAGCAGGGATCCACCCACTAGGCACCAGGGAGGGGGGGGGGGCCTCTTGGGCAAGGGCCTTTGCTCCCCTCCAAAAAATTGGCCAAATTTAGTCTTTCTGCCCCCCCTGGGAGGCAGATGGGGGTAGTAGCCCCCAATCTGCTCCCCCCATGGGGGCAGAAAGCGCACTAGACGCCAGGGATTTTTTGGGGGGCAATTTTAGTTAGGGTGGGGGCTGCCCTAAATGGGCATGCCAATGCCCCCACCCCCTGCCAAAATTACAGCCTTTCTGCCCCCGGGTGGGTGGAATTTTGTGGATCCACACAGATTCCAGAACTTTCCACCACAGAAATGTGAGGAAAATGTGTTTTTTTAAACAAATTTTGAGGTTTGCAAGGGATTCTGGGTAACAGAACCTGGTGAGAGTCAGACAAGTCACCACATCCTGGATTCCCCTGGGTGTCTAGTTTTCAAAAATGTATAGGTTTGCTAGGTTTCCCTAGGTGCCGGCAGAGCTAGGGTTCAAAATCTACAGCTAGGCACTTTGCAAAAAAAGGGTCCGTTTTCACTGTGAAAATGTGGTATGTCCACGTTGTGTTTTGGGCCGTTTTCTGTCGCGGGCACTAGGCCTACCCACACAAGTGAGGTGTCATTTTTCTCGGAAGACTTTGGGGAACGCGGGGTGGGTGGAATTTTGTGGATCCACGTAGATTCCAGAACTTTCCACCACAGAAATGTGAGGAAAATGTTTTTTTTACAAATTTGGAGGTTTTCAAGGGATTCTGGGTAACAGAACCTGGTGAGAGCCAGACAAGTCACCCCATCCTGGATTCCCCTGGGTGTCTAGTTTTCAAAAATGTATAGGTTTGCTAGGTTTCCCGAGGTGCCGGCAGAGCTAGGCTTCAAAATCCACAGCTAGGCACTTTGCAAGAAAAGGGTCCGTTTTCACTGTGAAAATGTGGTGTGTCCACGTTGCGTTTTGGGCCGTTTCCAAAAATGTAGTGGTTGGTCCCATGCGTGAAGGGGGTACAAGTAGACGCTGTGGACGTGTTCAGGTAGAAGTAGATGAAGTTTATTAAGTTCTTAGAAGTAGTTACAACAAGCCAGAACAAGCCCCACCAGGAGCAGCCTCTCTGCTGCTCAGCCCATCTTCAACTGTCATTCAACCATCCACACAAGCACCCAGGCATTCCACTCACACTAACATTCTACACGTAACACTCACACTGGCTGAGCAGCAAAGAGCAGGGTGAAAGGGAACATATCAACATTGCATGAGGATACTACATATCCTATCCCTTTTATACTGAACAATAAAAAGAACCAAACTAAAAATGAAAACAACTATACACAATAATGTACACATGAAGTAAACCAACCATTAACCCAGGGATGCAAGGAATGACACATCACGAGAGGGAAAATGGAAGCACGAAGAAAGAAAGAAGAATGGAAGAATAGAAATGCACATGCACTATACCCATCCTCTTCCTTTAACAGTAAACAAATAAAAAGTAAATTTCGTAATAAGAGCTCACACACACAACAAGTGAGCATGACATGTAACAAGAGTAAAGGGAAAAACGTACCCCAAGACTCCACACACACAACAAGTGAAAAACAAATATAGCATGGGACTGACACCCAAAATGTATCATAAGACTTTGCATGGGACTGACACCCAAATGTACATGTAACGTTGCATGGGACTAACACCTGATAAAAGGTGAGTAAATCGGAATTCGTAGTTCGGCTGATTTTAGAGGAATATTATAAAGTTCCAAAACTCCACACTTAGAAGAATTTCCAAGTGAAACCAGTCAATGTTAGCCTATGGAAGGAAATTCAAGTTACTGGTAAGTATGGTTAAAATTACTTTTCAGGATCAGTACTGGGCTAAAAGATGCAGCACTGAGGTCTCTCCTGATAACCGGTGAGTAAATCGGAATTCGTAGTTCGGCTGATTTTAGAGGAATATTTGTATGTTTCAAAAATCGACACTTGGAAACTTTTTCAGCAAAAAGCAGGCAATGATATCCTATGGAAGGAAATTTAAGTTACTGGTAAGTACGGTTAAAATTACTTTTCAGGATCAGTACTGGGCTCAAAGATGCAGCACTGAGGTCTCTCCTGATAACAGGTGAGTAAATCGGAATTCGTAGTTCGGTTGATTTTAGAGGAATATTTGCACAATGGTGAAGGAAGGGGGTGGGGCCTGAGGTGACATGTCTGCAAACACACCCTGTGGCGCGTTTTAAGTTGGAGAATTAATTCCTCCTCAATCCTGAGGGTCCCTAGGGGCCAACTAGCCCACCAGGAACCTCCAGTATGCGCCAGGGGCTGCGTTGCAGAGAGGTGTACAGAGGCCACGCCCCTTTTTACAACACTCTGCAACGCAGCTCCGTGGCGCTTACTGGAGGTACCTGGTGGGCTAGTTGGCCCTCAGGGACCCTCAGGATTGAAGAGGATTTAATTCCCCATCTTAAAATGCCCCACGGGGCCTGTTTGCACACATGTCACCTGAAGCCCCGCCCCCTCCCTTCACCACTGTGCAAACGCGCCCCGTGGCGCATTTTAAGTTGGGGGATTAAGTCCCTTGAATGCTGAGGGTCCCTGGAGTCCAACTAGCCCACCATGTACCTCCAAAAGCGCCACAGAGCTGCGTTGCAGAGAGGTGTAAAAGGGCGTGGCCTCTGTACACCTCTCTGCAACGCAGCCCCTGGCGCATACTGGAGGATCCTGGTGGGCGAGTTGGCCCCCAGGGACCCCCAGTATTCAAGGGGAATTGCTCTCCATCTGCAAACGCGCCAGGGGACGCGCTTGCAGACTGCTGCAGGGTGGGGGCGGGCCTCCGGCACGATGCCGGTCTTTTTTTTTGTATGGGAGGGGGCTGCGTGGCCCCCTTCCCTTGGCCTCTTTGGCCCCGGGGACCCCATCCCCCGGGCATGAGGATTTTCATTTTTAAAAAAATTAAAATAAAACGGGAAGGGGGCCGCGTGGCCCCCTTCCCTGGGCTTATATTGGCCCCGGGGACCCCATCCCCCGGGCATGCCCTCTTTTTAAAATTTTAAATATTTGGAGGGGGCTGCGTGGCCCCCTCCTCAGGCCATTTAAGGCCCCGGGGACCCCATCCCCGGGGCCGGCCTTTCCTTTTTTTTTTTTTCAATTTTTTTATTTTTTGGGGGGAGGGGGGCCGCGTGGCCCCCTCCCGGGCCACTACTTGCCCCGGGACCCCATCCCCGGGGCTGGCCGTCTCCGTTGGGGACTGTGGGGGTCCCCAATCCCCCACAGTCCCGCCGGCTCCCCGCGTCCCTTGGGAGCCGGCATTGCTTTTCCACATGGGGAGCTGCTAACATGCAGCTCCCCATGTGGAAAAGCATTTGCTGTGGATATTGGAGCGAGAGCAGGTTCTCCTGTCTCTCTTCCAATATCCAAAGCAGTTTGCTATGACAGGACGGAGCCGCGAGGCTCCCGTCCTGTCATAGCAAACTACAGTGTCCCGGGGTAGGCACCCCGGGACACTGCAGGAGCCGGCCCTGGGGGTGGCGGTCCCCAGGGCCATCAAGGGCTCCAGGAGGGGCGCCGCGCGGCCCCCTCCCTTGAATTGCACAGCCCCGGGAGGTGGTGGTCCCGGGTCTCTGGGGTCCGTAACGGACCCCCACATTTATTTTCTAAGTGCCCCGGGTGGTGGTGGTCTCGGCGCGTGTGGCTGGAGCCCCCCACACGTTATTAAAATTTTTAAAAAGAAGCCCCGGGGGTGGCGGTCCCCGGGCTGCGGGAGGGCAGGAGAGCCCTCCCGCACCATTTTTTTATAAAGCCCCGGGGGTGGCGGTCCTCGGGGCTTGGGGGACTTAGAGGCCCCCATATAAAACATAAACCCACCCTCGCATGCCCCCGGGACTTGGGCCACCCGGGGGCAAAACATAATCGAGCGCGGAGACCGCGCTTCGATTTTTTTATCGGCAGGATCCGCGCACTCTGAGCGCATCCTGCCGATTTTTTTTTTAAATGCTGTTTGCCCAGGGGTCCTGTGGGACCCCTGAGCAGACCTAGGGGTCAGGTGTTTCTACCCTGCCCCCTTGTGCGCTTGCACACTTGCGTTTTTTTTTTTCTCGGCGGATTTGCGCATCCTGCCGATTTTTTTAAAAAAATGCTTTTTCTGCCCAGGGGTCCTTGTGGGACCCCCTGAGCAGACCTAGGGGTCAGGGTGTTTCTACCCTGCCCCCTTTTGCGCTTTGCGCACTTGTTTCTGTCCCTCGGTTCTACCGAGGATAAAATGGCTGCCAACACTTCCTGATTTGGAGTGTTGACAGCCAATTAGCATGCAGCTCGTGGATCGGGAGGGTATATGTGATTTTCCTTTTGATTTTCACAGGAACTACTGAACGGATTTACACCATTTAACAAAAAGGGTTCTTTCTGAACTAAGAACTACCTCTTTGCCAAATTTGGTGTAATTCCGTTCAGCAGTTCGGGCTGTAGCCGTGTCTAAAGTTTCCTATGGGAAAATGAATGGGGAAAACACGTTTTGGGACCCCCTTTTTCTCGGCCCCGCGTGACGAATCACCCCGAAACGTTCAGGGTAGGAGCGGACCGGAGCGGGCCATAAAGTTTGAAAATTTCGCGAAGATTCGTCAACCGACGCAAGAGTTATTTCAAATAGAATGTCGCGGATTTCCTATGGAAAATAGGTCCTAACTATAACTATCTACTGGCGACCGCCAGTAGATAATATATATATATATATATATATTACCTACTGGCGGTCGCCAGTAGGTAGTTATAGTCAGGACCTAGTTTCCATAGGAAAGCGTTTTTGATTTGCCAATATCTTTGGAGCCGTTTGACGAATCTTCGCGACATTTTCAAACCTAATGGGGCGCTCCGGTCCGCTCTTGTCTTGAAAGTTTTGGGGTGATTCGTTAAACGGGTGCCGAGAAAAAAGGGGGGTCCCAAAACACGTTTTCTCCATGTTAATTTCTATTGGAACTTTAGACAAAGCTACAGCCCGAACTGCTGAACGGAATTTCACCAAATTTGGCAAAAAGGTAGGTCTTGGTTCAGAAAGCATGCCTTTTTTATATGATGTAAATCCGTTCAGTAGTTCCTGAGAAATTCAAAAAATAAAATTTGCGAACCCTCCCGAGCACGAGCTTGATTCTGATTGGCTGTCAACCCTCCAAACCAGGAAGTGTTGGCAGCCATCTTGTGACTCGGTAAAACCGAGTCACAAGAAAACAGTAAAAAAAAAGGATAAAAAACAAGAAAAGGGGGCAGGGTAGAAACACCCTGACCCCCTAGGCCTGCTCAGTGGGTCCCACAAGGACCCCCAGGGCCAAAAAAAAGCATTTTCTTTAAACAAAATCGTCCGAATTCCCACTGGGTGCGCGAATCCGTCCGAATTTTTTTTTTAAAACCAAGTGCGGGCTCCCGCGCTTCGTTTTCTATAAGCCCCCGGGTAGGCCAGGTCCCGGGGGCAATACCTAATTAAATTGCGGGGGCCCGTGGGGGCTCCCGCAGTCCCGGGGAACGCCACCTCCCCGGGGCTTAGATAATCATATGCGGGGGGCACGCGGCCCCCCACAGCCCCGGGTACCCCACCACCTCCCTGGGGCTTATTTTTAAAAATGCGTGGGGGGGCAGGAGCTCCAGGGATGTTATCTCCCCGGGGCACTGTTATTTTAGGGCGGGGGGCCTCGCGGGCCCACCCAAGCCCTGGGGACTGCCACCTCCCTGGGGCTATAATTTTTTTAGGTCGGGGGGCATCGCGGGCCCTCCCAAGCCCTGTGGACCACAACCTCCCCGAGGCTATATGACTTAAATGCGGGGGCCATGCGGCCCCCCGCAGCCCCGGGGACCGCCACCTCCCGGGGCTATTATGAAAAAGAAAGTGTGGGGGGGCTCGATCCTCCCCACACTGCCCCAGGGACCACCACCTCCCCGGGGCACTCTTCATTAAAATGCGGGAGTCCGTTGCGGATGCCGGCCCCAGGAACCACCACCTCCCTGGGGCTTTAAACAATTGTGAGTGGGGCCACGCAGCCCCCCTCCTGGAGCCCTAGATGGCCCTGGGGACCGCCACCCCCCCAGACCAGCTCCTGCAATGTCCTGGGGTGCCCACCCCCGGGACATTGCCGTTTGCTAAGGCAGGGCGGGAGCACGGCTCCCTCCCTGTCATAGCAAACACTGCTTTGCTTCTTGGAAGCGAGAGCAGGAAACCTGCTCTCGCTTCCAAGAAGCAAAGCAGAATTGCTTTTGGGCAAAGGGAGCTGCATGTCAGCAGCTCCCCTTGCTCAAAAGCAATGCCGGCTCCTGCAGGAGGCGGGTAGCCGGCTGGGACCGCGGGGGCATTGGGCCTCCCCCCGCGGTCCCTAACCTAAGGGCCGGCCCCTGGGAATGTGGTCCCCGGGGCCAGAAGTGGCCCGGGACGGGGGCCACTCAGCCCCCCTACCCTTTAATTTTTTTTTTTTTTAAATATGGAAGGCCGTCCCCGGGGGATGGGGTCCCCAGGGCCATAATTGGCCTAAGGAGGGGGGCCACGTGGCCCCCCTCCCAAATATTTAATTATTTTTATAAAAAAAAGAAAAAGGAAGCAATGCCCCGGGGAATGGGGTCCCTGGGGCCGATAAAGGCCTCAAGATGGCCCCCCTCCAAAATAAATTAAAAAAAAGAAAAGGCTGGCCAGGCCCTGGGGGATGGGCTCCCCAGGGCCCCAAAAATATTAAGAGAAGGGGGGCCTCACAGCCCCCCTTCTAAAAATACCAAAAAAAGAAAAGCTGGCATCTCGCCGGAGGCCCCGTCCCCTCCCTGCACCACTCTGCAAACGCGCCTCCTGGCGCGTTCTGGGTTGGGGGATTAAGTCCCCTTGAATGCTAAGGGTCCTTAGGGGCCAACTAGCCCACCAGGTACCTCCAGTAAGCCCCACACAGTGGGATTGCTGAGTGGTGGACAAAGGGGGCGTGGCCTGTGTCCACTTATCAGCAATCCCACTATTTGGGACATACTGGAGATATCAGGTAGGCTAGTTGGCCCCTAAGGACCCCCAGCAGCGAAGTGGACTTTAACCCCCATCCAAGAGCACGCCAGGGAGCACGTTTGCAGAGTGGTGGGGAAAGGGGGCATAGCTTGCTGTGAGAACTTAGTAATGCTGCTGTGTGGGACTTACTGGAGGTAATAGGAGGGGTAGTTGGCCTCCAAGGTTGTCCTTGGGGGCCAAATACCCCTCCTGTTACCTCCACTAAGTCCCACACAGTGGGATTGCTAAGAGGTCTTCGGAGGTCAAACCCCCCCTTTCTCCACAACTCTGCAAATGCGCCTCCTGGCACAGTACTGGTTGGGGGATGAAGTCCACTTTACTCCTGAGGGACATTGGGGGCCAAGAAGCCCTCCTGGTACCTCCTGTAAGTCCTACGCAGCGGAATTCCTGAGCGCTGGTTGGAGGCCCAGCCCCCTTTCTCCCCCAGTCTGCAAACGTGACTACCAGTTAAAGAAGCATTTGTAATTTAATAGGTCTCGCATTTGCAAGAGTTAGAGCTATTGGTGTTGTAAATGTAAACATTTTTTACTAATGTTTTTTGGAGTGGATGTACGTTGTGTGTAGTAGAATTATGTGGTATGTTCTGCAGTGAAATTATGTGGATAGAAAGTATGTGGTATTTAGTGTATAAGAATTATGTAGAGTGGGATTATGTGTTATGGAGAGTAATTATGTGGTATGGTAGTCTGTGTTGTGGAGTGGTAACCTCAGGTTTAGTCTTCCTCATTTCCATAGAAACTAAACTATGAACTCAATGAGACAAAAAAAAGAAGGAATCACTGAGGAGCACTTCTGGACCTAGTCAGAGGTATGAGCAGGGCCACTGGAATTATGCGACTGTTTAGCTGCACCAACTTTCGCTCAATTATACATTTTCCGCATTAGCCACATAATCCATCATCTGCTGCCTAATCTGCAGATTTGAACAAAAAAACCCTTGTTTCTAGCTCAAACAGCTCAAAAGTTACTAAAAATGCAGCGACAAGTGTTACAGCGTTGGGAAGGTCCTTTGTAAACCTAGAATGGTCACCTGTTACTTATTGCTAAATGTGGGTGCTAAATTGGTACTAATGGTGTGCAAGCCACTCTTGCTTCTTTCTGCGCCTCTCTTGCCTCTTTCTGCATTTCTGTTGCTTCTTTCTGCACCTTTCTTTCTTTTTCTGCACTTCGCTTGCCTCTTTCTGCACATCTCTTCTACTTTCTCCACCTCTTTTGCCTCTTTCTGCACCTCTGTTGCCTCTTTCTGCACCTCACTTGCTTCTTTGTGCACCCCTCTTGCCTCTTTCTGCACCTCTCTTGTCTCTTTCTGCACCCTTCTTCCCTTTTTCTGCACCCCTCCTGCCTCTTTCTGCACCTCTGTTCCTTCTTTCTGCACTTCTTTTGTTTCTTTCTGCACCTCTCTTGCTTCTTTCTGCACCTCTCTTGCCTCTTTCTCCACCCCTCTTCCCCCTTTCTGCATGTCTGTTGCTTCTTTCTGTACTTCTCTTGCCTCTTTCTCCACCCCTCTCCCCTCTTTCTGCATCTCTGTTGCTTCTTTCTGCACTTATCTTGCGTCTTTCTGTACCTCTCTTGCTTCTTTCCGCACCCCTTGTGACTCTTTCTGCACCTCTCTTCTCTTTCTGCATTCCTCTTGCCTCTTTATGCACCTCTGTTCCTTCTTTCTGCACTTCTTTTGGTACTTTCTGTACCTCTCTTGCTTCTTTCTGTACCACTCGTGCTTCTTTCTGCACCCCTCTTCCCTCTTTCTGCACCCCTCTTGCCTCTTTCTGCACTTCTGTTCCTTCTTTCTGCTCTTCTTTGGTTTCTTTCTGCACCTCTCTTGCTTCTTTCTGCACCCCTCTCACCACTTTCTCCACCCCTGTTCTCTCTTTTTGCATCTCTGTTGCTTCTTTCTGCACTTCTCTTGCCTCTTTTTCCACCCCTCATCCCTCTTTCTGCACCTCTCTTGCTTCTTTCTGCACCCCTCTCACCACTTTCTCCTCCCCACTTCCCCCTTTCTGCATCTCTGTTGCTTCTTTATGCACTTCTCTTGCTTCTTTCTGCACCTCTCTTGCTTCTTTATGCACCCCTCGTGCCTCTTTCTGCCCCTTCCCTCTTTCTGCACTCCTCTTGCCTCTTTCTGTACCTCTGTTGCTTCTTTCTGCACTTCTTTTGTTTCTTTCTGTGCCTCTCTTGCTTCTTTCTGTACCCTTCTTGCCTCTTTCTCCACCCCTCCTCCCCCTGTCTGCATCTCTGTTGCTTCTTTCTGCACTTCTCTTGCCTCTTTCTGCACCTCTGTCCCTTCTTTCTGCAAACCTTGGGCCTCTTTCTGCACTCCTCTTCCCTCTTTCTGCTCCCCTCTTGTCTCTTTCTGTACCTCTGTTGCTTCTTTCTGCAGTTCTTTTGTTTCTTTCTGCACCTTTCTTGCTTCTTTCTGCACCCCTCTTGCCTCTTTCTGCACCTCTGTTCCTTCTTTCTGCACTTCTTTTGTTTCTTTCTGCACCTCTCTTGCTTTTTTCTGCACCCCTCTTGCTTCTTTCTGCACCCCTCATGCCTCTTTCACACCCTTCTTCCCTATTTCTGCACCCCTCTTGCCTCTTTCTGCACCTCTGTTCCTTCTTTCTGCACTTCTTTTGTTTCTTTGTGTCTCTCTTGTTTCTTTCTGTATCCCTCTTGCATTTTTCTCCAACCCACTTCCCCCTTTCTGCATCTCTGTTGCTTCTTTCTGCACTTCTCTTGCTTCTTTCTGCACCTCTCTTGCTTCTTTCAGCACCCCTCATGCCTCCTTCTGCACCCCTCTTCCCTCTTTCTTCACTCCTCTTGCCTCTTTCTGCACCTCTGTTGCTTCTTTCTGTACTTCTCTTGCCTCTTTCTGCTCCCCTCTTGCTTCTTTCTGCACTTCCCTTGCTTCTTTCTGTACTTCTGTTGCTTCTTTCTGCACTCCTCTTGCCTCTTTCTGCACCCTTCTTCCCTCTTTCTGCACCTCTCTTGCCTCTTTCCGCACCCCTGTACCTTTTTCTGCACCTCTCTTGCCTGTTTCTGCAACTCTCTTGCCTCTTTCTGCAGTTTTCTTGCCTCCTTCTGCACCTCTGTTGCTTCTTTCTGCACTTCTCTTACCTCTTTCTGCACCCCTGTTGCTTCATTCTGCACTTCCCATGCTTCTTTCTACGCCTCTCTTGCTTCTATCTGCACCCCACTTGCCTCTTTCTGCACCCTTCTTCCCTCTTTGTGCACCTCTCTTGCCTCTTTGTGCACCTCTATTGCATCTTTCTGCACCCCTCTAGCCTCTTTACGCATCTCTTTTGCTTGTTTCTGCTCTTCTTTTGCCTCTTTCCATACCCCTCTTGCTTCCTTCTCCACCTCTGTTGTTTCTTACTGCACTGCTCTTGCTTCTTTCTGCACCTCTCTTGCACATTTCTGCACCCCTCTTGCCTCTTTCGGCACCCCTCTTCTCTCTTTCTGCACCCCTCTTCTCTCTTTCTGCACCCCTCTTCCCTCTTTCTGTACCTCTTCTGCCTGTTTCTGCACCTCTGCTGCCTCTTTCTGAACTTCTCTTGCCTCTTTCTGCACCTCTGTTGCTTCTTTCTGCACTTCTCTTGCCTCTTTCTGCACCCCTCTTCCCTCTTTCTGCACCTCTGTTGCTTCTTTCTGTACTTCTCTTGCTTCTTTCTGTACCTCTCTTGCTTCTTTATGCACCTCTCTTGCCTCTTTTTGCATCCTTCTTCCCTCTTTCTGCACCTCTCTTGCCTCTTTCTGCACACACAGGGCTACTTTTAAACTGACCTCAGGCTCAGCAGTGCACACATGCAAGTGCAGAAAAGGGCTGCTGGCCTCTAAACTGCCATGCCCTATTATATGCTAGGGGCTTAGAGGTAATTTTAATCCCCCTGCCCTATTATGTACTAGGGCCTTACAGGGGAGGTCATGCCAAACACAGGGGTACCCCAACCCATAGTGTACCCTAGTGTACGTAGGTGTTTTCACTGTATTCTAAGTGCCTTTCAGCATAGCACTGGCTCCGGGCCTGGTTAGGCAGAGCCCAGGGTCAGTCAGAGTCAGTTACCACCAGTACCAGTCAGCAAAAAGTTATATTAGGGTGTGAAGAGGTGCATCAGACTATCACGTAGATGATGTCATCAGTGATGTCATCAGTGATGTGATTTGAGATGTCATCAGTGATGTCACTGACCATGTCATGAATGATGTAATATGTGACGTCATCAGCAGTGCATTGCGGGGGCGCGAGTTATAGTTAGCTCAACTAACTATAACAGCCGAATTTATCTGGTTTTGTATGAGTGAAATGTCCAACTAACTATAACGTCCCTGAAACCTGTGGTTTTTTCAGTGTGTGTGTATACCCGAAAGGCTGGGCGCCCCTAGCGTCACATGTCTACTGGATATTGTTGGAGTGGATGCCCGCCAGCTGTAATCTAAGGATGTGGACGGAGAATGGATGGCAGGGCCACCTTCGTGAGGCCCGCCACGACTTGGGAAACGTTTTGGAACAGCCAGGGTTTGGGGGGGTATTATACCCTTGCACTACGTGTTGATGAAACTGGACACAGGCAAGTCACGAACTGTGAAATGAACTGGTTCTAAAATGAGAGTGACTGTAACTTTGAAAGTGCATTTGATGCCAAATGACTCTGCCACACACGGAATTATATCCTTTAAAGGCATCTGAGGGTCATGTTGGTACATGTAACGAAGAAGGAATAAGTCAATTGAATATAAGACATTAAAGGACTGGGACTGTGCATAGAGACAATTACAAAGCATTATGGTTGTTGTGGTCCCGGTATTATTAATTAATGAAGCGAAGCGAATTCAGTGAGAAAAAGTGACAAATGTGAAATACTGCATTTTGAATGAATCAACAACTGTTTTGAACTTTAAAAGTAGACACTGTTTTCGCACTGGAATGTGTGTTTAAACTTTAGAATAACTGACCTACTGCCACTTTAAATTCGATTGCAATGCTCGGATTCCTTGTCCTTCTTCATTGTCATGGATTCATGTTTAAAAAGAGCAAACGTGTATGCAGTCTCATTAGCTGCATATGATTAATACTCAGGAGAGTCGAAACGCGTAATGCTATTAGACCTGCCAAAATAAAGAATCATCACTATTGCACGTTTGGTTGGGCCTGTTTACACTCTACTAGAGGAGGAGTACGTGTTTTCCTATGGAATATATTGGTGATTGATGCGCCTAACAAGCCCCAACCCGAAAGGCTGGGCATCCCTAGCGTTGCATGTCTTCTGGATATATAGATATATATATACATATATATCAAGTCCATCACCCACTTCAAATAAAACGGGCTCCGACACAGCTCAGGACACAACCTGTGAATTTTTATTCCACCAGAGATGTTAATACTGTGGTGTCAGGTTGATATGGTAAAGTGCTTCGGCAGACGCGTTTCAGATTCTCGCTTTCATCAGTGCCAGTACGGTTGCACAGTTCATCAGCTGGGGAACATTGAATGACTCCATATATACGCTCCCATTGGAGCAAGCATCCAACCTCCACCGTAGCTTAAAGTCACTGTGCCCCTTCAAACTGACACCACACCGAAGGCTACTGCCGACCAATACGTGAATCCCTGACGTGAAAAGCAGTTAAGTAACTGTCCTTCAGGCACATATTAATGCCCCAACACATATCGGCTTTCGGGTTACCGTATCGTCGCTGTAGCCAACTCAGTACCTGAAGTGGGGTCACACAAGATGAGGGTCCTTCCAGCAGTTAAATGCTGCCTCCTCTCTCCCCAATGCACGAATCACAGAATACCCTGCTGGGGGGGGGCTACGCGTTGTATTTCATACACTCCACTTATGACGGCAAGACGCGTTGCTCCAGATCGAGAGGGCGTGCCGTAATGCCAGCGCCGACAAGCTGGCCAAACATCAAGTCCATCACCCACTTCAAATAAAACGGGCTCCGACACAGCTCAGGACACAACCTGTCAATTTTATTCCACCAGAGATGTTAATACAGCGGTGTCATGTTGATTTGGTAAAGTGCTTCGGCAGACGCTTTTCAGCTCCTCGCTTTCATCAGTGCCGGTACGGTTGCACAGTTCATCAGCTGGGGAACATTGAATGACTCCATATATACGCTCCCATTGGAGCAAGCATCCAACCAAGCTATCACCATTCAGCCATCGCTTTGCCTAAACATCAATCACAGGGAAGAGAAGAAGTGTGGGGGATGTATATACTATGGAAATTAATAAATTCACACATCCACATCTGAGTAGATAGGGGTTTTAGTTGCAGACTGCATAGACTAGGAGGAGAGACTGACAGTAGTAGGACAAGTGAGGATACCACATCTATCTGTTTGTGTCTTACACTATTGGCAGATTTCAAAAACTGTCTGCGGCCCTGCAGCAAAGGAGGAAACAACAAGGCGAAGTAAAAGAGTTACCCCGCCAGAAAAGATTTACATCATATGTATTGTAAAACTATAAATAATTTATTACCCTAACAAATAAACTAGAAGAAACACCTGACCCACCCCTCTCCCTAACCCCAACCAATGACCAGTAAATGTCCAGTAAATGTCCAAATGTCCATTAAAAAAAGAACAACACCCAAATTTTCCCCAACTCCCAACATTTCCACCCTCTCCCCAACACATCCCACCCACCAAAAAAAAGATTAAAAAAGGGGCAAGGGTCAAGAAGACTGAAGTCTAGCAGCGGGCGTGCCAGCTAGTGCGCTCCAGGACCTCCTCCAGCCTGGCCTCTAGGCGCGCGATCCGGAGAAGCATGCAGCACCGAAAGTTCCTGCAGGAACAACAAGGGTGGGCAGCAATGGTTGATGAGGATAAGTTGTGGCAGGCAGCTGCCAGAACACGGCGCCGTACCACCGGAGGCACGAGGGGGCCTGGCTGGGGCCCAGGGTATTGGAAGAAGCTGCAGCTGCTGCCTCCTCATCCTCCTCCGCCAGGACAACCAGCCTGCTATATTCAGCCCGGATGGCCTCCAGCTTCCGTTGCTGTATCCTAGCTGCTAACTCCTGCCTGGTGGCGGATTGGGAAGGAGTAGCTATATCAAGAAAAAGAAAAGAGACAATTGTAACAAATACTCTTCTTAGCAAAACAGTAACACAAAATTATACACATAAAATTATAGTGGCACAGTAGCACTAGCAGTACATAACATTTGCGGTATCCTCACTTCCTCGGCCCCTAAGATTTGGATGTGATGATGATTAGACTTTCAGGCATTAGGCCCCATGGAGTAGACAAGTATTCTTCTTCTCTCTCTTGTTTAGCTAAATTAATCTTGTAGGCATGCCAGCTCAGTCAGCTTGCGCCCTAGACAGACATACTTGTGTCGCAGACTCACGTTACTTTACTACTGTCTGCAGGTGGGGCAGCTGTACTACACAATAATCTATTATTCCATTACAGCCATACTCTGTTAAATCAATGGCAAATGCTCAATTTCACTTTCACCCTGACTACTACAACAAGGCACATGATATGCTTAATAATATGAATGATGATGGTATACGGCACAACGTCACATGATGAATGATGACATGACGTACTACTATTGTTTGATTGTAAGTTAACCATGCAGCCGATAGGCCACCCATGGCTGACACAGTCGAAATGACATGGGTAGGGAGCGGGAGTGGGTCTCGGAGTCGGAGGGAGGCGATTGATGATGGGTGACTACATACACAATATATATGTTGTGCTTGCAAGCTACTGTGAGTCAAGGGAGTATTCTGAAATACAACCTCAAACCTTTGAATCAAAAACCTTGGAAAAAAACAGTCCTTGTTTATTCTTCCCAGGGTTTTTTTCCATTTATCATTGCATTGCTCTTCTAGCATTATTTTATTCTTCACCCTTGGCTTTGCTACTCTGGCACGGTTTAATTTTCATTTACATTCTCTTCATCCAGTCTGACACTTCATCTATGATACCATCCAGGCATCCATCCATCCAAACATGGCTATCATTCTCAATCTCAACAAACCTTTCACCAACAACATACATTTGTCATTTAACCACCACCCATGCGTCCTGCTTGCCTTTGAGTTTGACCCATCAAACCCACCGGAGTATTCCTTTCACCCATACAGTTTCACCCACCAAGCAGGCATCCTTTCTTTCACCTTTCACCCATCCTTCAACCACCCATGAATCCTATCAGCCACCTATATGCATGCCGGGCCCCTTCCTTCACCCACGCATCCTTCTCTGCCAGTCATATATTACATGTCGTCTGACTTTTTGTCCATCATAAACCTTTCTCTGCTGAGTTGAAGATAGAATAGAAGAGGCCATTTGTTACTCAACTCCCACTTATGCTAATGTTAAGTAAAGGGTGTCTTCTTCAACTGTTCACAACAACTTAGTCTCAGCAGCAGTACAGTGTACTGTACACCCCTGCAGTGAGTGTATTCAACATTGTCAATAAGTAAGGAATATGACTTACCAACGACCGCCACTGCTGCTGGCTCACCCCCTGCAGCTGCGGCATCCGCTTCCTCCGGAGTGGCGACGCCTTCGCCGCTGGCCCCGGCACTGGTGGTCGGTACGCCTGGAAAAAACATTTCACATTTTTTAGATGCCATATACGCCTCCCCTATTTATTTTTTTCCTTAGCAAGATTGAAAATACAATACATACACCACACACATCACTACAATTCGGGTACTAGAGTAGAGTAGACAGTATGTCCTATTAAAAATAAAGAAATATCCTGTTGGGCATTTTGTTGGTGGCAATTTTTGAAAAGCCTCTCAAGAAGAGGACAACCCAAAGGACTGGATTCAGTGGCTAGAGCTATTGGTGCATCAGATTTTTTGAAAAGAAGAAAAAGAGTGGCCAACTGGGCGGACAATCGGACATGAGGTCTCTCTTGGTTGGAAAATAATGGCGCCATCCTCCTCCTCATACTTCCTTCCAGCCATAGTGCACGGTAATCAGTTGTTCAGTGTTCACCATCAACTGCTACTATTAAAAAAAGTACTAGGCCTAGACGAGAAAAAGTAAAATACACAACTTTGGGGTGTCCAACGTGAGTGACCATCATTTATTGATTGAGCATAAGACAGTAAAAGAAAGCCTTCTCATCTCAACAAATATGCGTAGAATACCTTACTTGGGCATGCAATCTGCACAGCAGATTAGTACTACTAGTACTAGTGGTAGTAAGGAGTCCTCACTACTACTAGTACTAGTAGTAGGACCAATGGGTTTTCTGAGTCTTACAGTACCACCACTAGGCAATCCACAAAATATATATGGGGAGAGGGAAAGCTGAGTGGAAAACCAGAAGAAAGCAAGCTACAGACAGACTAATACAGAGTCAGAGGCAGTTTGATTTGATGTAAAAAAAAAAACAGACACTAGAAATATAAATAACAATGTTAGTAGGTAATGGAGCAATAACAATAATTTAGAAATAGGTAGATCGAATAGGATTTGGGAAAAAATAAAATTAGTAAACGGAAATAATAGAGCAGTAAAAGTTAGGGAAATATACATTAATATTAACAACAGGAGGACTTACTGGGGCCAGCAGAGCCATCTGCATCTGAGGCCGCTTCCTGCCCCTGGGAGGCCCCTCCGGCTCCCGCACCCGAATCAGCAGACCCCTTTCTTCTTCTTGCCCCTGAATGCTGATCATGTAAGACATAATTAAAGAGACAAAAAATGATTGGTGTTAAATAAATATTAAATAGTCGCTCCAAAAAGATTTTTAGACAGGAAACGGCAATTGCAGTAACATTGACCTATCCTTAATCAGATCGACTAGTAGTAGACTAGTATCGCGGTCGCGGTCGCGGACCATCCTATCTTTATTATTCTACAGTTCCATTCCTATTCCTGAATCCTAAACCTGCCTAGCCCGCCTATTCCAAAGACTTTGGAATGAATTGCAAAAAATGATATTTGCTTTTAAGTTCCGATCTCATTCGCAATCATCTCTCAACTCCCTTTGATGGGCCAATTCACTAAGTCTGCATTTAGTCTTCTTGAATGCATAGATGGATGCATTCATATTGCATACACCAAATTGTTTGGTTGCTATTCGCTCACTATACGAACTACAAAAGGTTCTACTAGGACTGAAGTCATGAGAGAGGACGCATCATGAAGGCCGCAAAATTACCAAATAATACTAAGTAACTAACTAACTAACTAACTACCACTATCTTAGTGACAGGACAGCCTGACAGGACAAAAGAAAGGAGTCTTTCTAGTCTCCATTACCTAACTTAAGTTCTCTAACCTCTCTTACATAACCAGCCCAAGCGAGCGCAAAGTTGCAAACAAGTACGATTAGTAGCGCCGAGCACCTGTCTAGAAGAATAACAATCACATAATATAAGATTTTTAAACGTAACTAACCTGCATGTAAGTAGCAGCAGCATTCTTGCTATTTAGGAAAAAAATAATATTCGCAATAACACAGAACAGAACACAATAGTAATATAATTAGCTACACACCAAGCCCCGGGACCTCAGCACCTAGCAGGTCCAACAGGTCCTCCTCCCGGACCACCGGTGTGTCAGTTGGTTATGGGTGCACCGTACCCCAGAGCAGCGAAACACTGCCCGGCGCACCCTCACCCACTGCCGGTGACGCTCCCGGAGACCGGACCCAGGCCTGCTGTCTGCTGCCAGGGTTAAGGGGAGGTGGCGCGTCACAAAAGCACCTCGGAAAACAAGGCACGGGCCTACACCCCTTCCGCGGCTCTCACTCCTCCTCTTCCCCTGCTTAGTCGTCTTTGCCATGGTTCTGGTGGGGCGGAGGCGAAAAAGAAAATGTAGAAAGGAAGTAAAAAAATAAAAAGCATGTAATAGAAAAACAGTCAAAAACGCACTAAAAAACACACAAAAAGTAGAAAAAAACGCAAAATATACACTCAGGAATAGAGAGGGATAGATAATAAATAAAAAAGATCAGAAAATAGGTTTTCGAAGTGAAGGATTGAAAAGATATAGGGAGGATAGAAAAACAGGCCCAGAACCATAGCAAACAGGAAAAACAAGATGGCCGCGCCCATGGGCGATTGCGTGGTGATGTTTGCGCAATATTTCCCCCCGAGCACGCAATACCTGGTCCCGAACACGCAATACGCATTCCTGGACGTCAAAAAGGAGCGTGAACGGGCGGAGCAAGCAACTCCACATGCTCGCGGAACTCTGCATAGCTCGCTGAGTTTTTTTACAACTTTGCGGAATTCCATGCAGTGCCGCTACGCAAACTCTGCCCAGGCTTAATTCAGAGATAGTAACAACACCTGAAAGTGTTGCAAGAGGGACAGCACACTTTGCACTGTAGGCCACATATATCTCTAACTGCAGAGCAGACGCAGAAGCTGAGTGTACCCTTTTTAGAGATGATCCTAATTGCTTGCCCATACTAAAAAATATCATCTGTGTTAAAAATGGGGGTCTCTAGTTGGCAGAGGTAGGTACCTTTGTCCAAATAGGGACCCTTGCTTCTAGTCAGGGTAAGGGAGATACACTTCTAACATACCCCCTGCTCACCCCCTTGGAAGCTTGGCACGAGCAGACAGGTTTATCTCAGAGGCAGTGTGTAAAGCATTTGTGAACACATACAGTAATACACTGAAAACACTACAAATGGACACCACACCAGTTTAGAAAAATAGTAAATCTTTATCTAAACCAACAAGAACAAATACGATAAAAATCCAACATACAATACTCTTGAAAAATAGTACTTGTGCAAAATAACCTTTAAATTGCAGGAAAATCAATAAAACACAGTTCTTCCAACTCGGTAGCTCCTCCTGGGGCTACCGCGATACTGAATACGACAGAATCTTAAAATTCCAGCTGACCGTGTCGATACGGGTCAGCTAAAGCGTCGACAGACTCGGACACAGTACCTTTCTTGTTGCGACCAACACGTCGGTGCGAGTCGGTCGGGGCAAACCTCGTGGTCGCGTTGTGAAACGGAGCATTGAGGCAGACAATGTCCTCACGATTCGGTGCTGGCAGCGGCTCGTTGACAGAGTCGGTGAGACCAGGGCTTGCGTTGAAGGGTGAGACGATGCTCGCTGCGGTGCTGGCAGGTCACGGTGCGACGACGGAGCCGGTCAATGTTCGGGCCGGGCAGCGACGGAGTCGGTGACGTCCTTGCAGCGTGTAGCGAAGCGTTGCTGAGTGCGGAGCTCACAGGACGCTGTGCAAGCAGCGGCTCGTTGACGGAGTCGGTGAGACCAGGGTTGCGTTGCGAAGCGAGGCGTTGCTCTCGGCGGTGCTTTCAGGACACGGAATCCTGCGACAGACTCGATGACAGAGTCAGTTACCCTTTTTCTTCTGCGGAGACGATCAGAGACGGTGCCCACCGACACAGTGAGGTCTTTGCTGTTCCTGAGACCTCTAGAACAGGAGGCAAGCTCAGTTCAAGCCCTTGGAGATCTTTTCTTCAAGGAGGGGGACAAAGCAAGCAGCAAAGTCCTTTTCTCCTTCTCTTGGCAGCAAGTAGCCACTGCAGGCCAACCCCAGACAGCAACTAGCACAGGGGTAGTATTCCTCCTCAGCTTCTCCGGCTCTTCTCCTTGGCAAAGGTTCCTCTTGATTTCCCAGAAGTGATCTAAAAGTCTGGGGTCTGGGCCCCTCTTTTTATACACACAAATCCTTTGTTCTCTGAAGGCAGAGAGTGTCTGTACCCAGCCAAAACCAGTTCTGTCCTCACTGGTGCAGCTTCCTGGCAGGAGTTGGAGACAGTATTGTTGAATACAGACCAGGCCCATTCAGGTGAAAGGAAATCTCCTCCCCCTACTCTAAATGCAGCCCAGGTCTATTCAGCCCAGCCCTGACTCATCAGACTTCTGGAGCCACTGCCCCTCTCCAGCCCCTGTCATCCAAATGCCAGACATGCAATACACAAACCTAGCAGAGGCACACTGGATGGTTAGGCAAGAAAATACATACTTTCTAAAAGTGGTATTTTCAAACACAGAATGTAAAAATCACCCTCACTAAAAGATGCCTTTTAACATTCTGAGTTCAGGCATACAAAACTTTATTTTCCTACCTTGTTCCCAAGGCCAGTTTTATTTATAAGAGGTTATAAACAAACTCCCCATTCTGTCCTATGGGAACAGGTAGCCCTGCAATAGTGAAAAATGAAATTGGCAGTAATTCACTATCAGGACATGCCACACACTAGGGCATGTCCTACCTTTCACATAAACTGCACCCTGCCCACAGGGGTACCTTGGGCCTACCTTAAGGGTGACTAATATGTAGAAAAGGGAAGGTTTAGGGACTGGTAAGTGTGTGCACTTGCCAAGTCGACATGGCAGTCCCAGACTGCACACAGGCTCTGCAATGGCAGGCCAGAGTTACATTTTACAGGCTGCTTCTGTGGGTGGCACAATCAGTGCTGCAGCCCACTAGCAGCATTTGATCTACAGGCCCTGGGCACACATAGTGCACTGTACTAGGGTCTGACTAGTAAATCAAATATGCCAATCATGGAATCACTAATCCATCACAACAATTTACAAAGGGAGCACTTGCACTTTGGTACTGAATAGCAGTGGCAAAGTGCCCAAAGCATCTAGACCAGCAAAACAAAGTCCAACACACAGCAAAAACACAGGAGGCAAAGGCAAAAAATGCAGGGTAGACCCATGCCAACTGACACTACTGTAATAGAGCTATAACAGGCTAGCTAGTAGTAGCGAGTTGAGTCTAGGAGTGTTAGGAAAATCACAGTCAAAGTATGGATAGAGTAGGTGTTGCTTGAACGTTTTCCACTTCTTTTCACTCCTAAAAAGGCAGAGAGAGCCCCAATAATTGGTGAGGGCTTGCACAAAATGAAGAAAACATTGGCTGGTACCAAATGAATAAGTGTCCACCTGAGGAACATTAGCATTAGTCAATTCTTGGACTCCTAGGTTGTTACGCAGATAGGCAGTCACCTTCTCCATGACTGTCCTGTGCATATATTTTACTTCCACTGGGCCAGGCAACACCTCATGAACCAATAGGGTAGTCCTCTTAGGCACTGCGTCCATAGGAAAGTGCATCTCTGAAGGTGTCTGATCAGGAGTTGGAGATAGTATGTGATCATGAGGCCAGAAGAGCTGTAATCCAGAATGGAAAAAGCCCAGGTATGTTCGTAGGACCAGCCAGGGAAGAAGGCTGAATGAAGAATGGAACAAGCCCAAGCAGCTCATACAATCTGAGTTACCTCAGTAGTGAGCATAGCAATCAAGAAACATACCAATTTATGGTGTTTAGATTACTCGTATGCTTGCTTCTACCCCTATGTTCACCAGTCATGTTTAAAGCCATGGTGTTCACAAGAAGAGCTGTTTACCAGAAAGCTCTGGATTTTCTTTCATTGAAATCTTATTGGTGTTTCTTTGAACCTGGTCTTTTTAGATTGAGCGTAGACAGCGCTTGCGCTGCTGCTTAGCGACCTGTTGTATATGTTTTGTGGAGTTCCCGCTCCACCCATTGATAGCCTTTGTTATTCATTTGTCAGTGTCACTTTCTTTAAAAATCCTTGTTTGCTAGTGGTCAGTCCTGCCTCTTTGTCCCTCCTTTTTCTCTTCCGTTCCTCCTACGCAGCAGGGACCTTTTTGCAATTTTCAATGTCGACCGTCAGTTGGGCTTTTATTGGTAGGATATTCTTTTCTTTTGGGCTTCCTTTTAAGGGGGATTGGCCTTGTTGAAGTCTTGTTTAAATGGTGACCGGTCCTAGAGTACTGGTGTTTTAGTTACAAAGGAGCTTCAATATGTATGCACGCCCGTGTACACTACAATAATATGAATAGCTTGTAGCTTGTTTGACTGGGAACTACCTCGCTGGTGAATGCAGAACACTATTGAGCGTTTTGAATGTGTGCATCACTGGCGTGTTGACACAGCACAGATGAGTTTGCACTGCTTTGGTGGTTTTATTATAATTAGAAACACTAATTTATTTTAAATAACACATATTTTAACTATTGCATCTTAATAGGTTTGTTGTCATTGACAGTGATTTGGCTACTTAAAGATGGCTGCCCTAATAGCCGCACTCTGCAAGGCCTCGGGTTTCTTATCTTTAACATCGCAATGTGTTCTCGCGAGATAGCCTTCAATGTCATTGCTTGTCCGTTCATTGCTTCTTGAAGCCAAGGTTCGATTCTGGCACCCAGCGCTGTCCCCTTCTGTGGTACACGTTGGTCGGATCCTCCGGTGGTGGCAGCAAAAAGATCCTGGTACGGTTCCCTGCTTCTCCACTTCATCTGGAAAATAGCGAGGCTGAAAGGTGCAGGAATGTACACAGAGAGCGTCGGCACGGCAAGAAAGGAACGTCACCTTGCAGGAAGACAGCTCGGTGGGTTAAGGCAGTGGTTCCCAAAGTGTGCGCCGCGGCACCCCGGTGTGCCGTGATGAGAAGCCAGGGGCGCCGCGCCGCCGCGCAGGATGTGGGTCGTGGACATTGCAGCCGCAGCGCAACACGCGTCGTACGTGCTTTAAGACATTGGCGCAGAGTGTTTTCTGTCCACTTCCTGCTCTCAATCTTGTAATCTATCGCATCACAGTGAATTTGGCTGGGAGAAAGAGCGGTGCGTCCTGAAGCATTAACTTGGACAGCGAGCGTGCTGGAAATGCAATAAAAGGCTGCAATGTTTGGAGAACAGCTGGAGGGGCTTTAAATTAATTCTGACTGTTGTGCGCGTTGCACCGCATCGATCTGTTTGAGGCCGTGCTGCTGTTTCAAAGGGACCCTGTAGCTCTGGTTTCGCATTACAGTTCAGCACAATTACACTTGGAAGTTATTTTGCCAAATTGTTAGTGAATAATCATTACACCAAGAATTTGAGGGCGAAAAGGGGGGTGAGGGGTGGGAGGAAAAATACGACTTTGAAGCGGATGAGCCAACTATGGCTTTGTTGTATATAATATTGAAAATGATTCAGTTCTGAAATGAAATGATGAGACTGTGAAAGAACTATAACAAGTCTCTTTGAAGTTACCTCAAAGGCAGTGAAGTGACTGCTACAGAGTTAAGATTTTTTTTTTCATCCTGAGGCTGAAGGCAAAAATGGAGAGCCCGATAGGGACCCATCTTGACACCTGCTTTTTAGAACTGCACCGGCAGGACCCAGCCCACTTAAAACACTGGGTAGATGGGATCTGGTGAGCCATCTTGGGTTCATCAGAGCCCACCCCATGTAAACTTCTTGTAATGCCAGAGAGCTCCTTGAGCCTTTCTCTAGCATTGAGATGTACTTTATAAGATCTTTGTGATTGCAAATAAAGTTTTATGATGGTGATGACTACTCTCTGAATCCTTCATCACGTCTAGGCTTGATTCTTCATGTAGACCAGTGGTTCCCAAAGTGTGCGCCGCGGCACCCCGGTGCGTCGGTAAAAAAATGGTGGGTAGCCACGGCCAACTGCCAATTAGGTCAAGGGAGCCACTGGTCAAAAAAGTTTGGGAACCACTGGGTTAAGGTATTTGCTGTAGCTATCTTGGGCAGCCTGATGATCACATGTTTGAATGTGGGCGTGGACAACTCAGCCTTGCAACCTCTGTAGGAGATAAAACAAGCACAGTGCTGCGAAGGTAAAGGACGATGAGAGCAGACGCTATATTACCAATACTAGGTCAGGTAAAAAATATAAAGCAGACATGTCAGGAACCCACAGTACTTAAAGAGCCTTTGTATTATTTATCTGGAGTTGAGATGAATGCTTAATAGTGAACATTCCATTTTGTCCCAATGAACTGGTGCTGATGTTCAACTGGGCTCTTTTTTTTGCTTTTATCTATGTTTATCTCTTTGATCTCCCCCACCGCCCTCTAGATGTACACAATGGTTTGTGTTATAAACATTAATAAAAATGATGACAAACCTACCATGCATCACACGTGTTTCTGGAACTAGGTTACAACGAGGCTGTTAGGTGTAAAGCCGGGTATCTGCCATTCCAGCATCATTCATTGCAAAGAGTAGGTGCTTGTTTTTATTGCCCTCGTTTAATCTCCCTTTGCGTCTACCCTGTGCATCCTGCACCATTGAAGTAGTGTAGGCAGTATGGCTTCAGGGACCATTGCAACCCTCAACGGGAGGGGTAAAAGCCATGTTCTCCCAGACGTGCAGATGGGAACACCCTCTTCCTGGTGCTACTGGCGTCATGAAGATAGGGGCACATCCTCTTCCAATTACACCTCTGGATTGCAGCTCTTTCCAATGGGGCCAAGGAGAAGGGGGGTTAGCGGGGAGACTTGTAAAATAATTTAATTCCCTCATTAGACGCATTTCTCCATCGAAGCTTATATTGGCACCAAAGAGCACTTCAAGTGATTTTATGAACCAACCTTTTTCCATGCAACCCCCCACCCCTGTGGTGTGCCCCCTCCCCCAGTCTTCTTTCTGTGCATAAAAGGGACCATTCCAGCTTGTCAGCTCCAGGGTATGGGTATTGTGAGGGGTCCCTTCACCATCCCTTGCAGACCCCCGCCCCCCCAAGGATTCCTTACACCACTGCCCCTTCATTCCCGTTAAAATTCCTCATTCACTGCCTGCTGAGGTCCAACAATGAAAGCGGGCGCAGTCCTAGCATATTTGCATTTCAAAATAATATATTTGCGCCTAACACTGGGGGAAAAAAGGAGTGTATGTTTATACAGCCTAAGTGTTAGGACTGAAACTTAATGGCTGCCTAGAGGCCCTGGAAAGGTTTGCATCTTTCCTTATTACTGAGACTCGAGAGTCCAGGGCTTTAATTCCACAAACCGGTGTTTTCTGGGAGTTGTGGTCTGCATGCTTCAAGTAATTTAGTTTGTCTAATGCGCCGGATGACTGTTTTGCAAAGGATAGGCCAATAACCATTTATTTGTCTTATGAAAGCAGTGATCTGGGACCGCAGATGGAGCCTCCCCCCCTTCCACCCTTCCCTCCTTTAAAAATACATAAATCACCGCTCGAGGAAGTGTGCAGACTGTGTACAAGATCACCAAGCAGTGATCTACCAAAGCAGAATTTCATGGAAATAATCTGATTCCAGCGGAGAATAACCAAGGCAACCAACTGTCCTGTTTTTGACATGCATACCTGATGTGGTCTCCAGCTATACCTCTGCTTGATAATCCTGCCTATCACCTTTTTAGTTCGAGCGTAGACAGCGCTTGCGCTGTCGCCTAACTGCTTGCCTAGCTGACAGCAGAAACCAAGCTTCCTGCTCTCTGGTAAGGTGTGCACTCTTCAGGGACATTTGATTTGTTTGTAATTATCCCTCAATTAACCGCTGCCCGTTTTCTGCCTGACTCAGTGCTGAGAAAGATCATGCTACCTAATAGGGGCTTAAGTCCTCATCCAGCTCTCATGGCCATGGACAGAAGAAGGCTTATTGGCCTTCCAGCCTGGCAAACACATTTGAGGAGCTCACCCAATTTCATGCAGACACATATTTAATGAGCCCCTTAAATCCTCCTGGAGAAGGTCGACTCATTCTCTACACTGACGGGACAGTACTCGGTGGAGCCGGTATGAGCACCTTTTTTCCAGGGCTGGAGACAACCTGGGATGCCTAAACATTTATAATACATTCATAAATAAAACGTATTATCTTAAAAATGCAATAGTTCTCTTCTCCTACTTTACATTTGGTATAATCAGCTGCTCTGATAAATTATATTGCAGTATTTTCTGAAATGAATATTATCATTTGTCAAGGTTTACTTATTTCTAAAGCCATTAGTTCACCTCCAAATGCCCTCTGGACAACTTTTAATCACTGGATCGCCTTCATCTTTCACTCACTGGACCGCTGCTGCATCAATTTTCGGAAACTCCATTTACATTTTGTCAAACGTTTTTTCGCAGTAATTACTTCTGGTCTCTCCATCTCAAGGTTAATCTGCACAAACACTCTTCAGTCTATTTCCACGTCGAGACAGCAGTCTATGTTCAACTGTATTCATTTCTACTACCTGTCATTTGTTATAGGAGCAATGGCAATTTTATTATTCTCTTGAATCACAATACCATATTTTCAGACATAAATTAGTATTCATTATTAGCCAATGGCTAAGATACAACACTCAAAAAGAGAAATTCACCACTTAAAGTAGTACATACTCAACATAATTCCTATACACTAAATACTACATCATTCCTATCCACATAATTCCACTGCACAACATACCACACAATTCCACTACACACCACATACATCCACTCCAAAACACATAAGTAAAAAAACATTTACAACACCAATAACTCAAATGCGAGACCTATTGCATTGCAAATGCTTGTTTCATCTAACACGACAGCTGGTTTTTTTTTAGCCAAAGAGGTGAAGTGCCGGGCCACTGCCTGTTCAGTTGCTGCATCTAAGTGCTGGAACTCTCTGTTCCCCGCACAGAACACTGTCTACTCAAGTTTAGGAAAGGTTTCAAACATGTTTGTGTTCAGTAGGCCTATGCGTTTTTCTTGTATTTTAGTTACTACTATGGTTACCTTTAATTCGCTGTTTTATGTGATTTAGTACAATGAAAATCCACCGTGCATCATCTGTAAAAATATTAACATAAATTAACCAGACGAGGGAGAGTGAGAAGTTGAACCCCTTACCAGAGTCGTGTGCTAAGATTTGGAAATGGGCGTGAAGCCCTCCATATCAAACTTCAAATGGCCCCGGGAATAGCAAAAGCCTCTTCAAAATAAACCGCACTCTAGAATAGAGGAAACCCATGTATTTCTTACTTTTGCTTGTAATCTCCTGGGCTCCAGGCACTTCCTAGTACAGGGCTGCCCTGGTCCCTGTCTCCAAAATGAGCATCACCTCTCCAGTAGTTCACCCTCGCTGTCACTGGCAAGCTACTTCCTGTTCCATAATGAAAGGCGACGATGGACTGTAAGTGGCTGTCCTGATCCACGAAGGCCACCCAGAGGAATATTCAGCCATGGGGGTCTGACTCTGCACAAATCTTGTCCTACAGCAGCATCTATATCCCCTTGGACCTCTTCTAAAGTGAAACCACATAGGCGGCATCTGGCAATCCCACATTATAGACGACTAATCATACAGATAAAGCACGGAGGCTTTTTGCGTTTAATCACAAACTGTGCCCACACAGTAGAGAATTTAAGCTTTATTCTGCGGGTTTTGGGTGGTTAATCACAAACTGTACCAACACAGTAGAGAAATTAAGCTTTATTCTGCAGATTATGAACTACATTGGCTAAGCCACAAGGCTGTCTGGCAAATTTAGCAGACTTGAAAAGGCCTACAAGCCCGGCTATTTCCTGGCAGAATAGTGGGCAGTTTTCATTCCCACGGCCCAAAAAAGTGTTAGAAATACTCACGGCCCCTAAATCTCATTACTTGCAAGGTGATGACTACCAATGGGCAACCAAAGATCTGCTTCAATGCTGCACTTGTTTATGCCTAAAGGAGAATGGGTTAAAAACATTGTCTATAAGTAATGGAAAACATATTTCATTTTATTTTGAAATGTAACACACATGCCTATTTAAGGGAAGAGACGGGTTGTGACGAGGAAATGAGGCACGTGGCAAAGGATGACATTCACAGAAAATCAATCCATTTGCTGAGTTGTGTCTAGTAGAAGGCCTCCAAGGGAACGTCATGCACCATTTTTATGCTTAAGTTAAAAGAAGGAAAGGGCATCTGGAGCAGGTCTAGTCACCTTGTTTGATGCCTTCCTGCATGCTAATATAAAGTAAAAAGATTCCAACTCTCCTAGCATTACCTGTGCCTGTCTGCTACCTGAACAGGAAGTGCATCATTAGTTATATTTACATACAATTCACCAGAGAATATTCGTGCTACCCAGCATTTGAGCTCTAATTTGGAAGTGAAGTATTTTTCTCCATTCACGACTCCACATTAGCATCTCTGTTAGCTTTACATAGACCATTGATATCTATGGTTTGGCTATGAAAAAGGTGTTGCCCAAGACACTTGGGGGAATATTTACTAATCTTTCACACAAGGCAGGGCAGCAAGCAAAGTTGCAGTGCTGTGTTGCATGAAATGGAGAGAGCTCAATGCCCCATATTTACGAAGATATGGAGCATTTCTGGGCTCTCTTTGCACTGGGGCACTGTGTGCTGCCTAGCATTACAGGCAGGATTGGTTTTGTGCATGAAGGGCCTAGTCGCTAATTCCTATGGAAAGCAAACTTTATGCATTATCTGATTAGCAATAGGCTGTTTAAAAATATATAAAGAAGAAACAAAACTAGTTGTTAAGATATCTTGGTGTAGACAGGATACCAATTAATGGTGTGATAGCCAGGAAGATGAGGCGGGCACAAAAACACACTATTACTACATTGGTTGCTTTGCAAAATTACACACTGGTCACAAATATACTGGTCACACATTGAAACCTGTTTTTTGCGACCAGTGTAATAAAAGTGCCGGATGTGTGAAAGATTTCTGCATTTGCAAACATTAGGAATTAGCAACCTCAAAAACATGTTTTACTATGTACCAAACACATTCTAGGAGTAGGTAAAGTTTTACAGATTCCTAAAATGGGTTTGCAAATGGGCATAGATTCGGTATTTGGAAAGGGGCACGTTTTGGCAATCTAATTCAAACACAAATCTCTATCTAATGTACTAAAGGTTTCCAACTGTAACTCCAGTCGAAAGCCATTGAAAAGTTTCCAACCCTTAAGTTGGAGTGCTAAGTCACGAGTCCCCTTTGAAACTCTTCATCTTTGGAAGTGTGACAAAGATTTCTAGAGAATAGGTAATGGTTTAGAGAAACTTAAAAAAAATATTGTTTTTTAGAAAAGCAGCAACATTTACTGTAAGAAAGATGGGTTGCTTAAAAAAACAAAAACTTTACTTAAAAGGACATGGTGATATGCTGGCCACCATCCCTGTGATTATGATCAATCAAATCAAACTGCAATATGTGGCCTACCTAATGAATAGTAATTAGGTAGGTCAGATTGTGACTCATTCGGATTCTGAGTTTTGCTAACTGATCTACTAATATGTAGGTGAGTTTGAAAAAGTTCAGAGTGGTCGCAAAAGATAAAGGTCACAAACTGCGACACATTTATGAGACCAGTGCAGTGCCACTTCTGGGCCATGGTTTGGTATAAAGACTTCGGGCCTCATTTATGAAGTTTTGCCATAGGGCAGCACCGCAGGCCTTCCTGCTGGGCTGCCCTACGGCAAAAGAAAAGGGCAGGAATGTGCGGCATCTATCAGATACAGCAGATTCCTGTCCTTTTCCCCAGCGCCGGCGCACAATGGGCTGCCGTGCACCAATGCAGGCACCTTTGAACCATGGTGCAAGGGTGCCTGCGATGCAGGGATGATTATTTTTGTGCAGGAAGGCAAACCTTCCTGCACAAAAACAATGCCCTTCCTGCACAAAAACAATCACAAAGGGCTTTTTCCTCTTTCTATGAATGCAGCACACATGAAAAAAGGCAAAAACGAGGCGAAATAAAGATATTTCTTCTCGTTGTGCCTCCCTTACGCCTCCCTGGGGAGGCGTAAGGTTTTGGTGCTGCCTCAGAGTTACGATTTCTCGTAAATCTGAGGCAGTGTCAAAAAGCCATGGATGTTGCTGGGAACGCCCCCAGCAACACCCATTGCACGTCCATTTAGCGCAGAAAACTGCATTAAAAGGAACGATATTTACGAGGCAGCATTAAGCCAAAAAAAGAGGCTTAGTGCTGCCTCGTAAATATGGAGCAGGCTTCTGCGCCATGGAACATCACAAAAAGTGACACACCGGCGGCGCAAGGGGCCTCATAAGAGGCCCTTCGTGCTGAATACTCCACTTTGCAGGAAAATTCCCTGCCTACATTGCTGCTCATCTTTGAAGGAACAGAAGAGTTTTAGTGGCACATCACAAAAGGTTTGCAGAGTGTGGAAATAGGGAAATTTCAATAATAAACTCATAAACACTATTTGCTGAGATTTCGTCACAGCAAAATCACAGGCATAGTACCTGTGTCAACGAACGTCCCATAGTGAAAAGTTGGAAAGCTTCTTGTATCCAACCAAATAAGTCAGTGTGGCACATCTGCCTGAATCTGTGTTTAATATAAACAAGATACTCTAAGGAATTTTTATGGATTCTTAACACGTGTTCACTGGTAATTGAATTAAGATGCAGGGTGATATGACATCGGACCTTGCTCAATAAATAAAGATTCGAACAACTAAAAGGTTATGCAAATTAATACGTATATGAATGTGGACTGAAAAAGTAAATATTCAAATTGGCATACAAGCAATAATCATTATGCAAAATTATTTCAATTCATAAAAACAAATGGGGTTTAAATAGTAGGATCAGCACGCCTGTCCAGCAAAAGAAAAGAACATTGGGCTTTATATTCGTACAATGTATTTGGTAAAAGTGGTCGCAATGTGCACAATAACTTTTATCGAATGCCATGTTATTTTGTGAACCCAGATATGTCCAAACATGTTGGATTGCAAAATTCTGATTGTTAGGGGGTGCAAGTTGACCTGTTTTCATTAATATGCATAAGGTAGGTCATTCATTGTGACCCACTATGAATCGCTGCTATCACAAGGCTGGTGGCCATCTGGGGTCAGCATACCACAATGTCTGTGATTGCTTTTAAATAATGCAATCTTTAAAAAAAGAAAAACACAGCCTATTTTATTTAAAGGCATACAGGATACATTTAAGAAAAAAAAAAGAAACGTTTCAAACATTTTTTTAGTCGCAAGCATTGGTCTCAGGGACCACAACCTACTACTAAAAATATTTTTTATAACATTGGCAAACGGGAAGGAGTCCCAAAGGGACGCCTTCCTGATTGCAAGTGGACTGCCACCTCCTTTGAGGTATCAGTAACCAATCAATGATTTGCGGCCACAATTGGTGGCGCAAACAATGCATACCACGGGATATTGCAAAATGGAAGGGACACCCTAAACACACCCCTTTCAATTTGTGATTCGGTACTCGCAAACCTATTATGTGATTTAGCAATGAGTTAGTTACCAAATCTCAATTTGGGTTTTAAACATACCCAAATGCTCTTTTGCGGTAGCAAAAGCTCGATTTTGAGAATAGGAGCCTTTACAACCACAAAATAGCTTTAAACATCAGGCCCAGAGTCTCGAATACATGCATAGGTACATAAATGTGCAACTTTGCACTTACTTAATAAACTGTCTAAATGCGCTAAAAATAGCCCAGATACTTGTTGC
Organism: Calotriton arnoldi; assembly: GCA_963921515.1. Lineage (NCBI taxonomy): Eukaryota > Metazoa > Chordata > Amphibia > Caudata > Salamandridae > Calotriton > Calotriton arnoldi. The sequence continues at coordinate 248,772 of CAWUFW010012914.1, forward strand.
CTTGGTACTTCTTGGGTTGTTGAGCAAGATGCAAAAGAGTGTCGACATTTCCGTCTCCGATTTAGTGAATAAACAAGACCATCTTCAGGGCTGGATATATAGAGACAGGCCCCGGAAGTCTGAATAAAACACAAAATACACAATTGCACACTAAGAACAAATATTACATACATTAATGAATAAGACAAGCGGCTTGTGTGACAAAACCACAAAAACACTGTGAGCAGGGGTGAATATAAATAATGTACACTCGTCCCAAAACCAACAAACGTCAGGTAGAATAAGAACTAAAACACATTAATCATGTATAACACAGATTGTGAACAACTTACTAGAATCATCAAATGCCTAAATGCTCCAAAAGGGTAGGTTTACGGGTAAGCAAGACATCTGTGGTAAGTGCCAGCCGCCAAGGCTTAACAGGTAGAAAAAGAGCTGCGGTCAAGTCGGCGGTGTAAACCATATCATTTAAAACCCAAATTAAAACACAATAACTCAAATGTCAAACTCATACAAAAACAACCATTAATAAAGCCTTCAAGATACACAGTATTAGGAAAAACGTCTTAGAATTTCCTAAGTAGTTTTTAGTTCAGAACTCTTCAGAGTTCCATTTGTCCCAAATGAACCGCTGCCACAGAGAACGCAGTTCATACCGAGCTTAGGCCATGTCCTGAACTCTCATTTGCCACAAAGAGGTAAACTACGTCGAAGTAGCCATAATTCAAGCCTGTCATTGCGTCATTAGCTCGAATTGTATCTCTATACATAAAATGATGGTTACGTTTGATTACTATATAAAGTCATCATTGCACACAACGCTGCTTTACAATGCTCAAAGAAAACTTAGAGTTCACTGTGTACATGGAATTACTTTTCTACACATAGATGTGCGTATACACGCGTATAATTTGTACACGTTTACACACAATCATTTTACTTCTTCAAAAATACACTTTCTATTGCACACATAACTGTATATGGATACTAGTCACAGTTATGATATTGTACATTACATTATTTTACGTTATTAGCTTGTCAACATACATATTTCTGTGCTTATAACAATGAGTCTGTTCATCCAACTGAATTATTCTCCAGACACCCTTGTGAAGGACCACTCATTCACACCGTTAGGGTCCAGCACAGCATGGCTATTAATTGCGTTGACCGATCCCAACATCAGGGGTATTGAAAAGGTAATAAACTTTGTTCACTCTCCGAAGGTTTCATCGTGTAATGTGATATAAACATTCCACAATTGAAAACTGTAAAAAAAACAACAGCATGTTCTTCCTGCAGGGATAATATGCATACTGAGCCAACTTATATTTTTGGTTGTGAGCTTCCGAACCATATAGGTCTCTTCCTTGTAGTAGAACTGCTTCTGTTATTGGGACAAGCACTATACTTACATTTTGCAGCGTGTGAAAAGGTAATAGGAAGCGCCATTCATTTCTATTTATTGCAGTGTGTGTAAGATAAATTCAGGTTTGGTAGAAACAGCAAAGAAGGAACAACATCCATTTTAAGCCATCCTCATTCCTCATCCCTCACTCCTCATCCCTCAATTCTAATTGTCATTCCTCATCCCTCACCCATCAGCCATCATCCTCACCCATCATTCCTTATCTCGCATCCCACATCTCTCATCCCTCGCTCTTTATCCCCCATCATCTAAGATTGCTCATGCCTCACCCAGCATTCCTCATCTCTCACTGCTCATGCCTCATCCCTCATTCCTGATTCCTCTTTCCTCCCCATCACCCCACATGCCTCATCCATCACTCTGCATCCATTATTCCTCATTTCATGCACGTCAAGTGAAGACTTGGTAGAATGGGGTTGGCTAAACCTAGGGGCATATTTATCAAAGTTTTGCATTGCCCCGGTGGCACGCAAGGTAATGCAAGGGTGATGCAAAACCTTGAATGATATTTACCAAGCCACGCAAGGCCACCATGTGTGGCCCTGCATGGCTTGGTAAATCTGGAGTAACACAAGGCAGAGCAAGCCACTGCCTTGCGTTACTCTGCCCCAGGGATGCGTTCCATGGATTTTGGCATGGTAAGTGGCCAAGGGTATGCCCAGACATGGGTCCCTTGCTCGCTGTGCCACTGGATTCAAGCTAGCCTGGCTGACGAGGGGTGAAACCCTGAAACCGGTCCCAGGATGCTTGTTTCTGGTCCAGGGAGAACGGGGCCTGGCAGTTCAGGCTTGACTGTTCCCATGAGGAGCAGGGTCAGGACTGATTTGCATATGGCTGGGTTTGAGCTGGGGTGGCGTGGTGAGCAAAAGAACGATGGATTCAACCCGGATCTCTTGACTGGGGGTGAGTGGTTGAAAAGTTTCAGCACTCTGTCCATCATCTTGTTGTGTTCACAGATTTACCAAGACTGGTAAACCTGGGAAGCATGCGGTGTTATCTGTGGTTGTGTAACCCTGTGTCTAATGTCGATATATTGCTAGTGTGCAGTAGAGGGGGTGCCATAATTCAGCTGGACTTGTACAAAAGCTAACAGGCCATCCTGGTCAAATAGGTCCCCCACCCTATTGCAATTAGTGGTCTGCCACTGTGAGAATGCTGTTCCCCGAAGAACTGGCAGGAAGTTGGGATTCCCAGGAATCAGTGTCTGCAGCGATATGAGGAAGGAGAGATTCTTTGTTAGCTGTACCTTGTCCCAGGTGCCCACTGTTGCCCTGAGCACAGGGGAGATATAGACACCTGTTGGTCGGTGCAGTTTGGGGAGCCAGGGTACAGCACAGATATGAATCCCAGCTATCCCTTGATCAATGAAGCACCAGTGCTTTTCGGTGCGGGCCTATACAACTCTACCATGTATCTGAGTTGTGCCACTTGGTAATATCGCATTAAGTGAGGGACTCCCAGACTGCCTTCAGCCATAGACCAGTATGTATGATTCTTCACCATACGCGCCCTTTTACTGTTCCATATGTAGTCCTTGATTATGTTTTGTAGCTTCTCAAGGAAATGTGGGGGAGGTTGGAGTGGCAGTGTCTGCATCACATATAATATTTTAGGTAGTAGGGTCGTTTTTACTGCTCCCAATCTCCCCATTCAGGAGATGAAACCCCCTTTCCATGATTGTAAGTCTGACCTGGCCGTGGAGAAAAGCGTGGTATAGTTGCGTTCTGCTATGCGTTCCAGCATAGGGTGTATTTGTAAACCTAAATACGACACTCCCTGAGTGGCCCATGCAAAGGGGAAAAGGTGTTCCAGTTGGAGTTGGTCCGCCTGTGGGATAGTGAGGCCTAGCACCTGCAATTTTTGATGGTTAACCTTAAAGACCGAAGCCTTCCTAAAAGCCTTCAGCTCTAGCATCAATGGAGGAAGGGACGTGAAAAGGCGCAAGATTGCTATCATAACATCATCTGCATATATAGATAGTTTATGTTCCCTGCTCCCCATGGTGATGCCTGTTGTCTGAGGGTTGCCACATATGCGCTCAGCCAATGGCTCCATATAAAGGTCAAAAATGAGTGGGGAGAAAGGACAGGCCTGTCTGGTGCCACGCGCTATGTTGAAGGATTGGGACATCACCCCATTCACCTTGACTTGTGCCTCTGGGTTGGTGTAGCTGCACCACACCCAGCGTAGAAACTGAGCGCCAGGCCTGCCCTGGTCAGAACCAGCTGGAGATATGGGCAATGCACTCCGTAGAATGCCTTCTCTACATTGACTGAGAGCAGGAGCGCCGGGGTGTGGGAGCGTGAATTTTATCTATGAGGTAGAAAAGGCATTTGGTGTTGACGCTGTCACATTCGGGAATGAACCCGGCCTGACTGGGGTCGACCAGGCTTTGCATGTAAGGAGCAAGATGGGCTGCCAGTATACTCATGAATATTTTGGCATCAACATTCAACAGAGATATGGGGCGGTAGGAAGTGCAGTACGCTGGGTCCTTCCCTGGTTTGGGGAGTACAGTAACAGTGGCGTCCCTCACAGTGTCCGTAAACGTACCAGAGGAACTAAAACAGTTGCATAGGTGGGACAGTATGGGGGCCAGAGTGTTGTTTTATAGTTTTATGGAAGTCAGATGTATAACCATCTCGCCCAGGTGCTTTACCCGGTTGCAAGCGGGCTATGGCTGTAATTACTTCCTTGGGATGAATATCACTGTCCAGTTGTGTGGCATCATCGGGGGGATGCGGTCCGTTTGGACCTGAACTAGGTATGTGGTGGCATCCTCAAAGTTCAGTGATTCCGCTGTGTATGAAGTGGAATAGAAGTGTTCGAATTCCAGCGCAATTTGGGCATCCTGCTGCACCGTGTCTCCCTGTGGCCCCTCAATCTCGGTTATCCTCTGTTTAAGAGCCTGGGCACGTAAAATGCACACTGCCTTGTTGCCTCCTGCATAAAATTTCTGTTTGATGGGAAGGAGAGCCTACTCTGCTTTATCAGTGTGTAAAGCTTTACGTTCTTTGCGGGTCAGTGCAAGTTGACGCCGCACCTTATGAGAGCCGGATTGTTTATGAGCCTCCTCTAGCTCCCTCACTCTCCCCTCTAGTTTGAGCCTCTTATCCTTTTCATCCCTGTTGAATCTGGTGGAGATGGCTGTAAAGGGTGCCCCTCACCACTGCTTTCAGTGTATCCCATAGTAAGGCAATGGGGGTGTCTGGGTTATCGTTAGTGTGTGTCAAGGAACGTGCGCATTGTGTCTGCAATTTAAGCTGTGATGGAGTCGTGTGTCAGCAGTTTAAGATTAAGGCTCCTGGTGCCAGACTGGGGCCACATGTGTTGGGGGGTGTAATGCTATGGAAAGGGCAGCGGCTCCTATATCTACCCCTGAGATCGCAGCTGTCAACCGCAGTGAGGTAAGGAAAAGATCTATTCTGGCGTAGGTTCACTGGGCTGCTGAACAGAATGTGTAATCTTTTACTGTCAGGAGGCACAAGCAACATACGTCCACTAGGCCCATGTCCCTCAGCCATTGATGGCCAGCCATTATGACTGTCCCCGTCAGCCCCGTTCTTTGTGCCGACCTGTCCATGTGGGCATCAGGTACCAAATTAAAGTCCCCCCCATAGTAGAGTATCAGTGTCAGGAGTGGTCATCTCCTGGCCCAGAGCCTCGAAGAAGGAAGATCTCTTGGTGATCATTGGGGGCATGGACGGTAGCTACTGTGAAGGTGTAGGCATGTATGGCAATTTGAAGTGATAGCAGTCTGCTTGAGATTTTCACCTGCGTTTGGATTACTCGACCTGGAAAATGCGTGGCCAGCAGGACCGCGACTCCAGGACGTTTTTGCGGACCAGATGAGAGGTACTGTCATTCAAACCATCGAGACTGTAGGCGTTGCCAGTCTGTCTGGGGGAAGTTGGTCTCCTGAATGAGACATATGTCGCATTTGGACTCTTTAGGTATGGAGAGGAGCGCCAGACATTTCACTGGTGCTTTCAGGCCTCGAACATTCAGTCTAAGGGGGAGATTTACGAAAAAGTCACGCAACGCAGCGCAGCTCTCCGCAAGGCTGTGCTGCGTTGTGCGACAGGGAGGGAGCAGGAGAGCGCCATATCTTCAAAGATATGCCTATCTCCTCCCCTTTCCCTTGCGCCGGGGCTGATTACAGCTGCCGTGCGCCATGCACACACCTTAGCGCCGCAGCGCTAGGGTGTGTGCATGAGTCCAGCATAGGTTTTGTACAGGAAGGGTATGCTCGACACAAGGGAAAGCTTTTCCCACTTTGTATGCGTGCTGCACAGTGCAGCACGCATGCAAAGTCGGAAAAGGAAGGAGAAATGAAAGCATTTCTCCTTCCTTGCGCCTAGTTGAAAAAGGCGCAGTTTTCTCACGCTAAACCCAATCTACTGTTTTTAGTAAATTGGGTTTAGTGTGAGAAACCTTGGGTGGTTGCATGGGAACGCCCATGCACCACCCTTGGTACGCCCCCATGGCGCAAAGTAACGCGTAGCAGCACAATGCTTGTTTAGCGCTGGAAAGTAAATTACAAAAAAAAGATTTTGCGGCGTTTTGCGTCACTTTTGTGATGCAAACACGACGCAAAAGCTTAGTAAATTTCCCCCTAAGTATTTTAATCATGGTGTCGTGTACCTTATCAAGCAAGGCCTATTAAGCTGTGTACATGAGCAGGGGTCCGCAGCCTGTATGGGCCATCCTGCCAGCCCTTCGGCGTCATGTCGCCTGCGGTGGAGAGAGTTGAGCGTGCGTTGTCGAGTCAGGTGTAGGAAGCTGCCTCTTTATATGATTTTCTTTTGTTTAAATCTGTTTTTATTTTCATATTTAAACAGTAACAGGTTTGAGGAATCGACCTTTCATTATTGGTTACATTGCCAAGTGCTCGGCATGTTCCCACATTTCATGTATCATTATGAAATCATTTGTATTATACAAAAAGGGTTATACATTTTGACTTCACAGGTAAGAATAGATCGGTATGTGACAGTGTATAAAGGATGGAAGATTAGTTGCGTCAATGTGTGATAATGGGTACTGAGCATTTGCGGACGTAGCGTTGGGGGCTGTCCACTTAGGATGTTAGTAGTGTGCTGTTCCTATTTAACCCCATCAGTAACAGGAGGCAGAAGGGAAAGGAAAAAGGACAAAACAAAGATAACAGGGATAACTTGACCTAACTGAGGTATCCCTGGCCCTCCTTCCTTCCTCCTGTTCATCGAATATATGTGTGCTGTGCATTCTTGAAGTAACTGGCCCCTCAAGTCGTGGTGATAATGTGAGGTGAACATGCTAACCCGAACTAACGTCTTTGGTGTCAGTTATGTGGTGGGCTGTCAGGTCCCTCTGTTTTCCTGTGCTGGTGTTGTTATGGTGTCTGGGTGGTCTGACTCTGACGGCGGCTCATTTTGGAAGTCGTGCAGTATAGTGTCCCAGTTAGTAGCTATATGGATTTTACGAAGACCCAGGGTGTCTTCCTTGTGTAGTGCGACTCTCTCTCAGCCTTGGCTCACACTAGCAGTGATTGCCTCCAGGCTACCGAGGGAGGAGGCTCAGGTGACTTCCAACATCTCATGATTAAGCGATTGGCCACTAGCATCCCCAGGTCTAGAAAGTGGGAAGTGACCTTCTGCTGTTTACTCCTGTGATTAAGGCTCAAAATACATACCTCCCAAGTGTGTGACACAGTACGTCCAGTACAGCAGGATAATTTGGATGTGACTGCCCACCCGTAAGTAACAAGAATCGGGCAGGCTTATACCATGTGGAGGAGGTCAGCATCTGGGATGCGACATCTGGGGCAAGCTGCATCAGTGTGGTTGAAATATTGATTAATTTTAGCAGGGGTGAGATAGGCCCTCTGTATGTTGTAATACTGAATTGCAATTAGAGGGACTCAGTTTGGATTTTCAAGTATTGTGGCCCATTCTTTGTCAGTGCAGGGATGATTCAGAATCACTTCCCAATGCTGCTTCACGGGCAAGAGCCACACCACTGTTTGATGACGCAACGTGGCGACAAACCATCTAGTGAGATACCTACCCAACCCCATAACATATAAGTACTGGACAGTAAGGTGTGTCTGGAGTTCCCCCGACATGTCTCCCCATTTGCTGCCTAATGCAGAAATTAGTGAGGTTTGTAGTAGAAATTGGCCCAGGGGAAGGCTGTCTTTCTCCATTTGCGTGTCGTAAGGCAGCAAAGCACCATCTCGGTATAGGTCGCACAAGGTGTGCAGGCTGGCTTCCAGCCAAGTGGAAAGTTCAGCGGATGTGGAAGCTGTGTGGCCCCAAGGTGTGCCTTGTATGGGTAGTGTCAGTGCATACGGAGTCACTAATCATGTTATGTACTGGCTTCTGCGGTAGCACCAGTACGTGACTGCGAGGAGTAAGGATTCCGGTGACCTACCCTGAGCGAAGGGTAGGCCACCGGATGAAATAGCCGGAGTAGCACATAGAGCGTCCAAGCCGGTGAGAGTTTGGCCATATCAGAGAGCTGGAGTCCCACTATCCATTTGGCCACCCATTGAAGCTGGGAGGCAAGATAGTTTTGCTCCATATTTGGAACTGCTAGACCTCCCTGGCCTGCAGGCAAATATAGCTTGGAGAATGCCACTTTGACAATGGGAGTTGTTCCAGATAAACTCTCTCATGATACTTTCAAATGTACGGCAGAAGGTGGGTGCAATATAGAGGGGCAGGTTAGTGAAGTAATAGAGTAGCCGCTGTAAAACCAACATTTTGAGAAGAGCCACATGACCCATGACCGATAAGGGAAGCGTGCACCAGAAAATAATTTGGGACCTGATAGCAATTATGACTCTCCCAAGGTAGCCCTCTAACAAACCAGCTGGCTGGTGATAGACTCTAACCCCCAAGTATCGGAACTTATTAGGTAGCAACATCATAGGGACACCACTAATTACAAAAGCGGGGTCAGCGCATGTTGGAGTGAATGGTAATAGACATGATTTGGCCCAGTTAACCAGCAGGCCAGAGAGGGCAGCAAAGTCGTTGAGTATCCGAGCCAGTGTAGCAGGGTCTGACCGCTCGTTGCAAATATATAGAAAGAGATCGTCGGCATATAAAGAGATTTTGTGTGTTTGATCTCCTAGTGGGATGCCCCAGTCTGCACTGTGTGCCCGAATGGCGGCTGCAAGGGGTTCTATAGCTAGGGAGGAGAGCAGTGGGGAGAGCAGGCATCCTTGGAGGGCACCTCGAAACACTAGGATTGGGTCTGATATATATGAGCTCATCTTCAGCGCTGTATTAAGCAGTCGGACCAGGCGAAGGAATCGGCTCCCGATACCATAGCGATGCAAGGTAGTAAATAGAAATTCCCATTCCAGAGAATCAAAGGCTTTCTCCAGGTCTAATACCAGTACCCTGAGAGTGTCTATTGAAGTGTGGAATAAGTGGAGACCAAGAAGAAGCATCGATGATTTAGTGAGGTGTTACGGGCTGGGACAAACCCGTTCTGGTGTGGGTGGACCAGGGATGGGACTAAGGGTTCCAGGCAGTCGGTGAGGACCTTGGCCTGTATTTTATAATTGGTGTTCAGCAAGGCCAAGGGTCGGTAGGAAGCCAGAGCAGTAGGGTCTCTGTCAGGTTTAGGTAGGGAGATAAGAAAGCCTTGCATAGTGACACAGGGAGAATGGAAGCTGCGAGGGTGTTGGTGTATAGGACTCCCAACCGCTGTGATTCAAGAGTGGTTAGTGTCTACATTTACGAGTCAGTGGAGGAGTGTATCAGGTTACTATTAATCGAATATTGCGGCAGGATTAATTACTGCCAGTAAATCATATAATGTCATCTGCTGTTTGTGGATTAACAGCTGGCGGAGTCAGTGATTCTGCCCTTGATGACCAGGTGCTAGAGGAGCTGTCATCACTGAGGGATTTTGTGGAGCTAGCATCTTGGTCCTGGCTTGGGGTGTGTCCTCGCAGTGTGACCGCTATATGCAGGGCCTGTCACCGCTCCAAAATTACTTATTCGAGGTCTGGTATGGCTCTAGGTTAAGGAAGGTGACTTGTCCGTCTGCTGTGCCCATGGCGGCAGCTCCTCACATTGTCACATGTTCCCCTGGCATCTGTGGGCAAAGGGCGTGAAGTCATGATGCCAGTATCCTCCATCCAGTCCCAGGCCTCTTCAGAGGAGTCGAAGAAATGTGTGTTCCCATTGACTACAGCGCTAAGGCGAGCAGGAAACAGGAGGGAGTAGCAAATGTCCAGCTCTTGGAGATGTCACTTAACAGCCTGAAAGTAGCTTCTCTGTCTTTGTACCGCCACAGTATAGTCGGGCAAGAGCATGACCGAGGCATTGTTCACTTTAATTTCCTGCAGTTTATGTGCCTTATGAAAGATGTTGTTACAATCCCTATAGTTCAGTAGGTGGAACAGGAAAGGCCTGGTATTAGCGCTGGGCGGCAGCCTACTTGTTGGTACTCAATGAGCACGTTCCTTCGAAAAGAAGGATTAGAGCGTGGCATTAGGTATAGGGTACAGATCCAGTTCTCAGCGTAGGACACTGCATCTTGGCCCTCTACCCCTTCTGAAAGATCTACCACTTGTATATTGTTTCTTCTAGAGCACCCTTCCGTGTCTTCCGCTCTGCGTTCCAGGATGTGCACTCAATCCACCAGAGACTGTATTAGAGTTTTCTTTTCACGGGTTGTCGGTTGAAGTTCAGCCAGTGTGCGTTCGGCATTGTGCACCTTGTCTGTGCGTTTGTGATGGTCTGCATGTAGAAGAGTAAAGTCCGATGTCACTTTCTCGAGTCTGCTTTCGAGCGAAATGCACATCTGCTCAAGGGTTGCTCTGATGTTCTCCACAGCTTGTAGGACAGTGTCAAGCTTGGCACCTAGTGACATATCAGAGTTGAGTGACCTGATCCCAATCATTCCTCAGATGGTTTCCCCAGGGCTGATGCAGGCCATGCCGACGCAGGCTGGGTGCCTGAACGCAGGTGACACATGGCCCACTGACATGTGCTAGGCATCAGAAAGACCAGTGCCAGCCGGAGAAATACCTGGGGTCTCCACGTCTGGTCCACTAGTAGTCTGCCAGCACTGCGGTCCTGCAGATTGCCCCACAGGCCCAACCCGGCTCCTGGTCACACACCGCTTCACCCCCGCATGATCAGGATCTAGCGCACAGGTCTGAGACAGCACAGAAAGGAATGGGGGCAATGTGCTGAGCCGCGGCGCTACACTGTGATCTGTGGCAGGTGCCTGGGCTCGATTCCGCCCTCAGGTCCTCGTCCATGCGCGCAGGTCCAGCAGTAACTCCGCTGAGGGACAAAAGCAGCTTCACAGGTATGAAGCCCCCACAAGTAGCACAGGGGGCAGGGGCCGAGCCGAGTGCACCGGCGCAGTGTTGAGCCAACCCTCTCACCCCTCGCAGTCAAGCCTAGGCCCAATACGACCTCAGGGCTCTCAGCTGGGACCGCATCCAGAGGGAGGGTGCGCTAGTGCAGCAGTATCGCACCAACAGGCCCACCCTGAATCGCCAGGTTCACCAGACAGCAGTGGGACTCCTCGCCCGTCCTTCAGCTATCATGCACTTGCCCCCGCTTGGGGCCAGTCCTCTCAATACTGCAACTCAGTCGCAGAGATTCAGGCGGTGATCAGTGCGGCCACCTCCGCAAGCGTGTTCCCAGGCAAGTAAGAGGTATTGGAAGCATTCAGCTTGGACCTTTTATAGTGCTATACTCTGCAGCGGGGGCCTGGGCCGATTTTACCCTCATGCCCCCGCCCGTATGCGCAGCTCCAGCTGTGGCTCCACTTAGGGTCAGGCGCAGTATCCAGGGCAGCGCAGGTATGGAGCCCCCACCAGGAGCACAGAGGAGAGCCGGGAACAGGGATCGAGTTGGTTGTACAGTCCCAGTGCAGCTTCACCTCCCTCACTCCTCGCGGTTGAGTCTAGGCCCAATACGAACCCCAGGCTCTCAACTGGGACAGCACCCGGGGGGAGGGTAGTGCTGGATTCACTGCCTCCTGTCGGGGCCTCAATGGAGCAGGCCTGCTCAGCACCGCATCTCAGCCTCGGTGATCGGGCCGGCACTTAAGGCAGACGTCCCTGCAGGCTCATCCCCAGGCGAGTAGGAGGCATACAGGGCAGACAGCTGATCAGCCCCTGCAGCACCAGCAACCTCCGAAACTGTGGCCAGCCTTGACTCGCCTCCACGCGGATGCAGACTGCAGCGGGGTCCCTGTCTCAGGAACCGCCCCCGCGGGGGACTCACAGATTCGCAACCCGGTTGTGCTGGTGGGCAACAGCAGTGGGAGACATTTAGGGCAGGTCTAGTTATCAGTTGGTGTGGTTTGTTCAGGATTTAAGGCGGATAACAGGGTAGGTATGCAGAGCCTCTTTAGAGTGCATCCGCCATCTTGCCTGCCTCTTTATATGATACACCAAAAGGAGGTATATCTTGCAAAGAGTCCAGGGGTTACCTTATGAGTGGACAGGGGCTTGCTCTGGCAATCCCAAGGTGCTTTTCTAGGGGGCAGTGTGGTTCAGCAGCCTTAGGTTTATCAAAGAGTAGTGTTAGACATCTGCAAATACAAACAATAGTCAATAAATTATGCACATGACTCAATAAGAAGATCCACACTAATTTATAAAAATAACACGTATCTTTATATGTGTTTAGGCACCAGAAACAATACAATCAGGTAAGTATATTTTTCAAGAGAAAGTACAGCGACTTACGAGACCAGTCTCCAAGACTTAAGGTGAGTATTGAGCAAGGTCCAAGGCAGCATCAGCAGGTCACCCCCAGTGGCACTAGGCAGCCGGGTGAGGTGGTGCAATACAGCGTCGGGTGCACAATGCTAGTCTATGGGGATCGGTCTTCATGAAAAGAGGCTGCAGGTTTTGACTGGGCGGCCAGTCAGGCTGAACCAACAGAAGGGTTCAAGTCTTGCGATGCTAGGGGATGAGGGGACACCGGTAGTCCTCTTCTCCTTGGGGTGGGGTGGGGTGGCCGGGTGCAGAGGGTCTTTGAGGTGTTGGGTTTCTTCGTCCGGGTGCACTCGCAGTTAGCGAACCTGCAAGCAAAGGCTGCAGGCAATGTTGGGGAGTTCATGAGGGGTAATCGCAAAGTGGGCTCTGTCTCTTGAGGGCTTGGGGACCATGCTAACACCGTCGGCCCACTTCGATCTGGCTGAGGGGCTCGGTGTAGTGGTGCTTGGCTGCGTCGGGTTTCGGTGGTTCTAGAGTCCTTGCAGTTTTTATCAAAGTGCCTGTATGATGCAGGGGGGCAGTTTGGCTGCTCCACGGGAGTTCTTGAGTCTTTATTGAAGGCAGGCCATCCTCTCAGGCTTTGGAGGCAGGACAGCTGCAGGACGAGATGTCTTTGGTGCAGGTTTGATGGAGAACAGCAGAAAGGCCGGCAGGGTTGGTGGCAAGTCATTTGCTCTTCTTCAGTCTGCTGCTTTCGTGGCTCTTCAGTGTCCTTCTTCATAGGTCATCAGGATCAGATCTTCTGGTGCAAGGGACACCCCTAAATACTACATTTAGATGCATTAGGGGAGTGTAGGGTAGTAGCCAATGAGCTACCTACCCCTGGAGTCACTATGCCCCCTATATGACCACTTCCTGTGGGGAGTGGGCATAACCCTGTCCCAGAGCTCCTAAGTTTGCCATCACCAAAATGGCTAACTCTGAAAAGTTGCCTCCACTTCAGGTAGCCCACCTTAGGTAGCCCACCTGACAGTGAACACACCTATCTGACTAGCTAATTATCCCGCATGTCCATGGTGCCAAAGGGTTCTGGACAAAGGGGTTAGGCTCCCACTCCTGTGAGAGAAGCCAGATTGGCATACCAAATTCAGTGGGCTCTTTGAAGCTCCCCTGCCTTAGAATGCTAATCTGCAGGTCATCCTGTGGGTGGGGTGTAAGCACACTCTGCCCAAGCAGGTTTGATTTGTGGCCACCTGAGAAAAAGGCCCTCCCCCTTGAGGGTCAGAAACTTGTCTATGGTGGCAAGCTGGCGAAAACCAGTCAGTCAGTACACCAGTAGCGGATCGGTTTTCAGGGGGCACCTCTAAGGTGCCATCTGTGTGCATGTATCAAGATATCCAACACTGGCATCAGCATGGGCTTATTAATATGAGATGTTTGATACCAAACATCCCTATTTTCAGTGACACCATCATGTAGCTGGGGAACTAATTCTCCCCAGTGTCCAGCGTATTTTCACCAGTGTCCAGCGCATGTACTTAAAATGGCTCCTTTGTTCACTTTTATTGGCAGTAATAGAGCTGACCAGCACAGGGGCATATCTGCTTGTGCAGGTAAGTCCTCACATGGAGTATAATGCACCCTGCCTTAGGGCTGTAAGGCCTGCTGTCAGAGTGACTTACCTGTACTGCATGCAGTGCTTGTGGACATGGCTCACAGGAATATGTGCTATGTTGTGTTTTCACTTTTGTCTGCACCAAGACACGCAGTCTGCAGTGGCATGTCTGTATGTGTTTGGTGAAGGGGTCCTTTAGTGTGGCAAAATTTGTGCTGCAGCCCATAAGGACCCTCTTTAGCCACCTTGTCCTAGGTATCAGGGGTATCATTTACTTACAGGGAGTGCTAAAGGTGTTGCCAATTGGGGTACAGTTGCGCAGTTTGTGGGAAAGAGGTCTGATTATCAGGAACCTAGTGCACTTCCAGTCGAAATCACATCAAATACCAGGCAAAAAGTGGGGGTGACCATGTCGAAAAGGGGCACTTTCCTACATAAGGGGTGTGGTGAAACAGTACAGAACAACAGAACTGAAATGTCCCCTCGCCGGGGAACATAGTAAACCAAGTTATATGGGTCCATGTCTACAGCGCGCATGCATCACCGTGATCAGTTAGGATGGAGATTGGAGCTCCACCATATAGCATGCAGATGACAGCTGGACTGCTTCAGATCATCCAAGTTTGCTATGTCCGAGTCGTTGAACTTTCCCACCTTGGGTTTGGCCCTTGGTGAGCATGAGTCAGGTTGCAGAGGTGGTTGCTAGTCGTTGTCGGGATCTGACGTGCTTTCTTTCCGTTGTATTTGGCACACAAAGCTGTACGTTCCTTGCTGCTTTCTAATTCAGTGGGTTTGGCAAAGTTCTTTTTCATGGCCTGTGGTGGCCGCTGCGGTTTAGAGGAGGAGCGAAGCGGGCTACATGACTTGGATGGATGTGAGCCTTCGTCCCGGGGGATCTCGAAGTCTAGATGGAGAGTGCTTCTTCCGAGGTGCAGACGACGAGAGTCGGTGTCCCCACTTGCATCGGACCCCTTTCTCCCGCAAGATCGCTGTGGCTGGGCAGAGTGCCCTGCGTCGTTGTAGTGTGAAAGGGGACAAGTCCTGAAAGAGCCACACCTTTGTGCCTTTAAAGGTAATGGTAGTCTGGTCACGTACGGCCGTCATGGTGACTTCCTTCTGTTTATAGGAGTAAAGGCACTTTAGGATGTCTTGTGGTTATGTTATGTTATGTTATATAGGCTTATAAAGCGCACTGCTACCCAAGGGTGTCCTGGCGCTAAGCACTATCTACCTGGTCCCACCGCCCCTGGCTCAGACTGAGACTAAGCTGAAAACAACCAAGTTTTTAGATCTTTCCTGAACGACAGGCGCTCCGTGGCAGTCCTAAGATATAACGGAAGCTCGTTCCATGCATTGGTGGCACTTAGAACAAAGCTCCTTCCACCCCAGTTAGCCTTTTTGGCTCTGGGAACGATCACCCGCTTTGCTTCCTTGTGGTGTACCTGGGGTCTTAGCAGAATAGTCCGTTCTGTGGGTATGCTCCAGCACAATGTCTTTCTCCCCCAATCCCGGTGCCACCTGGTGAAACAGTCACACTATGTAGTTCTCCAGGTTCCTGGAGTCTGACCCCTTTGATGAGAATATTAGAGAGTTGTGACTGATTTTCGAGGTCTTCCAGATGGTATTGTAGTTTCTCATTTCTGTCTCTTAATTCTAACAGTCCCCATCAATGGTCATTGAGCTCTTCTTCACACATTGCCCCATTTCACCCAGTTCCTTCTTGATGCTTTTAACATCCGCTGTCATGGCATGCTTGAGGGCCGCGATGTCATCTCGTAGGGTCCCAAATAAGGCCTCCAGGAAGGTGCGAGTCACTGGCTCCTCCATCTCCGGAGTGTCAGCTGCAGGCCAGCTGCCTGAGAGGACAAAGTGAGCGAAGCATCTGACTGCTGCTCAAGTCTTTTCGTGGGGGACTTACTCAGCATTTCCTTCAGGGTCGTGCCCTTCTTATTATCATGTGTGGTCACTGTGCGAGGTAGGGGTTGCCAGTGATGGGGGCTCATGCCCCCAGTGCATCATATGCCTCTCGTAGTGGACAAATCGCTATTGAGGCGAAGGATCCTTGTGCCTCAGGATCAAGTAGGGAATGTGGTGTGACAGAACACCTCAACCACTGATACAGCATCCCTCGTGTAACTCCGGGAGACTCTTTAGTCCCTGAGGGCACCTAAATTGCAGGGCAGTGCATCAAGCAGTGGTTGCAGTCTATCCAAACAGGCCCTGACTCACCACAGAGCCCCAGCTTTAAGCAATCCCACTCCATGCATAGGCGCATATGCGCATATGCTGGTAGGCCCGCTGTGGATCGTCTAGGCCTCCATGTGCTGTCCGCAATTAGTGGTGCCTCACAGTTAGGGGTCCCGCAGCCCAGTGTGATGTGAGCCCCCCAGGCGGTGCGGTCAGTCCCCCAGACAATTTTGGAAGCAAGGACACCAGGTTTCAGCCATGCAGGCACAGGGGGAGGTGCTAGGAATTGTCATTGAGCCCACTCTGGCCCTCCAGCTCTGCCGACACCTGTGGGGCCTAGCTCTGGCCTCCGCGCCAGTCCCAGCCACTCCTCCGGCTCCAGACAGGCTTCTGCTCTCCCACAGCCCATACCCCCCGGCCTTACCGGCTTTGTTCCTGCCGCCCCCTGACATCCTGTGGAAGGCAGGAACAGAGTGCTGTTACTCGTTGGGGCCACTCTGAGTTGGGTCACCGTCCGTCTGCCATTTTGATTCCCCTGTGGTCCGCCGTTACATCTGGGGACCCGTGGCCCAGCGTGGTGCAACCCACCCCCACACACACCCCCAGGGAGCGAGGTAAGTCCCCCAAGCTGTCCTGCGTGAGATACTTCTGTTTAGGCTGTGCTGGGACAGGGGAGGCTCTGGATATTCTCGTCGGGCTCACTCTGGCCTTCGATCCGGCCATCACTCACGGAGCCCAGCTCCAGCCCTCAGGCTGCACTCAAGCCTCATCATGAGCATTAGGCAGATATTCATGGACACATCACCTCAGGCATCACCGGCACAGCTTGTGCCATTCCCCAGCGACTCTTGGGCATCAGGAGCAGCGGGTAGTGATGAGCTGGGGCTGCTATGCGCTGGATCGCTGGGATGCCGCCAATTTAGTTTTTGGCACCTGCCCACATGGGTCGGGAAACATCCTGATGTTCATCGTAGCAGCTTCCTGTCGCTGTAGATAATGCTCTGCCATCGCTAGGGACTACCCCCCGGGCAGTAGTAGCGGCCCCGCTGCCCTGGTGACACCACGCCTGTTATTTGCAGCAGGCATGCGGCAGAGCTCTGTAGAGACACAGCCACACCGGTGCCATCTTGGCCATGCACCTCCAATTGTTTGTTGTTAAATAAATGCACATTATTGCTTCTTGAATACAGGCATCGAAATTAACTTTCATGTAAAGGGTCAGGGCCCTAAGCCCCCATGCAATGTATACAACGACACTGACACAGTAGCTTGGTATCTGGAACTGGCCTAGGGCACGTGCACCAGGCACCTTTTATTGGCAGTGTCACATGTCCTGTGACACCTGTGATGGATGGGTGTCGGGTGAGTGTGGAAGCTAGCCATCTAGGAGTTGCTGGTGGAAAAACATTATTAGGAAACACTAGAACGTGACGAGCCGGTCACTACATCCCTCCCAAACTTTATTAAAAATGGTACAAATGAGTCCAACATGTGGGAGAGAACAACACAACAAAACTCCAGTGAGTCTATTAGGTTGCTTTCCGGGCAGGATGAGTGGACAGGTGCAGCTGGGAGCACCAGGCATCACGGCACACCTCCGCCGTTTTAACCAGTCTGCTCTGGGCACGAATGGCAGTGTTGATGAACTCTGGATTTCTCGCTCACCAGTTCAAATGATCACAGTTCACCTGGGCACTGTGGGTCCTGTCCCACCTGGACTCACTGCGTGGAAATCTATATGCAGTGCTTGCTGTGAGGGTGCATGTGGAGCAATAGTGAAGTCTGTGGCTGATACATTTTCAAAGACGCACTGGCTCCATGGACAGCAAGCCTCCAAAGACTGATGACATCCTGGTTACTGCTGACGAGTCTTCCTCAGATGCCGCAGTGCTACCAGCAGCCCGACGGTGGAGCAATTTCCAACATCCTTCTCTCACTAGGATTCCCCTCTCATACCAGGATTCCCCTCTCACGGGTGTCCCCTGAGGTCCTCTTCACCGAACTTCAGCGGGACTGTTTGGACTATGCCGTGTCGCTCCAATACCGTACTATAGGCCCATGGAGGAATCGCTAGGAGTCCTACCTTCAAATCACTCGCTCGGGCTCACGGGTAATTGTTTACAGGTCAGGTTACTCCTGCCATTCTGACTCTGGTGCACCGGCATAGACAGGGCAGTCTTTGGGGTAGCCAGACTCTGACCGAGAGCTTCGTGCTTCCTTGTACCTTCTGGGGGAGCTGCTGCAGACTCATCTCTCATGTCGGGATTCCTCTCTCACCTGACATCCCTGAGGCTCTTGCCCCTGAATTGCCACGGGCCAGTGTGGATTGCTCGGATCCTCTTTTAGGCCCATGACAGGGTCACCCAGGACGTCCAAACAGGACCACAACACAGTCTCACGTGCCACCCCAAAGGTGGATGATACAAATGGTCCAGCTTGCTCTCTTCCACGGGCTTCAGGTTCGCTTGGTCTAGCTGAGGATTTTTGAGCGTCCAGCCTCTCATGGTGCAAAATATGCCTCACTGACCTATGGGTGGTTCATAGGTACAGTGCTCCACTCTAGGTGTCCAAAGCTCCTGAGATGTTCTTAGGGATGCACTTTATTGCGATGACACTCAAAGTCATATCCTATACTTTGAGGTGTGCCAGATTTCTACTACACACCCTTCTCTTCTTCTCTCTTCAGACTCTAGTGTTATGGCCTTGTGCCACACTTCTTCCCTTTCATCTTCATCCTCTTCACGACGCGGTCTATTGCCATCTTTTCTTACTCTTCTTTCCTTTGACCAGGCCTCTCCATGTGACGTGCACTTCACATGGATGTCCCTGGCCATGTCCTGCGCCTAGGACTGAGCCTTCTCCCCGTCCACTGACCAGTCCTCTCGTCGTGACCTTCTTCTTTTCACAACCTCTCACATGCCTTCTTCTTCGACCTCTCACAGGTCTTCTTCTTTGACCTCTCACAGATCTTCTTCTTCGACCTCTCACAGGTCTTCTTCTTCGACCTCTCACAGGTCTTCTTCTTCAACCTCTCATAGGTCTTCATCATCGACCTCTCACCGGTCTTCATCATCGACCTCTCACAGGTCTTCATCATTGACCTCTCACAGGGATCCTCTTCACTTGAGGACCCACCCCTTGCGCCTCAAGGCTACTCCGACGTGGAACTCTCTTCTGCCGCAACTCAGGCAGGCTTCACAGGGTCTGTCACCCTTGTGACAACATGGGCCCTCTTCCTCGCAGTGCTCTCACTCCCGGGCTCCTGCCCATTCAGTCAGCTTCACTGGTGC
The DNA here is from genome assembly GCA_963921515.1 of Calotriton arnoldi. Classification (NCBI taxonomy): domain Eukaryota; kingdom Metazoa; phylum Chordata; class Amphibia; order Caudata; family Salamandridae; genus Calotriton; species Calotriton arnoldi. The sequence goes on from CAWUFW010012914.1 coordinate 267,980, forward strand.
GATCTTCGGCACACTTCTGTCCTTGTGCTCTCTGTCCTTCACTTTAGGTGCGCCTTCTACTGGCTCCTTGCTCACCTGTTTCCTCCTCTTGCGGTGGCATCCTTTTGCAACTGGGGCGTGCATTCTTCTGTCCTTCGTGAACTTGCTGCCTGGGGCATTGTTGCTTAGCTGTTCTTGCTATCAGTAGTCTCTTGGCAGCTTCCTTGGCTGGCAGCCTTGAGATTCTTGGGGTTCCCTGCATTGGGATACATTGTCTCTCACCCCCTTCAGCTAATATGCAACTGGGGCGTGCATTTTTCTGTCCTTCATGAACTTGCTGCCTGGGGCATTGTTGCTTAGCTGTTCTTGCTATCAGTAGACTCTTGGCAGCTTCCTTGGCTGGCAGCCTTGAGATTCTTGGGGTTCCCTGCATTGAGATACATTGTCTCTCACCCCCTTCAGCTAATAGACACTATCACCTTCCTCACGCTGGGGACTGTTGCACTGTTGCACTTTACAGCACATGCCACCTGATGGGCGCAGTAACCACCTGTGGCCACTAGGTGGCACTGTCCCATTCTTTCTGGTTCCTCCGCAAGATTCCTGACAATGTTGCAGGACTCTTCTCTGGTTCCTGCACAACTTTCCTGACAGTGTTGCAGGACTCTTCACTCCCCAAAGAGGAGAGGCTTTTCTCGGTTAATTTCACCAGCCAGTGTCGCATATCACCATTAGGTGTCGCTGCCAACACTACTTGTTGCAGGCTGCACCACTTATCTAAAGGTAGGAAAGAGAGAGCAGGAAACAGCCTCTCCACTTCCAGGCAACGGCTTCCATTCCACAGTGCTGCCAACACCTCTTTTCAACTTCTCTCCACAATAGCCTCTCACCAGTTCCAGGCCCCGCAGGGGATGAAAATACGTAGGTGGGGACATGGCCACCAGGTGGTCCCACACTCACCGCTTCACTCGGGCCGTGGCAGCCCTCCTTATTCTGCAGGCACCAGCGTTACTCCCACACATGTGCACCTCACTCATTAATTGTTCACCATAGCAGCCGTCCCTATGCTGCTGTCCGTCTCGGTGCACCCTAGTCCTTTCATTTTAATGAATAGTTTTTTTTTCCACTAGCGGCCAAGGCGCCTCCAGCAACCACTATGTGGTGCTGCCACTGTCTTCTGTCCCACACACAGGCCTCATAGGAGCCAGCGTGGGGCAGACACATGCTCCACAGGGTCAGCCTCTCCTTCTATGGTTTTAGGCCATCCAAGCTGCCACCCTGATTCTCACACCTCGACCTCCCCTGGCCTCAGTGCAAAGCATTAGCCGACTTCTTGTCATCGCGGTCATTCTATACTTGCCGCAGTAGCTTCTCCTGACCCTGATGGCCTCACTGTTCCTGCGGTGCAGGACCGTCTCCTCCTCCCTGCAGGCAACACAAACAGAGGACGGCCCTCCTCACCCTCCGGTGAGTCCATGGGGTTATTTCATGTGCAGGAGAGGGGGGATGTGGGCATGCAACGCTATTGTGGCAGAGCTACTTGCCTCTTACCCCTTTCAGACTTCATTGGGGGGGTGGGGTCACCACATGCCTGTTGCCCAGCGCCGCTTGTCTCTTGATGGGGCCACAGCATACGCCCTCGCGCTACAGGCTTTCCACTTGCCGACCTCATCTACCATGCCGCAGGGGGTGTCCCTCCTGCCGAACACAGCACCGAAGGACTATTACCCTCTCACCTGCAGACAGGGCTCTCGCACCAAGCCTGGCACTCCACCCCTTATTTCGCCTGGGGCACTCCACCCCTTATTTCGTCAGGGAACCGCCACAGCTCCGCAGCATCTCCTTCACCCCGCGGGCTCACCTCACGCCCGCCGGCATTTTGCCTGCTCTGCGACAGCTTCTCTAGGGTCGGGAAAGGCCAGACACTCGGCCAGTTCGTACCTTCTTGTTTCCAGGGATACGCTCAGTGTGCCACCACAGGCTCACCCTCAGCAGCTGGTGCAGGAGAACGCACAGGCGGGCTTCCTCTCCTTTGCCCACTTCGCGCTTCTTGTTGGCAGGGGCTCCCTCGACACGGGCTGTACTTCTCCCTCTCCAACCTGCAGTGCAGCTGCCTGCCTACACAGGGGGCTGACCCACTCATCGCCAATGGAAAGGGTCGGGCCGTAGGACTCCATGCAATGCAAATGACCACACTGACACAGTAGCTTGATATCTGGAACTGGCCCAGGGCATGTGCGCCCGGCCCCTTTTATTGGCAGGGTCACATGTCCTGTGACACCTGTGATGGATGGGTGTGAGGTGAGTGTGGAAGCCAGCCTTCTAGGAGTGGCTGGGGGAAACACATTATTAGTAAACACTAGAACGTGTCCAGCCGGTCACTACACTCAGGAGACTACCAATGAAAACACTTGAGGAGTGCAGCTTGCGCTCTTTAAAGCTATTCACTTTTGTAATTTGGTGAAGCTTGCAACTGTAGACCCTTTCATTATGGACCCACAATAACTTTGGACTCTTCTTTGACAGAAAGGGAGAATGTTTGGCAGCCCGTGCAATCCACACAAAAAGAGATGGGTTAGACAACATTGTTTACCAGTCCCTAATACACATACAGGAGGACAGATGGCACAGTCAACAACACTCTTTTTCGAGGGGACATTTTTGAATAAACCAATTTAGGTTCTTAAAAAAAATATTATTTATTAGGAGAACAAATGTACCGCTGTCTGCCAGAGCTGCTAAGATTAAAGCTCTGTTTACGAAGTGTCCTCTGCTAGACTGCATAAGCCCAAGAAAACTAATACTCACCTGACAGGAGCGTTTCCTCGTGGAAGATTACATGGCTGGAGGAAATGTACAATTAAATAAAGTGCAAGGACTCGTTCCTATCTTTCGCTTGTCATCATTCCTTAAGGGCCCAAACAAGGCTGTGCCGTCATTAATTATATATTAGAAAGGCCCCCTGGCCACGGTGTACTAATGGATCCCGTTTCTGTTAATGTCAGCTCACTTAAAACCCGCAAGATTAGATTACTTCATAGCCGGCATAATCATGCTTTTATTACTGTTTATAAAAAAAATTATGTACCTATACTTTCCTTCTTTTTGACTTTTGCCCTCAAGGGCCTAATGAAATTCGCAAACTTTTAAAAGTCTGTGATACACCGCCCATAGTTTCCACATTTTGTTGCACTCAGCTTTGCAAGAGCTGCATATTAATTAGGCCTTTTCTATTTTTTTGTCCCCCTCTTCGCCAGTCTTTTGACATACAGGCATTTCAATCAGTAAAGTACACTCCACCACTCTGTAAACAATGACAATGTCACAGGTGTCAAGGTGTCGCAGATTCTCGAGAATTTACAATTGTTTATTGATTATGCAAAAGTTAACGACACATAAGAGATTACAGAAAAGGTTTTATTTTACCTTACAAAAAAATGTGGATTGCATTGCCAATCATGAATAATAAAATGTGGAAGATCTCTTTTATTCAGTGTGGAAACTTGACCAGGAATCACGCCATAGTCACTTGGACAAAGCAAGTGTGAAAGGATGTGCAAAGCAGAGACAGGTAAACAAGTACACAGCCTCTAGGAAGCAAAGCACTGTGACATAAAGTATGTCAGACTCCCTACAACAAAGTTACAAATACACTCAAACATAGCAGCCAAAATATACAAATCTCATCACTCAAATAGGGTTTTTTACTTCTTTTACCAGCTTCATAGGAATTAGGGGCCTGATTATGTGAAGTCCGTCCGCCATTGTTTCCTATTTGGGACTGCCCGCCTACAAGGCGGCAGTTCCACAGTAGAAATTACGATGCGACTGCGACCGAGGCGGTCGCATTGCCTATTTTTTGTATTGAGGCTTGTGCTGCTGGCTGCAGCACACGCCGCAAGACAAAAAGGGGTCACCACACCTATCCCTGCACTGCGTGGCAGGCACCATGCGGTGCCTGCCACATGGTGCAGGGACATGTAGGAGGGCACCATAGGTGCCCACAGCCTAGGGTGAGGGGGCAAGGGGGGCCCGCTACGGGCCCCCAATGTCCCTTTCCGCCGGCTTTTCCATGGCAGGTGAACCGCCATGCAAAGGCTGGCGGGGAGGAACATAGTAATCCCTACGGCAGTGCCTGGTAGGCACCGGCACCAATGCAGGGATTGCGAGGCCCTCCGCCGCACCGGCGGGCTCAAGGAGCCTGTCGGATGCGTGGCAGTCGGTGTTTCCGACTGCCATTACACCGCCCAGCATCCTAATGTGGTGGGCGGTGAAGGTGGTCCCGATGGCGGTGAGACCGCCACCGACAGCCTGTCTGTGGCGGTCTCGCCACCATCGTAATGACCCCTAGGTCATCACTCAGACAGTCATAAACGTTTATTTCAGGAATAAAAATCCATTAAACATACATCACACAAAAAAAATACACACCATAATGAGGACCCAAATCAGCAAACCAGGGCAAATCACATGGCAAACTTGCTCCATCCACACATTTTCATAATTTCATAACTCATTATTCCCATATTCCGTTTTTTGTCATTGTGGTGCATGTTTAATCATTAAAGTTTACTTTTTTTAATCTAAATTGGTTTGGAAATTTATTTATTTCTTAATTTTAATGTTGGTTTGTTAACCTTAATGTTGATTTAGTGTTGATGTACATCTACTACATGCAGATTTCTTGGAGGAAGGGCCTAGTGGTAGTACCAAACTACCTAGAGTAAGCCAGGGATTCCACACAGAGACCTCAATTTACTTTTAGGCTCTTAGTTGCTGACAGTGTTAGAGCTCAGCCATTACACATATCAAGACTGAGGGGTCTCTTCATCAGCCTAACGATCGATGTTCCTAGTAAGACCAAACCCGATTTTGAAGAAGGGAAAGAGCTTTCTCCATGTCATGTATTCATCACGAAACACCTGTAGCTCATTTCCTAGACCTTCCTCCATCTCGTTATTTTAGTGTCAAGTGGTTGCCAAGCAGCATAATGCTTTTTTTGCTTCAGCCACAGGATCTAAACAACAGTAAGCCCCAAGCCACAGAATAACTGTAAAGTATGGAGTACCATAAACATTCGCCCTGGAGCTAAGACTCCGAGAAGCATTTCAGCAGTCAAGATTCCTTAGTGAATGAGAAAGGACTGGGAAAAACTCAATAGTGAGTAGTGACTCAAATATTTGCGGCTTTAGATATCAAAAACCAGCAATGCTAATGATAAGAGTGGACATTTAACACTCCAAAAGCCATCACCTTTGTCATAGAAATACATGGACAGCAAATCAAACATAGCAAAACCAAAGGGGATGATGGACGGAGTGTTGAACATTGCAAGCACTCACCCCCAGTCAACTGATCTGGGTTTAATCCATCATCATTCTTTAGCTCACTCCGCCACCCCAGTTCAGACATGGCCATATGCAAATCAGTCTGACCCTGTGCCTCATGGGAACAGTCCTGCCCGAACTGCCAAGCCATGTCTTCCCTGGACCAGAAACAAGCATCCTGGGACCGGTTTCGGGTTCATAACCCTCATCAGCCAGGCTATCTTGGATCCAGTGGCAAAGTGAGCAAGGGACCCACGTCTGGGCATACCCTGCCAACTTAGGGCAAACTTAGCAAAACCAAAGGGGATGATGGACGGAGTGTTGAACATTGCAAGCACTCACCCCCAGTCAACTGATCTGGGTTTAATCCATCATCATTCTTTAGCTCACTCCACCACCCCAGTTCAGACATGGCCATATGCAAATCAGTCTGACCCTGTGCCTCATGGGAACAGTCCAGCCCGAACTGCCAAGCCATGTCTTCCCTGGACCAGAAACAAGCATCCTGGGACCGGTTTCGGGTTCATAACCCTCATCAGCCAGGCTATCTTGGATCCAGTGGTAAAGTGAGCAAGGGACCCACGTCTGGGCATACCCTGCCAACTTAGGGCAAACTTAGCAAAACCAAAGGGGATGATGGACGGAGTGTTGAACCATACGGCCATGTCTGAACTGGGGTGGCGGAGTGAGCTAAAGAATGATGATGGATTAAACCCAGATCAGTTGACTGGGGGTGAGTGCTTGCAATGTTCAACACTCCGTCCATCATCCCCTTTGGTTCAGCAAATCAAACAGCCACAATCAAAGGTCATTTTTTCTAATGTACTAAGGAGCCAAAGTAGGTTAAATTGGGTAGTGCATTGCATGTAAGGAGATTACCATTGGAAGATGACTTAGGGAAGGAGGTTGTGATTAATGTTAGAGAAAACAGCCACTCCCCAGATGTAACCAAGGTAAGTAAGGCATGTTCTCCACAAATTCAGAGAAGCAAGCAGTCGCCCTCAGGAAGCCAGAGGAACAATTAAAAAATATATATTGTCTCAAGTTCTTGAGCACATTACAGGTCAACTACCAGCAATCCCCAATCTAAAAAGATTAATAGCATACACTGGAAAAGCCACAACACAAACCCTTGCTGCTCCTAGATGATACCAAGACATATAAACATTTCAGAACATCTAACCACAACACATAATGAAGAACCCTTTCTCCTGCACTACAATAGAAATAATGACAGCAGAATAATCATATATGCAACACAAAACAATTTACTCAGATTTACCCAATGTGCAATGTGGATGATGGATGGCACCTTGAAATTGTGCCCTCCACCATTCATTCAAATATATACCACACATGGAGAATATCAGAAGAGTAATATACCCCTAAATTACGCACTACTGCCTAACATCTAAAGTGCAACATATTATGAACTACAAAATGAGATAAAAATTCAAACTAACAACTACTACTACTCCCAAAAATAATTGTAGATTTTGAGCAGGCAATGATACAAACAATTCTCCAACTCTTCTCACATACAGTCATAAGAGGCTGGCTGATATTATTTTAATCAAAGCATTTGGAGGCACCTCCAAAAATGTGCACTTGTAGAATACACAACAAACAAGAGTTTGCCTTTGTAATTAAAAAAACAATGACCCTAGCATACAGTCACAGAAATAGCTAACCACTAAAACATACTAATAGAATCCCCAAACTACCAAAGAAATTAACAAAAAAGTCCCCTCATGTACTACTTTGAAGACACTTAGGTTGGCAGACTGCCACGTCTGGTCACAGACACCATACCAAGTTTCAAATCCCATGGTGGAACGTATACTACAGCGCAATGGCTAAACAATCCAAAAACAACAACAATGTGGAAGAATGGCACGTCTTTCAAGCCACATTTCACTGAAGCTACCCTACCCTATACAAATTCCTAGAAATGCTCAAAAAATAACAAAGCTACCAGTAACTAAGAAAAGAACAATCAGTAAGCCAAACCAAAAACATCCAAACAGACAAAAGAGATGAACGAAATGGTACAATTTAGAGTACAACTCTTTGGAAATATCAAGGGACTATACTAACTAAAAACAATAGCTAAAACAATACTTTAACCAACCTATAAATGTCACTAATAATAAAACCCAACACAAATCAGCAACCACAAAACCCAAATATTTTTAATAGGTATTACACAAAATATATATATCCATCAGCCTATAAAACACATTTAAATAAAATATTAGACAGTCAGACTGATAAATCAAAAAAGAACATAACAATTATTAAAACGTGTCTCAAAACACAGTAAAACAAATCAAATTCAATTAAAATACATTCAAATAGTATATAATATGCATACAAAATACAACATAACATTTTCATCACATTACACACCCCAAGATATATAAAAAAATTAAATTAGAACTTACAGTTTTGTAGCTGATGTCCATGATACACCATAGCAGCACAAACAAAATGCACAGAAATAGCCAACGAAAAATGCAAAATTAAAGGGACTAATATAAGTCCAAAAAAACACTTCATAATCAAAGGTAACTATAAAAAAGCCACATAAGTGAAATCAAAAAACACTCAGGGAAACCAAAAAATAAAAGGAACATTTTAAATAATTTTGATTGAAATATAACCGATAAACTGTAATAAGAAAAAACACACATCTAAAGATAGGAAAAATCTTCTTGTGACTGAACAACCTGAAATGAAAAATAACATACCCACTCTGACAAAACATACACTCCAAAAACACTAAAACGTTTCAACAATGCATTGCAAACATACATTAATAACATAACCACAATAATTATTATAATTCATTATACTACACAAACTAAAGTAAGGCCTACCACATTACACTATGTAATACCAACACACTAACTTACACTAAACTACACAAACGTTACAAACTAACACACTCTTCCACAATAACTACATCTACCCACATTCCCCCACCCCAAAATCCCTACAAAAGAATGTAAAGATAGTCTTACCACACTAATTGAGCAGTAACAGAGCATAGGGAACGAGGACCTACTTGAAGCATAACCGCCGAACAATGAAGCACACAGAACGCGAAATACAGATAGCAGTAAAAAAGGGGTGCCATCATTTAAAAACATATTTTTACATAAATAAATAAAAGACTAAAATCACTTATAAATTAAAAATGCAATATTTTTAAAATTTCAACATAAATGTTGAAACTCACACTGGGGGAGGATTGGGCGGAAGAAAGGTTTTAAAGTTCCAGGTGTTTGATGCCTTGGTTTTTAACGGTGCTCGATTTTGCATTGTTTTATTTACTGAAAATGTAAATAAAAAGATTTGGAAAAACATATACTAAAAAGCACACAAAAAATAACAAAGCAAAAAAAATACATAGGGGCCGATTCCGATTCAGGCCGGAAATCTCCCCGACCGAGCCGGACCCAGAGAGATTTCCGACCGAATCGGACCCTAGCAGCCCGACCGAACGAGTACGATGCGCACGTATGCCATCGGACTCGATTCGGTCGGACTCCCATTGAAGTCAATGGGAGCCAGTCGTACGACGCATACCCGGGCTCCCATTGACTCAATGGGCACGACGCGAACAAAGGCGCCCCCTACAGCGTGTTCGCGTCGATGCGGGTCGCGCCGTACATGCACAGGTAGGGGGGACCCATGGGTCCCCCCTGTGTGCGACTCGCGCGCCTACGCTTCCAGGGGGGTCCGACACGGACCCCCAAAGTGTGGCTCCGACAGCTCCTTGGAGCCGGACTGCGCGAGTCAGTCGGAGCGGTCGAGGTGCGCATCGTACTTACCCGGCCGGGGAACGTCTCCATTGCGCGGTGCGAGTCGTCCCCGTGCGAGTCGGTCGGAGCGGTCAAGTCCTGCGAACTCGTCGGTCGGAGATTTCGCGAGCGCACGCATCGTACTCGCTCGCCCGGATGCACGTACGATTCGGTCGGGAAATAGGGCTCCGAATCGGATCCGGTAAAGCCGAATCCGATTCGGAGCCCTACCGGCCAAGATCGGAATCAGCCCCATAGTTTTAAAACTTTCCTCTATAGACCCATAATGATCCAAGCGCTACAGACACCGCAAATATTTCTTAATAAAGAACACTATGCATGTCAGCAGAACCTATTAAAATTATTTAGCAACAGGTAATGATTTTGTTTTGCATGGAAGCACAGAAATACCATATTAATAACATTATTGTTTGTGACTCTCAGAGCTAGTAATAATAATAATAATGATGATAATAGTAATAATAATAATAAAAAAGCATTTTAGTGCCCTGAGCTGTAAGCTGTCAGATGAAAAAGTAAAAAACAAACACATCAATAAATGCAATTAGATGAACCGGAACGTTTTGAAGTGCATTTCAAAGAGGCCTCTGATACTATATTTTTTTGTAATGGAAGTCCATTCTAAAGCTTTGCACCTAAAAATCTAACCGGCTGGGCAGCAAATTTGATCCAGTGAAAAAGGAGCAGTAAAGCTACATGGGGACATTAATACTAACTAGGCAGAATTGTCATCTCTGTGTTTGTGCGCGTTCCAACTGTTTGAGGTAAAATCATTTTTTTTTTTGTTGAAACCTCTAAGATATGCAGAGGGTGATGGATTAGATGGAAAAGTATGGCAGTTCCATACTTAAAAGTAAAGCACATAAAGACAATTTTGAATGGTGTCTAGCCAATAACATTGACAGCATAAAAAGGAACAGCAAAAGGCTTGAAGCAACCTTGGTCACTGGTAATCACCCTTGGACTCATTGTACTCCATAATTTTTTATCTCATCTGTTACCAGTGAAATGGGCATGCAAACAAATTTTGAGCTAACCCCAAAAAGGATGATCCCAACAAACTTTCAAATTAGGTCTCCTCTGAATGGGAAAGGTGATTGCAGAGATGAAAAATGAGGGGCGAACTAATGGCTCATCCATGTACATTTTTTATCCACCATCTTTTTCGCAAAGAAGGGTTTTAGGCCCATGATACATTTGAAAGCATTCAAAACCGGAATAGTGTACAGGCACTTCAATTAGAGCACATCCGTCTCAAGAGGGATCTCCCACTTGAAGGTGACAGGATGGGATGGCTGGACCTGAAGGATGCCTATCTGACAGTTTCAACTTTAGTTTGTAGCCATGCCCTTGGGTCTATCTTCTACACTGTGGGGCTCCACAAAGCTAATGTAGCCAGTGGTAGAAAATCTGAAAGTGAAGAGTTGGAACTCACCATCTACTAGGAGAACAAAGTTTTCATGACATAAGGTGAGGGAGAGGATGTGGCCTAACGGCTAGGGCGGTCAACATCGAAGTTGTGGAACCGGGTTCGAGTCTCGGCAGGTACGCTCGACATCCTGTGATTCTGGGCAAATCACTTCATCTCCCCGTGCCTAACAAAATTGAATGTGTCCGTCTGTAATGCAACTTGTACTATGTAAACCGCTCTGATACCTTTGGGTCTAGTTCATGCTATATAAAACAAAAACAAAAAAGGTCCCTTGATTCTTTACAACTGTTGCAATTGGGTTCCGCCCATTCAATACACCTGGATTTTTTGCATTTTGGATCACCCAGTTTTGGACTTTTTACTGTGGGTGAGTCTCGCTACATTTGTCTTACCCACAGTAATCACATGGCAAATGGACTGCATGCGTTTACCACTAGTACCCGCCTTTTAAGATAAGGCCGCAGCGATGCAGCTAGTGTAAAGGGCACTTGGCTGTTACATATAAACACACATGCACACACGTGTGACATGTGTGTGGGCTGCACACGTAGACTACCATCGTGTTCAGACCAGTAATTGTGCACAGGTAGCCTGGTGTAGAGGGGACTCTACCATATTACATATTGACGAGGGGTAGGCCTTATAATGTTAGTGCACACTCATAGGGAAAGTCAGTGTGGTTTACTGTCTTGTCTGCAGTGACACTTTTATTACATACATAGGGGGAAAACTATCTTACAGTGCAGTTTTGCTTACCTTTGGCCTGCAAAGTCCACGGGTGGAACATGTGCGAGAAAACCAAATCTGAGAGCTCCAAGAGGATATCTGTATAACTTATGGGTCATCCAGGATTGTCATATTTCTCTGGCTCAGCTCAAGATCAGAGATCATGCCTGTTGCCACCCTGCTGTGCTGTATAACTTATGGGCAGTTGCAGCCGCTGCAGGTAACAGCGGTGGGGCCAGGTGAGGGGGGATTTCGAGAGACGACCACGAGGGAAAATTTATTATTTATTTAATTTTCCCTTGTGGTTTTCTCTCGAAATCCCCCCTCACCTGGCCCCACTGCCCCGCTGCTCTTACCTGCAGCGGCTGCGGCTGCTTATGGGTCATCTAGGATTGTCATATTTTTCTGGCTCAGCTCAAGATCAGAGGCCAGGCCTGTTGCCACCCTGCTGTGCTAAGTTAATAACATTTCAGCAGGAACAGAGGCCACCTCACACAAAAGGAGTAATTAACAGTGCTTCCCTCAACTCCTGAGCAGGAAAGGATGGTGATAAAAATATGCATTTGTTAACTGCTTGCCACACTGCACCAGTCCTGGAGACAGCCCAGGCCCACTGAACAAAGGAGGAAGACCAGACAACTGAAGCCAACACAAGAGGGGGTTCCTCTTTGAACCTTTGGTGGAAAAGGCCCTGGCAGTGATGTCAGCGACGGTGGAGCGGAGACCCCAGGAGCAGATGTGACCAGTGACTCCTGGATGATGCCATCTTGAACTGCCCAGCATGCTGTGCAGGAGGGTTGGGACAGGGGTGGAGATGTGATATGTCACCTTAGGATTGGCCAGGGGTGCCTGGCTTTAGGAACCTTCCATCCCCTTCAAAAACTCTTGCACAAGGGGGAAACTCACTCTTGGTTCGGGCTGTTTATGCTTTTCACTGCTGGACCCTGGGTCTGCAACAGACAGCCATGGACAGTTTTAAAGATAAACCCCCTGACTCCCAAAAAGACTAGACACTCTGACCCCAGTTGACCCCAGGACCAGTGGGTCTCACCAAGGGCCAGTGAGGCTGGCCCCCTTAAGCCCCCTGAGGAGCAGTGGGGGGAAAGATCTGCACTTCTGCACTCAAGAACAAAGACCAGGAAGAGAGCTTGCACAGGGATCAAGGGGAACCAGCACTTTGCAAGGTATATTGCTTTATAGGACAGGCGGCCTTGTGGAACTGCTTCTGGTGGCTAGAGCTCACCACCAGGAGTAACACAAACCCAGGATCATCCGAATCGGTCCAATGGGGCCCGAGTTATGGCTGTTTTAAGGTTGGTGGCCTCTGACACCCCCTGGAGAAACTGAGCGTGTGGCGCTCCTCTGATGCCTTTAAAATGACCCCCAGGGTGGGCCAGGGCCCAGGGGTCACCACAAGAAGCATATTACATTTTTTGCCAAAAGGGTTCCTCAAAGGTAGTGAACAATTTTATGTGGAAAGCCTTAGGACTACTGCATGTCGCAAGGAATGTGAAATTTGGACCTCTTTTTCATGGAATCACGGACACCCTGAGTCCCCACTGGAAGGAAGACCTTGACCATACAAAGTGTCCAATCCAATTTGATGATCTCTTCATTGGGAATCACATGAACATACCAATGCAAGATGTGGCAGAGTCTCTTCCTCAAAGGTCAGTTCCTGTTTTTCGCATAAAAAGGCAGAATTTTAAAAGGTGGATATATCACAACACTTTTAATTACCTGACTTTTTGTCACATTTAGCAGTCCTTGCTATATATTTTTGTCCTTGATTTTTCTCAGCAGATTTGGATCATTATTTGTGAATTTTCCCTTTCTTGTTTCTAGTGCACAGTATGCTATTTTGTTGTTATTTTCCTATAAGCAGTTTTAGATTAACTGCCTCGTGGATCATCTGGCTTTGGACCTATCATCCTGTTTGGCTCTCTTCTCCCTCCTAATGTAAGAGGGAGTTAGATGCCTTGCTGATTTTCACCAGTGCAATCTACATCATCAAGATTTACATAGATTGCTAAAAGAGGTTTTTACCTTGGGGTTATTTTTCTGTGCAGTGGGCACTTTTGTTATTGGAAGGAATTAACCTTTTCTCACATAATCTCGAAAGCCACTCAATAAAACTCAAAAAAACTGAAACATGTCCTCAGTTAGGTCAAAGGTGGTTAGGCCAGATACCTTTACAGTGAAGTCCTTCTGAACCCATATGCAGCACACAAAAAAAGTTCTGAAAATAACAGACCTATTTGTTTTGTGTGGCTAGGGTATGACCTACCTGAACAAGCCTCAGCACTGAATCCCGGTCCTCTGGAGGTAGAAGAAAGTCTGACTTTTAACCGCCTGCTGGTAAAGTTGCAACTGGTCAATTCTGCAGTATTCAGTTCCTTGGGCAGGCTTCTAGGCACCAGGTGTCTCTCCAGCTAGGGTTCATGCATTGTCTAGTCAACTGTGGTCAGGGGGGACCTTTTGGAGTTAGGAGCCTTTTGTTTTTTGTATCCCTGGAGGAGGAAAACAGAAGGTTGGACACCTGATCCTCTGAGAGCCGTTTTTGTTAATGGGTGCCACAAGAAGTCGGGAGTCGTCCTGTTTTCATTATTCCAGTAGTATATTCTTTTTCAGATCTAGTCTTTTCAAGTCCAGAAATGATATGTGGAGGTGGTAGTGAGATGTCTGCTCTATTCAATAATGAGTGTTTGAGGAAATGTTCTCACCCAATCTTATCCACTTTCTCTTCTTTTGTCCCTCTCCTTTTGCAGCACTTCCTCTTTGCTTTACTGTAGAAATTCCAAAAAGCCCTAAATGCAAAATGACTAACCCCTTCTTTCAACAAAATAGTCTCTGGCTCTCATTACATCACTTCCCTATTTAAATGAGGTCTCCTCCCTCTATCAGGGCCACAAATCACTTTTCCACATGTTGGGACTGAAGCCAGAAAGTGCAGGAGGTCATTGAAATGAATGGGAGCAGATCCAGTCAGCTCAATTTAGCATATTCAAGTCAAAAGATGTAGTGTAAATGTTACCTATTTAGTGCCAACTGTTCAAATACACCTCCCAGATGGCTAATCCTGGTTCAATAGCCAGATGTTGCCAATATCCCTGACTTTCTAGGTCCGGAGGCTGTACTTTTGCAGGATCGTTGATTCCAACAAGGAATGTGTATTGGGTCTCTGAAGGTGAGATGAGTGGCAAAACTGTTTCTAATATACCCTTGGCAGTACAAAGTACATCTTTGTGAAGTAGCATTTATGTTAAACTTATCAAAAATCTTTTACTATGAAATTGGATTTTAAAACTAAGTGAAAAATAACTTTAAATTATTTTGCGAGCATGCTACTATATTCACAGGTGAACATAGAAATTAAGGGCTTTAATTTCACCTACGCCTGTTCATGGACTATTCAAATACCTACACAATATGTAGGGTGCCATGTTTTTATATATTAGGCACTCAGACATTGGGCTTACAAGGCTCCTTAAGGTATGACTATTTAGTATAATAGGTTTTCTTATATTGCAAAGACACTTTTCCTTTCCAGGTGTCACTGCAGTGTGTTTAACCTGCAGCCCAGGAGGATCACAGTGGTGCTTCTGGCAACCGTATATTTTTGTCATATATATGGGTGACAAAAAACAAAAAGAACAAGTGATGGATGGAATGCCCAGACGTGGGTCCCGTGCTCTCCCTGACACTGGAATCAAGCTAGACTGTCTGATGAGGGGTGAAACTCCGAAACCGGTCCCAGGATGCTTGTTTCCGGTCTAGGGAAGACCTGACCTCGCAGTTCGGCTGAACTGTTCCCATGGGGAGCAGAGTCAAGACTGATTTGCATATGGCTCAGTTTAAACTGGAATGGCATAGGGAGCAAATAAACCATAGAGTTATGCCCAGGTATCTCACTGGGTTGAATGTCTGACATTGTTCAACATTCTGTCCATCAATTGTTCTTTTTGCATTTGTCACCCGAGTGGGATGGGTATGCCCAGACATGGGTCCTGGGCTCCCCATGCCACTGGAATCAAGGTAGCCTGGCTGATGAGGGTTGAAACTAGTCCCAGATGCTTGTATCCGGTCCAGGGAGGACCTGGCCTGGCAGTTCGGGCTGGACTGTTCCCATGGGGAGCAGGGTCAAGAGCATGTGGCTCGGTTTGAACTAGAATGGCATGGGGAGCAAAAAAACATGGATTTAGGCCTAGATCTCTGTACTGGGCTGAATGTTTGTCATTGCTCAACACTAAGGCCATCAATTGTTCTTTTTGCATATGTATGGGTGAGTCAAATAACATTTAACTTCTTCTCTGCCACTGGTGGACAGAGCACATAAAATGTTGTACTCAATAACAGTGCCACAGAGCGAAGAGTCATAGTGCCTATTAACTAAGACCCAGAAAAATCTGGAGTTACTACGCAGAAATTTCAATTTTGCTACAGTTAGTGACAAGAAAGATTATTGATATAGAACATGATTCTACAATATCCTGAGTGAGGGGGAATCTTGCATTCACATGTATGAAAGAATTAACCAATTTGGGGCAAATATTTTTTAGGGACAGATTAACTGATCATTCAAATGATAGATTTGATATGCTGGCTACATAAAAAAACTATTTCAGAAGACAACTGTTTTTGTTTTATTAATTACTTGCCATAATGCAAAAGGAAAATCACTTCCATAGGCATAGGATTAGTAATTCTTTCAATGTCTGTTTTAGATGAAAAAGATCATTCAATAGGTTCAAAGATCAACTGCAGTAATTCCGATTTAACTTGTAGATGAGGTGATAATCAGTGGTGGCTCCTCTGCTATGGCGGAGGAGCGTTGACCCGCCTGCTGCGAGTGCAGCAGGCACACACATTAATAACATGGTAATAAATACCATTTTATTAATGTGTCCCAGGCTCGCGCAGGTACAGCGTGATGGCAGGGGGCGGGGCTGATTAGTGCAATTGCACTATTAATGCAGCCCCCTGCCAGTACGCAGGTCAAATTGGCCGGCTGCCTAGAGCCGACCAATCTGATCTATGCACTTCAGAGCCTGCGATCCCAAGGCTGAGAAACAGCCAATGGATTGCAGCCACAGGCCCCCAGGCTCAAAATGAGCGCTGGGTTCGCCTACTCCAACTAATCCCGGGGCTGTTGTGTAGCTCCAGGATTGGTTGGTTTCACATTGTACAAGGGCGGAAGTCTGTCCCTTTCAGCCCGAGTCAGCGCCGAGGAGAGCGCCAGGAGGAAGAAGGAGACAGTATCCAGAACCTAGGCTGCAGGTAAGTTCTTTGTATTTTTTTAATGTTTATTTGTTGTCCGTTTTCCCTCCTTCCTCCTCACCTCCCATAGTCCCCTGCCACTCCGCCCCTCACAACCTGCCACTCCGCCCCCACACCAGCCGCTACTGGTGATAATGCTAATAAATTCCACTCAGAATTATCACTTCTAATAGCAATGAATTGGGTCGGTTAATAATATTTCCTTTTAATAAAGCACTAGGATATCCTAGGGTTTAATTGAAATTGGTTCATTCCCCACACTTACCACAAGTTACTGGCTAATAAATTGGAACCTTGTGTTCAAACACGAAACATGACCTGAAACCTTTTCTTTTCCAATGAGCAACGGTCTAAAAAAGTTGCATTATTTCAACTGTGTTATATGTCCATCTAACAAAAGAGGCTATTGTTAATATAGAATAAGAAACAAGAGACAATGCTCTGCATTCAATGGACACTGGATAAAGCCATCTTCCACTGGATCACTAACACAATATTGTGATAAAAAATATCGTTGACAAAAACATTGTGTCAAAAATATTGTTTATCGCAATATTGTTTTCCTCTACTTATAATGGTAGGTGCCAAAATATAAAAAAATATCGTTGGCATTAATATCACCCAAAAATATTTTTAAAATAACGATTTTTATATAAATTGAGTTTACATGATAAATATTTTAATATATTAACTTAACATAATGTAAATGAAATATATTCCACTAATATTTAATACTATATATAAATATCTATCTATATATATATATATATCTATATCTATATATATATATAGATATGGGCTGCTGCGAGATACTGGAATCTCAGCATAGCGGAATGACAAGTTTCTAGCGTTATTGGAAACCGGAATCCTTTTTAAAGACCCACTGGAGGGACTAAAATTGCACAATAAGGTTGTTGCCGGCAGAACCCACTGAAGGGTGAGAGCACACGAGGGAACACTTCAAGTCCCAGCATGCCGTTCTATTGATCGCACCGGAGCCAGCCCACCAGGGGGCAGGTGATTGCTATTTAAATCAGGTGACTTGGCGCTCTCGTGAATCTGCCCAATACTACTGTGCTAGCCCGTGACCAAGGTGCAGGAGCACCGAAACGCGTAGGGCTTTTTGAAACAGTTTGGAAAGGAAATGCCGGTTTTGCTTCATTAAAGGACTCTGTTACCACTGATGGGGTCCTGTTTGGTTATTGAGTGCGTCTCCAAGCAAGGGATAAAAACAGTTGGAGGACATAAAAGACGGCCAGTCCTTGGTCGGGGAGATTGCACCGCCATCGGAATATTGATGGGCTGCTGCGAGATACTGGAATCTCAGCATAGCGGAATGACAAGTTTCTAGCGTTATTGGAAACCGGAATCCTTTTTAAAGACCCACTGGAGGGACTAAAATTGCACAATAAGGTTGTTGCCGGCAGAACCCACTGAGGGGTGAGAGCACACGAGGGAACACTTCAAGTCCCAGCATGCCGTTCTATTGATCGCACCGGAGCCAGCCCACCAGGGGGCAGGTGATTGCTATTTAAATCAGGTGACTTGGCGCTCTCGTGAATCTGCCCTATACTACTGTGCTAGCCCGTGACCAAGGTGCAGGAGCACCGAAACGCGTAGGGCTTTTTGAAACAGTTTGGAAAGGAAATGCCGGTTTTGCTTCATTAAATGACTCTGTTACCACTGATGGGGTCCTGCTTGGTTATTGAGTGCGTCTCCAAGCAAGGGATAAAAACAGTTGGAGGACATAAAAGACGGCCAGTCCTTGGTCGGGGAGATTGCACCGCCATCGGAATATTGATGGGCTGCTGCGAGATACTGGAATCTCAGCATAGCGGAATGACAAGTTTCTAGCGTTATTGGAAACCGGAATCCTTTTTAAAGACCCACTGGAGGGACTAAAATTGCACAATAAGGTTGTTGCCGGCAGAACCCACTGAAGGGTGAGAGCACACGAGGGAACACTTCAAGTCCCAGCATGCCGTTCTATTGATCGCACCGGAGCCAGCCCACCAGGGGGCAGGTGATTGCTATTTAAATCAGGTGACTTGGCGCTCTCGTGAATCTGCCCAATACTACTGTGCTAGCCCGTGACCAAGGTGCAGGAGCACCGAAACACGTAGGGCTTTTTGAAACAGTTTGGAAAGGAAATGCCGGTTTTGCTTCATTAAAGGACTCTGTTACCACTGATGGGGTCCTGCTTGGTTATTGAGTGCATCTCCGAGCAAGGGATAAAAACAGTTGGAGGACATAAAAGACGGCCAGTCCTTGGTCGGGGAGATTGCACTGCCATCGGAATATTGATGGGCTGCTGCGAGATACTGGAATCTCAGCATAGCGGAATGACAAGTTTCTAGCGTTATTGGAAACCGGAATCCGTTTTAAAGACCCACTGGAGGGACTAAAATTGCACAATAAGGTTGTTGCCGGCAGAACCCACTGAAGGGTGAGAGCACACGAGGGAACACTTCAAGTCCCAGCATGCCATTCTATTGATCGCACCGGAGCCAGCCCACCAGGGGGCAGGTGATTGCTATTTAAATCAGGTGACTTGGCGCTCTCGTGAATCTGCCCAATACTACTGTGCTAGCCCGTGACCAAGGTGTAGGAGCACCGAAACGCGTAGGGCTTTTTGAAACAGTTTGGAAAGGAAATGCCGGTTTTGCTTCATTAAAGGACTCTGTTACCACTGATGGGGTCCTGCTTGGTTATTGAGTGCGTCTCCAAGCAAGGGATAAAAACAGTTGGAGGACATAAAAGATGGCCAGTCCTTGGTCGGGGAGATTGCACCGCCATCGGAATATTGATGGGCTGCTGCGAGATACTGGAATCTCAGCATAGCGGAATGACAAGTTTCTAGCATTATTGGAAACCGGAATCCTTTTTAAAGACCCACTGGAGGGACTAAAATTGCACAATAAGGTTGTTCCCGGCAGAACCCACTGAAGGGTGAGCACACGAGGGAACACTTCAAGTCCCAGCATGCCGTTCTATTGATCGCACCGGAGCCAGCCCACCAGGGGGCAGGTGATTGCTATTTAAATCAGGTGACTTGGCGCTCTCGTGAATCTGCCCAATACTACTGTGCTAGCCCGTGACCAAGGTGCAGGAGCACCGAAACGCGTAGGGCTTTTTGAAACAGTTTGGAAAGGAAATGCCGGTTTTGCTTCATTAAAGGTCTCTGTTACCACTGATGGGGTCCTGCTTGGTTATTGAGTGCGTCTCCAAGCAAGGGATAAAAACAGTTGGAGGATATATATATATATATATATATATTTTCCACGGAACCTCTCCCAAATAATTCGAGGTGGGGCACTCAATGCTTCCAGTTTATTTATTAAATGGGTGAGAAAACAACAACGGTCTCTAAGGACGCGTTTCGGCTTCCGCCTTCGTCAACATTATATATATATATATATAGGGATAATATTAAATAAATGTAAAATATTAAACAACCTAATATAATGTAAAAGAAATATTTTATATTAATTACTTTACACTACATATATATATATATATATGTAAGAGTGTGAACAAGCTACTTTGCGAGCGAAACGCGTTACTGAATAAACCATCTTTTGGTGCAAGTAGACACTCCTAGTGATTGCTTTATTGATTTGGGATTGAATATATATATATATATATATATATATATATATATATATATATATATTACCTACTGGCGGTCGCCAGTAGTTAGTTATAGTTAGGACCACGTTTCCATAGGAAAAGCATTTTTTGATGTGCTTATAACTTTGGCGTCGTTTGACGAATGTTTACGAAATTTTCCAAAAAGTTCCTCTTTTTAGGTCAGCTGCTATCCTAAAAGTTTGGGGGGGAATTGTCAAGGGGGGCTAAGAAAAAAGGGGGATCCCAAAACGTGTTTTCTCCATGCAATTTCCATAGGAAACTTTAGACAAGGCTACAGGTCAAACTGCTGAACGGAATTACGGCAAATTTGGCACAGAGAAAGGTCTTGGTCCAGAAAGCATGCTTTTGTTTAAATCGGGTAAATCCGTTCAGTAGTTTTAGAGAAATATCAAATTTTCCAGATATCGATATTTAAGAATTCTGACATCTGATTGACTGAAGCATTACGAGCACGAGCTTGCGGCTGATTGGCTGCGAACTGTTGAAACTAGGAAGTGTTGGCAGCCATTTTGTGATTCAGTCCGTCAGCTCACAACTCTCCCTCTACAAGGCATCAGGTCCGTAGTTCTACCTCTGCGAGGCAACACTAAAAATATACTGCAGCTCTGTCTGTGCGAGATACCCCTTTCACGGTCCCTCTCCCCACATCACCAGCTCGCGGCTATGCCTTTAGAAGCGAGTCCGTCGGCTCGCATCTCTGCGACTGCGAGCTGTGAGCCATTTTATGACTCAGTCCGTCAGCTCGCATCTCTCCCTCTAAAAGGCATCGGATCCATAATTCTACCTCTGCGAGGCAATACTGAAAATATCCCGCAGGTCTGTCTGTGCGAGATACTCCTTTTACGCTCCCTCACCCCACATCATCAGCTCGCGGCTATGCCTTTAGAAGTCAGTACATCAGCTTGCAGCTCTGTGTCTGCGAGGCGTGGGGCCCGCAGCTCTACCTCTGTGAGCCACCTCGTTAGCTTGTATCTGTGTCTGTGCTAGCAGGCCCGTCGGCCCATTACTCTCCCTCTGCGAGTTAGCCCGTCGGGTTGCAGCGCGGAGGGCTCGCAGCTGTATCTCTGCGAGCCAGCCCGTTAACTGATAGCTGTGTGTCTGCTAGCAGGCCTGTTGGCCCGTTGGTCTCCCTCTGCGAGTCAGGCCACAGCTCTCCCTCTGCGAGCTGGTACGGTGCTGTGCTTATGCTAGCAGGCCCGTCGGCCCGTTACTCTCCCTCTGCGAGTTAGCCCGTTGGGTTGCAGCGCGGAGGGCTCGCAGCTGTATCTCTGCAAGCCAGCCCGTTAACTGATAGCTGTGTGTCTGCTAGCAGGCCTGTTGGTCTCCCTCTGCAAGTCAGGCCACAGCTCTCCCTCTGCGAGCCGGTACGGTGCTGTGCTTTTGCGAGCCAACGGCTCGTAGGTCTCCCTCTGCGAGCTGAGCCCACGGGCCGCAGCTCTTCCTCTGCGAGCCTGCCTGACGGCCCGCAGGTGTCCCTCTGCTAGCCGAATCGCAGCTGACACTCTGCAAGCCGAAATTGGGAATATAAGGCGACTCTAAAAAAAAGCCCTTCTGTTTATTAGTTGGAGCTACATGTAAGTGCGAATGCACAGCTTCAGGTTAATCAGGAAAATTTGGTTTCCCTCATCTGTGAAGTGTACTCCATCACTTCTGTAGATATCAGCGATATCAAAACGTATGTTGTTGTTGTAAATCGACCCCTTTCTATGGTCTCTGAGGTATGCAGACACAGCTTTGTTGACATTCTTCCTAGATTTTTCAATCTTATGACAAAATTGGTTTGACCATTTCCACTTCTGTCTTTGGCATATATTGGAATATAGAAAGACAGTTTGAAGCAAAAGTAACATCAATTGTCCAAAGGTGTCCTTCATAAGCATTTCCAAACCTACCCAGTCAATGTGCCTAGGTCGTTACCACCACAGTGCACAATCATGAGATCAGGGTGTTGGAGATGCAAACAGGTTTTAACCAAAGGGAGCAATTGGTGCCACTTCAATCCTCTCTGTGCAAACCATTTAATGTACACATTTTGTAAACCTAGGTCTAAGTCAATACGTCTCTGTTCTGCATACCTCTGGCACCAGAAAACATAGCTATGTCCTACAATCCACACTAGCATTTTGAAGGTATGGCTAGAAGATATGGATAAATGTTTGTAGCTCATGCAGTCCGTTCGTAGAATAAGAGATATGTTTAAACATGGGGAACTACTTTTTTTTTTACATACAAAACGTTAACGGATTGGGAGATGAAATGTAGGGTGTATATTAGTTTTGATGAAAAGCATCTTTGTGATTGGTTAATAAAAAAGCAGTTTATACGTGGAGTACATATTATAGGAGGAAATTTGCTCAGCTCAACCACACCTGCTAATTGTATTTGGAAGGTGCAGTTCAAACTTGAAAGAATGGTGAACTTTTGACCTCCACGTGCCGTTAAATGTTGGAGAAAATGTTGCAAAAAAAAATATCGGTAGGTTTAAAAAAATGATAAACTTTTAACCTGCACGTGTCGTAAAATGTTCTAGAAAGTGTTGATACAATACCTTGAACTTTTCACCTGTATGTGTCCTTAACAAAACAGTTTATATGGAAAGTTCAAAAATAAGCAATAAAGAGAGGTTTTGCAATCTAAAAAAAATAAGGAACTATTCTGATTTGTTCTTTACATGGATTTATGTGTGGAGCAACAGGGAAATTGTGCCATTACAAGTTCCATTCTTGATGAAAGCGGTGCATTACATGTACTGTGTGACAAGAAAAGAATTGCATGCGTTTGTGACATTTGAAATCTGCATACCAACTAGGAAGGTAAATTAGAAATTAAGAAGGTGTGTTATGTGCGGGGGTGTATCCCTTTGGCAAGCTCCGCCTCTGTGAGCCAGATATTGTTTTTGCATAGGTGCTGGACGACACCTGATGCAGCCCCATCACCTACGCAGTCTGATGTGTCAAGGGCACACAGCCATGCAGCCATCACCCCGCCACACACACCGGACACAGAACCCGTATAAGGGGAGTTTTGTACCACATTGCCTTCATTGCTGATGTTCTGTGATTGATATGTGTGTGGGCTGCATTGTGGGGGAATTGCCTGTGCACGGATGGCGATGCACACACATGTTGGTATGTGGAGCCAGGTGCCCGTGCGGCCTTGCGCTGCTTGTGCTATCTCACTCCGTCTCTCTCCCTCGCTCTCTCCCGCTCTGTCATAGCAAACTTGTGAAAGCGATGGGTGCGCGGCTCTCAGCGCGGCACTCGAGTACTTCTTAAGTCTTTCAAACATCGAGGGGTATATTCTCAAGGACATATCGCCGAGTTAACGGCACTTTATCGCAACCAAAATGGTGATAAATTTAATGCACCAATCACAAGCTGGAGCAATCAGCCCATATCACCAGTTTACCAGCGATAGCAGCCTCAAAAAGCATTGTCACGGATGAGTCCGGCAAATATTGCTAATGAGATGTTGAGTAGGCGAACTCGTGAAAAAAGCAGCAAACACATCACTTCGCAAGTGTCTCAACCACCAGCAAGATCGTCGAAGAGAGTACAAAACAGGCGATAAGGTGCGTTAGTAGCAGAAAGTTTACACCTGCTCTGAGCTGGTGTAAAGTCGGACTACAACCTGCAATATGAAAGGGAGCCCACCCAGAGCCATACGTGAATGACAACAGATGCAATGGAGCCAACGATCATGCAGCTCGGACACCCAACACTGCTCCGACACCCCCCGCCACCAGCCCCTTGTCCGCCATCCCCCCTCACCCCCCCACACAAACAAATGTGACAGCAACGTTAGGAAATCTGGAACGTAACAAATTGGCTGATGTCCCACAATTATAGTAAAGAAGATGCATGTGAGGTTGGACAAATAAGAATCTCAGTCATCTATGGATTTACATATAAAACATTTTATTTAAACAAAACAACAAAATAAAAGTAGGTACAGGTATGGTGTCATCCCTCGACAATTTGTGAATCACAGCTTGCAAGACAAAAAGAAAGATAAGATTGTGTGTCATGCGTCCAAGAAAGGAGAGAGAGAGAGAAAGAGTGAGAGAGAGGAAGAGACAGAGAAAGAAAGAGTGAGACAGAGAGGAAGACAGAGAAAGAGAGAAAGAGTGAGAGAGAGAGGAAGAGATAGAGAAAGAGAGAAAGAGTGAGATACAAGGAAGTGAGAGAGAAAGAGAGAAACAGTGTGAGAGAGAGGTAGAGAGAGAGAAAGAGTGAGACAGAGAGGAAGAGACATAGAAAGAGTGTGAGAGAGAGAAAGGAAGAGATACAGAGGGAGAGAGAGAGAAAGAGTGTGAGTGACAGAAAGGAAGAGATGGAGAGGGAGAGTGAGTGTTGACACTGTGGAGAAAATCCTTACAGCTCACCTTTCTGCCACCGGTGTGTCTCCAACCACGTGCCGGGACATAGTGGAGTCTTCAAGTTTAGTCATCTGAAACATAGTATAGAATCAGTAATGGCAGAGTACATACAACTGCACACGCCTAATTCTCTGTTTCGCCCCTGCGCACCCAGGCTGCTGCACCCCATCGACTCCAGCTGCCCAGAGGTCTCTGCCCGCCTCTGCGCACCTAGGCTGCTGTATCCCATCCACTCCCACTGCCCAGAGGTGTCTGCCCGCTGCTGTGCACCCAGGCTGGTGCACCCCATCCAGTCCCACTGCCCAGAGGTGACTGCCCGTTCCTGCGCACCCAGAGTGCTGCATCCCATCCACTTCCTCTGCCTAGAGGTGTCTGCCCGCTCCTGTGCACCCAGGCTGCTGCACCCCATCCACTTCCACTGCTCAGAGGTGTCTGCCCGCTCTTGTGCACCCAGGGTGCTGCACACTATCCACTCGCACCGCCCAGAGGTGACTGCTCGCTGCTGCGGAAACAAGGCTCTCTGCTCACCTTCCGCCACCGGCGTGTGTCTAAGAGGGTCCACCACGTGCTGAAGCAACCTCCTCAGGCGCAAGTTGCGTACACGCGGTCAAGCCGAGCTCACAATTCAGAGCAGGTGTTGATTGCAGGATGGCCACGCATCATCGCAGGCTGCACACGCGCTCAGCTCTGGTGGCACTAACTCAGTGGAACTGAAGTCATCGCCTCGTGGCGGGAGGTCCGTGTCGGGGGGGTTGTCAATCTGTGAATCAAAGCCTGCTAGACAAAAAGCAAGATAAGATTGTGCGTCATGCGTCCATCAAAGGAGAGAGAGAGAGGAAGAGAGAGAGAAAGGAAGAAAGAGTGAGAGGTAGACAGAGAGAAAGAGTGAGAGAGAGAGGAAGAGAGAGAGAAACAGTGAGAGAGAGGAAGAGAGAGAAAGAGAGAAACAGTGTGAGAAAGAGGAAGAGAGAAACAGAGGAAGAGTGAGAAAGAGAGAAAGAGAGAGAGAGGTAGAGAGAGAGAAAGAAAAAACAGTGTGAGAGAGAGGAAGAGATAGAGTGAGAGAGAGAGGAAGGGAGAGAGAAAGAGTGTGAGGGAGCGAAAGGAAGAGATGGAGAGGGACAGTGAGTGCCGACACTGTGGACAAAACCCTCACAGCTCACCTTTCCGTCACCGGTGTGTCTCTAACCACGTGCCGGGCCATAGTGGAGCCCTCAAGCTTACTCATCTGAAACGTAGTATGGAATCAGTAATGGCAGAGTACATACAACTGCACACGCCTAATTCTCTGTCCCGCCTTTGTGCATCCAGGCTGCTGCACCCCATCCACTTCCACTGCCCAGAGGTGTCTGCTCGCTGCTGCGCACCCAGGCTGCTGCACCCCATCCACTTCCACTGCCCAGAGGTGTCTGCCCGCTGCTGCGCACCCAGGCTGCTGCACCCTATCCACTCCCGCTGCCCGGAGGTGACTGTCCGCCGCTGCGCACCCAGGCTGCTGCACCCCATCCACTCCCACTACCCGGAGGTGACTGCCCGCCGCTGCGCTAACAAGCCTCTCTGCTCACCTTTCGCAACCTGCATTTAGAAAAGAGGGCCTACCACGTGCCGCTGCAAGCCCCAAGCCCTGGGCCCGCAGACACCGCACCCTGCATATCATGCAGCCTTGCTCCGCAGGCCACCAGGTCTCACATTTGGTGCTGGGTCTTGATTTCGCCATGGCAGAGGACATACCAGTGCACCGGGCTTTTCATCGCAGGCTGCACACCCGCTCAGCCCTTGCGGTGCCACTAACTCTGTGACCAGCGAGGTGACGCCACGTGGCGGTAGGCCTGCGCTGTCTGATGGCTCAGGCCTACACTGCGTTCCAGCAGGGCACACAAAACCTGAGCTGTCCAGACCGCCGGGACGGGCCATCACCGCAGGCTGCACACCCGCTCAGCAGTTACGGTACCCGTACCTCAGTGGACCGAAAGTCACCATCCCGTGCCGGTGTGCCTGTGCCGGCCGCAGTGTATCCGGTGCGAGCAACTCTGAAATGGCGTAGAGCACATGCGCCCGGTCTTTTTTATTGGCAGGGTCACGTGTCTTGTGACGCGTGTGCTGGATGGGTGTGGTGTGGGTGTATACTAGCCGTGAGGGAGTGGCTGTGGCGTACTGACAACTAGGGTGTGACCAGCAGATCACTGCAATGAAAATCTGGGCCATGTAGCGTTGTTGTCCTTCCCTGAAAGCGTAAGCGGAGTGGGCTGGCCTGGCATATGCCAGTCCTGTGTGAGGCTGTGAAGAATGACTCCGGAGCTATGGGGGTGGCTCCTTCCTGGGCTGTATGAGGAATCAACTGATGTGGGTGTCCCTGTTGTAGTGCTGACGTCACCCGGGTCGCACGCGCCAATGTGTCACTCTGTGAGCCAAGTCCCACAACATGGCCAACATGGAAGGTACAGGGAATCACTGACCCTACATTCATCCATAGTTCCACACATGAAAGATGGTGGACATGACACATCTGTGTGGATATGAATGTTTATAGCACATTCAGTGGAGTGTTGCAGCTGTAGCAATACAGGGCCATGGAAAGTTTAAGTTTCAGTTTTTGGCACATGGAGGGCAGCCAATTAGAGCCAAGCTTGTGTTCGGGGTTAGGCTGCGCCAACAAATGTACTTATAGAATTACTCCGCCAATCCCCAAGCACTTATAAATTCACTATACACTCTCCTTGCAGTACTCTAATGATCCAGTCTCTACGTACGTACTTGTACAATGACCGAGAGAAAGTTACATAACCGAAGTTTTCCCCACTGCCAGAGGTAACATGGTTGCATACGCTGTCCACAGCACAATGTAATGTGTTAGGGCCCAGGGGCGGCATCTTGCATACATAATGAACACACGGACACAGATAGATAGTGGAACTGGGTACGGGCACGTGCGCTCGACTCATTTTTATTACTAGGGTCACATGTCCAGTGACGTCTGTGCTGGATGCGTGTGGGGTGAGTGTAAGCCAGCCCTCCGGGAATGGTTGGTGCTGGCAACAAGTACAACAGTAATCATTGGATCAGACACATAGATTCAATTATAAAGGGTCAATGATTTGTGCTGCACTAAGGTAGGGGAAACAGATGTGAAATAATACACACAAGATTGTATCGTAAAGGGTCCATTACTTGTGGTACACTGAGGTAGGGGCAGCAGATGTGAAATTATACACAAAACATTGTATCATAAAGGGTCCATGAGTTGTGCTGCACTGAGATAGGGGCATCAGAAACATTCAGCGTGTGCGCAGCCAGCGATGATGCGTGGTGCGGGCGAGCCACACTGGGAGCAATGTCTGTTGCCTACTGGACTGAGTCATCTGCAATCGCGACTCGATGTGAATTGTGAGCCCTGCTATCCGCAGTGTAGATCGAAGGCAGTAGTCAGCACAGACATCGAAGAATGCTTTCAGTCACTTCCTGTTTACAAAATTCGAGGACATAGAGTACAATTCTGTCTGCAATAAATAAATCAAGACTGAATTCAAATTGTGAGCTCTGCTAACCGCAGTGTAGGTGTATGGAACAAAGATGAAACATTTATGGAATACACTGTCGAAATATGTAGGTTTCAGGGACGTTATAGTTAGTTGCCTACTGGACTCTGAAATTAATGAATGAAGCCTGAATTTGAATTGTGAGCCCTGCTGAGCACAGTGTAGGCCGGAGGCAGTGGTCAGGAAGGGCCTACAGCCACGTGGCGTTGACTTGAGCTGCATACAGTTAGTGGTAGGTGTGGCGCTCAGCGTGTGCGCAGCCAGCGATGATGCAATGTCTCTTGCCTACTGGACTGTGTCATCTGCAATCGCGACTCGATCTGAATTGTGAGCCCTGCTGACCGCAGTGTAGGCTGGAGGCAGTGGTCAGGAAGAGTCCACAGCCACGTGGCGTTCACTTGAGCTGCATAGAGTTGGTGGTAGGTGTGGCACTCAGCATGTGCGCATCCAGCGATGATGCAATGTGTCTTGCCTACTGGACTGCATCATATGCAATCAAGACTCGATCTGAATTGTGAGCCCTGCTGACCGCAGTGTAGATCGAAGGCAGTAGTCAGCACAGACATCAAGGAATGCTTTTTGTCACTTCCTCTTGACAAAATTCGAGGACATAGAGTACAATTCTGTCTGCAATTAATAAATCAAGACTGAATTCAAATTGTGAGCTCTGCTGTCCGCAGTGTAGACTGCCATTCAGTGTTCCTTTGGACTTGCAAGATGAAGTTGGTCATTGTACTAAAGCTATAACTGATATAAAACAAGTTCTTGAAGCAAGGATACTAAAAGGATATTATGTAGGTTTTAGGGACGTAATACTTAGTTGCCTACTGGACTCTGCAATTAATGAATCAAGAGTCAATTTTAAATGTGAGCCCTGATGATCGCAGTGTAGGCCGGAGGCAGCGGTCAGCAAGGGCCCACAGCCACGTGGCGTTGAGTTGAGCTGTACAGTTAGTTTCACCTGAAGCAACCGGCGTGTGTGGAGCCTGCGATGATGCGTGGTACAGGTGGGCCGCACTGGTAGCAATGTCTTTTGCCTAATGAATTCTGTTTTAATAAGTCCATGTGGCATTGACTTGTGGTGCACTGAGTTAGTGGCACCTGAAGCACTCAGCGTGTGCGCAGCCTGCGATGATGCGTGGTCCGGCCGGGCCACACTGGGAGCAATGTCTCTTGCCTACTGGACTGCGTCATCTGCAATCGGGACTCGATCTGAATTGTGAGCCCTGCTGTCCGCAGTGTAGATCGAAGGCAGTAGTCTGTTCAGACATAAGTCTGTGGTGCTCTGCTGCTGGGTTCGCAGGGGGCCTGTGTCGAGGAGGCCGGCGGTCATGGCGGAGGCCTCGTGGCAGGGTGAGGGCTGCCGCCCTGGCAGACGCTTTGGCATTCCCACAAGTGAACCACGCCCAGAGCCCCAGCCTATTTATTCATACTCCTACGCTGGAGTGGGGTGCGTTGGACCAGCCCACTCCGTTTCCGCTTCCAGGGGGGGACAACACAGCTACATGACCGAGATCTTCCCCACTGCCTAAGGTAACATGGTTGCGTATATTGTCCACAACACTACAAACACCAGCAGTATATGTCCACATGGAGAGGTTTGTGCTCTGCATAGTGAGGTCTGTCCACCACATCACCGCTACACTTGGTATTGTGTGCATTTTTATTGATGGGTGACTTGTGTCCTTCACACATACTTGGTTGCCACATCTCCCAACATTCAGCTATTGTGTGGCTGAGGGACCATGCCGTTTTTGGAGGGTCCGCTGTCCTGTTCTGCGCTGCCTCAGTGGTAGTAGGGACGGGGGTGGTCCGGGGGGAGGTCCTGAGGGTGATGGCAGTGGGTGTTGTGGCCTTCTTGGGTGTCGGAGCTGCATGGTCAGTAGCTCTATGAGATGTGTTGGTCTTTAGATGTGGTTATGGGCTGGGCTCCCTTTCACACTGTAGGTAGTTATCCTGCTTTATACCAGTAAAATTAAATAAAATTAAATAAAACAATTGGTTCTGTCGGGATTTTACAATTGCTTAGGATAGAGCAAGCACTTATTTATAGTGCACATAAGGATAATTCTCACAAAAGTAATTCATGAGAGAAAAAGGAAACACACACCAGAATAAAATTCAATAGTATATTCAAAATGAGTATTAAATACTAGAGACTGTCACAAATACAAATTCAATTGCAACAAAGACAAAAAGTGACCGTGGTGAACAAGTGACATATAGTGATTAATAATATAAACAATACACTATATACATGACAAATACACGTGAGATAGAAAGGGGGGAAAAGAAAGAGACACAGTGCTTTTTTGAATACTTGTCCTATCTATTTAAACACATGTACTACAAGATCCATTAATGAATTAAATCCTGATCATGAAGACTGGTAGGACATATAGAGCATGTCGACGTTTCGACCCTGTAAACAGCGCAAAAAATGAAGTGCATCTGTTAAAGCTATTTAAGAGGCTCCAACTGGCTGGTGGAGACCTCCTTGCTAATTCTAAATTTACACAGCGGTGCAGTCGAAGCACTCCACTCTGATTTCATCTACTGAGGTTTCTGCGTTTTTGGCTGTCCAACAAACCCCCCCCCCTTCGTAGTCCTGAGGAAGACCCGCTCTGATGCACTTCATTTTTTGCGCTGTTTACAGGGTCGAAACGTCGACATGCTCTATATGTCCTACCAGTCTTCATGATCAGGATTTAATTCATTAATGGATCTTGTAGTACATGTGTTTAAATAGATAGGACAAGTATTCAAAAAAGCACTGTGTCTCTTTCTTTTCCCCCCTTTCTATCTCACGTGTATTTGTCATGTATATAGTGTATTGTTTATATTATTAATCACTATATTTCACTTGTTCACCACGGTCACTTATTGTCTTTGTTGCAATTGAATTTGTATTTGTGACAGTCTCTAGTATTTAATACTCATTTTGAATATACTATTGAATTTTATTCTGGTGTGTGTTTCCTTTTCTCTCATGAATTACTTTTGTGAGAATTATCCTTATGTGCACTATAAATAAGTGCTTGCTCTATCCTAAGAAATTGTAAAATCCCGACAGAACCAATTGTTTTATTTAATCTTGATACCCAGGTTCTGAGGGACACCCGGTCGCCCCATTATCTTTAATTTTATACCAGTAAAAGGCAGATGTTAAATTCTTACTGCTAACGCAGCTTATCGCCTGTTTTTGTATCGCACCCCAAATTTGGCTGCTCGTTGAAAATATCGGGAAGTGGTGTTTTCTTGTTATTTTTGCACGGGAACGCCAACTCTGCATATTATTAGCGTTAGTTGTTGCTCTCATTTGTGGCAAATTTTTTTGCGGAAGCTATTGTTGGAAAACTGGCGATATCTGCTGTTTTCACTAGGTTGAGAATGGAATGATAATTTAAAATCACTGAAAAAACCATAGGTTTAATGAACATTATAATTAGAAATTAGCATTTAAAAAACGTTTGAAATTCACTGGAAAAAACCATAGGTTTCAGGCACATTATAGTTAGAAATTAGCATTTAAAAAACCTTAGAAATTCACAGAAAAAACGATAGGTTTCAGGGACGTTATAGTTAGAAATTAGCATTTAAAAAACCTTTGAAATTCACTGAAAAAACCATAGGTTTCAGGAACGTTATAGTTAGGTGGACATTTCACTCGTACAAAACCATAGAAATTCCACCGTTATAGTTAGTTCAGTTAACTATAACTCGCGCCCCCGCAATGCACTGCTCATGACGTCACATATTACATCATTCATGGCATTGTCAATGACATCACTGATGACATCTCAAATGACATCACTGATGACATCATCCACGTGATAATCTGATGCACCTCATCACACCCTAATATAACCTTTAATACAGCCACTGTAAAATACACACTACCATTTTTGAAACCATCCACACACCAATACTAGTTACTACATACTCACTCACTGATTCCTAGGTCTGCACACACATCCACTCATTCACCTATACAATCACTTATACATGCAGTCACTTATCAATACAACACGATCATATGCACTCATACACCTATTCAGACACTCACACACCGCCACTCATCCATGGAGTTACTCACACACCTAGTCAATCATGCAAAGAATCAATCACACTCCCATTTACTCACCTAAACAGTTATACACACACCACCTCACTAATTCATACAGACAGTAATGCATAGTTACTCTCTTATGTAATCACTGAAACAAGTACAGACTCATCCATACATGCCACTTTCACAATCACTCAGTCTCACATATAGTTATTTATATATACCATCACTCACATATACTTCCTTTTACATATGTAGTTACTCACATATGTACCACTGAGACATCCATTCACTCACCAACACACCCATACACACACTTACCCACCCATACAGCCCTTCACAGATACACTCTTGAACCCATACACCCAGTGAATCACCTACTCACACATCTATGCACAGAGTCACACACCTCCAACCCACCCACACACACACACTCAGTCCCCCAAACAAATACTCAAGCAGACAATAAATAACCCATATAGACACTAATGTAGCTACTGACCAACCCATGTAGCAGCTTACACAACAACAGACAGACTGATACAGACATTCACACAGTTTAGTCACTAACCTATGCATTCAGTAAGACACGTTTAATCAGTCACTTATACAATCAGTTACATACCTCCTAAATCCTCCATCCAGACACTTATACACCCACTCATTCTTCAATACACCTTGCCATATATATAAAACATATTTAAAATGTACAGAAACACACAGTCACTGGATGATGTCATCAGTGATGTCATTTGAGATGTCATCAGTGATGTCACTGACCATGCCAAGAATGATGTAATATGTGACGTCATGAGCAGTGCATTGCGGGGGCGCGAGTTATAGTTAACTGAACTAACTATAACGGTGGAATTTCTATGGTTTGTACGAGTGAAATGTCCACCTAACAATAACGTCCCTGAAACCTATGGTTTTTTCAGTGAATTTCAAAGGTTTTTTAAATGTTAATTTCTAACTATAACGTCCCTGAAACCTATCGTTTTTTCAGTGAATTTCTAAGGTTTTTTAAATGCTAATTTCTAACTATAACGTGCCTGAAACCTATGGTTTTTTCAGTGAATATATATATATATAATATATCTCCAAGGCACCCCTGCCTTTGGCACTCACAGACGGGTTTCCCTAACCATGCCGAGGTGAGTACAAGATATATGTCACAACTCCAGCCAAAAATTAAGGTCAGCACGCACAGGGATACAAAATCCAGTATTTAACGGATCACTCGTGCAAACAGACGCATTTCGGCAAACGCCTTTCTCGATATTCATCGATAAAACAAAACAAAAAAATGAATGCTATAAAGTCTATTTTATCCACACTATGAAAACTATTGGCAACAGTAGGGAAAGCATTGGATTTCGTAGGAGTAAAATTTACTATTCCCACTCCAAGCAGTGGTACTGTAGGGAAAGTGTTGATCTTCAGAGGGGTACAATTTACTATTCTCATTCCAGCCCGTGCAACAGCAGGGAAAGTATTTGACTCCGGAGTGGTTAAATTTATTATTTCTACTTCAAACAACGCAACAGTAGAGAAAGCATTGGATTTCAGTGGGGTAAAATGTACTATTTCCACTACAAACAGTGCAGCAGTAGGGAAAGTGTTGGACTTCAGAGGGGTAAAATGCACTATTTCCCTTCTAGTCTGTGCAACAGCCAGGAATGTGTTGAATTTCGGAGGGGTTAAATTTACTATTCCCACTCCAAACAGTGCAATAGTAGGGAAAGTGTTGGACTTCGAAGGGGTAAAAGTTACTATTCCCACTCCAGTCTTTGCAACAGTAGGGAAAGTGTTGGACTTCGCATGGGTTAACTTTATTATTCCATCTCCTGACAGCACAACAGTAGAGAAAGTTTTGGACTTTAGAGGGGTATAATTGACTGTTCCCAATTCAGTCTGTGTAACAGCAGGAAAGCGTTGGACTTCAGGTGGGTTAAGTTTACTATTTCCACTCAAAACAGCACAACAGTAGGGAAAGTGTTTCACTTCAAACACATTACATAGATGAGTAACCTCATAAATGTAGAATTTTTTTAATTCTAAATATAACATAATCATGATTAATTAACATGAACAAATATATATGCATTAAAAAAAAATAAGAAACAATGAATCAGTTTACATAATTACTATTCAATAATTACCAATTATTAAATAACTGGTATTCAATTATTAACTCATTAACTTCCCACCCTATACTCCTACCACAAACTTAGCAGCCCACACCTATAATATAACTAAGAAAAAGTATTCCATAATTTACATATTTAAAATCAATTGACTAATTAATTGACAATTATTGATTAATTGGTACTCAATTATTACTTAATTATCTTCCCACCCTAGAGCCCTGCAAACCTAGCAGCCCACAACTAAAATATAATTCAAATAAATAATTTACAAATATTAATTAATAATTGATTATTAGTTAATTAACTTCCTACCATATACCCCTATGAACCTAGTGTCCTGCAACTAAAATATAATTAAAATAAATAAGTATTCCATATTTTACTTAATTAAAGTTCAATTAAATAATTAATTTACAGACAAAATTCAATAGTTAATTAATTATTACTTAATTTACTTCCCACCCTATACCCCTACAAACCTAGCATCTCACAACTAAAATATAATAAAATAAATAAGTTTTCCATAAATTACATAATTAAAAATCTAAATAAATAATTAATTAACAATCAATAATCAATTGTTAATTAATTATTACTTAATTAACTTTCCATCCTAGACCACTACAAACATACCAGCCCACAACTAAGAAATAGGTAAAATAAATAACTGAGGTAAAATAAATAAGTATTCCATAAATTGCATAAATAAAAATCAATTAACAAATTAATTAACAATTAATAATCAATTGTTAATTCATTGTTGCTTAATTAACTTCCCACCCTATACCCATCAAATCTAACAGCTTGCAAATAACATATAGCAAAAATAACTCAGTATTGAATAATTTGTGTAATAAGTATCAATGATATAGTTAAATAAAATATATTAAACGAGTCATAATTAAGTATTGTCTACTTAACTTCCCACCCTATCCCCTACAAACCCAACAACCCACTAAGACACTATAAATTATTATTCATTTAAAAAAAATCTAAATCACTTAAAATGATATGCTATATTAAAAAAAAAAATATGAACATTCATATAACCAATGGTAACACAAAACATTAATATAACAACTAAAATACATTAAAATAATGTAAAAACAATGGACCTGATTCACAAAGGGCCTCTGCACTCGTGGCGGAGGCCCCGCAATTGAGAGGAGTCTCAGCACTCGGGGTGGACTCCCCACAATGAGCATGTGGCGGAGACTGCGCAGTCTCTGCCACAAGTACGGAGGCCCTTTGTGAATCAGCTCCAATATTTTTAACCACTATGGGCCAAATGTAGGAAGCGAAATAGCGATCGCAAACGCTGAAATTCGCAGAATTTCAACGTTTGCGACACGCAAAATAGCCCTGTGCAATGTAGGTAGGAAAAACCTACTCAGCAAAATAAGGAATCGCAAATTTTGCGATTCCCTATTTTACGACTGCCTTTAAGGAATCGCAAATTGCAATTCCTTAAATGCAATGCAGGAAGCCCAAAAAGTCTGCGATTTGGGCTTAAGGAATCGCAAATTACCACCAACTTCAAGTTGGTGGTAATTTGCAATTTCATTGGAAAATTCACTTTTTTGCATTTTTTAAAGTGCCATGTGGCGCACATACATGCCCTTAGGGCATGTCTGTGCGCCACATGTGCACACATACATATTTCAGGGGTGCAACAGGGTGTCCTTTTGACACCCTTGCACCCTTGAAAATGCATTCGCAATTTGCGAGTACCTAATGGGTACTCGCAAATTGCGAATGTCTTCCCATTCATTCCAATGCCAGAAACCGGTCCTAGGATGCTTGTTTCCGGTCCAGGGAAGACATGGCTTGGCAGTTCGTGCTGGACTGTTCCCATGAGGCACAGGGTCAGACTGATTTGCATATGGCCATGTCTGAACTGGGGTGGTGGAGTGAGCTAAAGAATGATGATGGATTAAACCCAGATCAGTTGACTGGGGGTGAGTGTTTGATTGGCTCAAACGTTCCGTCCATCATCCCCTTTTGTATCGCTTTGTTCGCCCTAAGTTGGCGGGGGTATGCCCAGACGTGGGTCCCTTGCTCACTTTGCCACTGGATTCAAGCAAGCCTGGCTGATGACGGCTGGAATGCCAGAAACCGGTCCTAGGATGCTTGTTTCCGGTCCAGGGAAGACATGGCTTGGCAGTTCGTGCTGGACTGTTCCCATGAGGCACAGGGTCAGACTGATTTGCATATGGCCATGTCTGAACTGGGGTGGTGGAGTGAGCTAAAGAATGATGATGGATTAAACCCAGATCAGTTGACTGGGGGTGAGTGTTTGATTGGCTCAAACGTTCCGTCCATCATCCCCTTTGTATCGCTTTGTTCGCCCTAAGTTGGCGGGGGTATGCCCAGACGTGGGTCCCTTGCTCACTTTGCCACTGGATTCAAGCAAGCCTGGCTGATGACGGCTGGAATGCCAGAAACCGGTCCTAGGATGCTTGTTTCCGGTCCAGGGAAGACATGGCTTGGCAGTTCGTGCTGGACTGTTCCCATGAGGCACAGGGTCAGACTGATTTGCATATGGCCATGTCTGAACTGGGGTGGTGGAGTGAGCTAAAGAATGATGATGGATTAAACCCAGATCAGTTGACTGGGGGTGAGTGTTTGATTGGCTCAAACGTTCCGTCCATCATCCCCTTTTGTAATGCTGTATTCTGCAGCACACATGGAAAGAGGAATATGTCTCTCATGATTATTTTTTATGCAGGAACGTGCGCCTTCCTGCACAAAGACAATCCTGCATGCAACGGATGCACCCTTGCACTATGGTGCAAGGGTGCCTGCATTAGCACTAGGCAGACCATTGTGTGCCAGCACTGGGGAAAGGACAGGAATGCGCCATATTGCGATAAATATGACGCATTCCTGCCCCTTCCCTATGACGCAGCTCAGAGCAGCAAGGTAACTTGCTGTACTGCACCAAAAAGTCATTCAAATGCCCCTAAGTGTCAGATGAGGCAGTCTTCTGTAGTCTACCTTGGGCATGAGGTGGGGAATGGGAAGATTTGCCTGTTGGATGCCAAGATTCAGTCTGAAGGAGTGGGAGATACCTACTACCCAGACTGAAGTGAGGGCCTTTTTAGGACTCACCGGGAATTACCAAAACTTTGTGGCCAACTATGGAAGAATAGTTTCCCAATAGACTGCTTGGACCTCTAGGACGCAGCCCAGAAAGGTAATATGGGCTGCAGTGTATCAAAAAGTATTTGAGGAACTGAAGAAGGTACCTGCACCAGTACTGAAAGCACCTGACTACAGTCAGCCTTTCATTGTATAGACGGAGGCCTCTAACAAACGAATTGGAGTGGTGTTTGCTCAACTAGATGACAAAGGTAGAGAGCATCCGGTAGCCTTTATGAGTTGGAGATTGTTACAGAGAGAGCAGAACTGGGTGGTTATTGAGAACAAGTGATTTGCCATAGTGTGGAGTTTGCGTAAGTTCTGCCTGTATTTTTTGGCACTATGTTTGTGGTGCAAACAGATCATAAGCCACTAAAATGGTTGATGGCTTTGAAGGGAGAGAATCCCATGTTGTTGAGATGGTCTATTTCTTTGCAAGGGTTAGACTTTGTATTGGAACACAGAGCCGGATTCAGCCACAGGAATGCTGACCAATTTTCCCACCTGTTTTACCGATCTGACAATCCAACCTCTCCAGATTAGGAGTTAGTGCAGGTGGTTTGATCTGGGCGAGGCATCCTCTGGAACAGAAGAGTCCTCTACATGGTAAGAGACATGTACTTCTGCCCTGAGTGCCCAACTGTAGTGTTTTCTAGATCCCTGATGCTAATTATTTGTCACAGGTGAACATGGATTATGTGTGTGCGCCATGAGACGGGCCTGTCTCATGGATTGCGGCCTTGTTGGACTGGGAGGGGCACCCAAAGCACTACCCTCATAGGGATGGAAGGCTACCGCCTTCATTGGGAGTTAAGCAGCCCAAGCGCACTGGTGGCAGTATGCTGTGTAGTGATCAGGAGTAGTTAATAGGACCTTTTTACCCTGTGTCAGTGGAGTGAGGCCTACAGGCTCACTCACCTTTTTAAAAGTTCTGCTGGTGTGTGCCTAAATTACCCTTGGCATACATCAGGTACGTTGTGGGGTACTGTGCAGTGCAGGACTAGTGACACATGCGTTAGCTGTATGTGTGCCTAGGAAGGGTACAATACAAGGATGGAGTAGTACTGTGCAGTGAATGGGTGGTTGGTTGGTACATGTACTGGGTATATATATGCAGAGAGGAATACATTACACGAGAGATGTAGTGCTGTGCAGTGCATGTGTGGATAAACATGTGCTGAGTGTATGTGTGCTTGCGTGGAGTACGAAATGAAGGGTGAAGTTTTATGCAGTGCTCACATAGTTAGTATATGTGAGGGAAGGGTGTGTATTTGTAAAGAACACTTCTTGGTTAAATACAGAAAAGCTTCAGTGCTGAACAGTGTGTGCAGACTGAGTGTGTGCTGAATGCATGGGTACATGTAGGGTACACTGCATGGAGGAACAGTGCTGGACTGAAAGTGTGCTTTGAAAGTACACTGAGTGAGTGTGCCTGCAATGGTACATTGTATGGAGGACCCTGGTTTCCATTTGGGAAGCTCAGGTCTGCCTGGTAAAAAAAGAGAGGAATTCCCCCGGACAGATTTGTGTATTGTTGCATTCCTGTGAGCTGGGTGGGGACACACTAGAGGGGAAAAGAAGAGACTTCCTTTACATTTCCCAAAACTGCTCTTTGATTCAGTGATAGATCACAAGGAAGGGTCCTAGACACATCTCAGGAAAGGAGATGGGCCTGATAAGATAATCATAAAGAGTGGGGCTGGGGGGCATGGATTAACCTTTTGATGCACACATCACTATGGCTGACAATCAGGTGTGAACTCTGAACACTCCTATGAGTTGTGTTGTGGACAATCAGCTTCAGAGTTGTGCCTTCTGTGTCAGACCTCACTTCAAAAGAAGGGGAAGCTCTGCAAGACTTCTGCCTTTGAATAGGACTGGGAGGCCAAGGCCTGCTAGCCTCTGTAATGATTTCGGTGTAATAAATGATAGGGCTGTGGGGCCTTATTGTGGAGTACGCTTGAAAATATAGTCTTGGGTCCAGTCAGACTCATTTATGTAACCTTAGCTCAACCCTGGGTAGCTGTGGCTGGGATCATCAAAATCCACCTGGGGGTTCCAGAGATACAGATTTTAGATGCTTTTATCACTTTTAAATGCGACGGCAAACAAGTATTTGTCAATAAAAAGTTTGTAAACTTTTAAAAAGCTTGAAAAAGTTAGTGCGAGTACCCCGGCTTGGGTTGCGTGACCAAATTTAGCAGGTAAAAGGTCTAGGGGGCCAGAGAGGATATTTTGGACAGTTACTTAGCCACCAGAGTGTTTTTAAGGCAAGTTCCAAACTTTACAGGATGGCCACCGTAGACATCAATGGAGTGGTCCTGATACTGAGGATACAGGCAAAGGGTGCTCAAAGGATGCGCAGGTTGTGGTGTGGTCGACGGGGGTGTCTTTGTGGTGGTGCCTTGGTTCAGGGGCAACTTTGGCAACAGAGATCTAGGTCCCTTGAAGTCCTCTGCAATGCAGTAGTGGGCAAGCTAATGCTGGGCTACCGGTCTCAATGCACCGCGGCTGGAGCAAAATGCTTAGGTGGGGGATAGTGTCCTCTGGGTACGATGAATCCTGTCTCTGATAGCACTCCTGGGTCAGACAGACATGGGTGCAACTTTTGGCTTTAGTGGATTTGTCCTTTTGTGTGCCTGGCAACTGGTAGCTGAAAAACGTCTGTGTGGCTACCAAGTTGTTGGTTTGGGCTTTCCTGGAGCTGGTTCCAGAGGATCAGTCGACTGATCCTTGGAGTCACTGATGTTGTTTGGGGCTGGTAATAAACTTTTCCCTGAGCCAGAAGCTGCAGGCATGGTCCAAACTTCACTAGCCCACAGTGCAACAGGTGCAGTCCTTCGATGGTGCAGCCTCTCTAAGTGCAATTACAAAGGCAGCAGGGCAGTCCTTCTTCGGTCCTCTCTCCAATTCAAGGGTGATCTGATGGGCAGGGTTCCAGGTGTGCCACATTTATCTCAGGAAAGAGCCCTGAGGGGACCACATGGTCACTAGCCAATGGGCTACTGGGTCCTCTCCTTCCTAGTGATGTGCTTCCTGCAACGTGTGGCATCTGGCTATCCCAGAGTGCCCCATTCTTGCCCTTTTCAAAATGGTAAAACTCTTCCTTGGTCGTCAGAAGCACCCATGTGTAAACCGGTTTGAGGATGGGTTTTCCCTCTCTGGCTCTGTCTCCTACTTGTCTGCAGGAACAAAAGACATCCTGCTCAGGGGTGGTGTTGCTGTCAGCCCTTCAAAGACGGCTTCCACTTTGAAGCTTACCTTTTGTGCTAACACCCTGAGTGGCCATCCTGGGAGACGAGGTCACACCTCACTCTGAGGCAACTGCCTTTGTTCCTGGGCCTGGGAGTCATTCAAATGTCTCCCCAGTTGGGCAGAAAACTGTCGGTGTGCCAGGGCCTTTGTGAGGGGGGTGGACTAGCTGGAGTGCAGAGTGGCAACTTTCTAAAAGTTGGTTAACCTTATTGGTGACATTAAACTCAACCTGGGCATTAATGGCACAATTAATTTGATACCTTATGTGGCCCAATTTGGTAGTCCCATTTAGAGGTTAGCCAGGCTGGGGTGCCAGCTTGTAACCCTGTGTTGGCTAATGGGGCTACTATCCTTTCCACAGCAAAACAACAATTTTGAAGTGTTGCTGTTAAGACATATAAAAAATTATTGTCCTATTTAATAATATATAGCTCCCTGCCATGTGGCTCCATAGGTCTTCCTTAGGGGAGACTTACATATATAATTAAGGAAAGTGTGGGCGTTGTCATTAGCAACGCTTTTTTAAATTATTTTTTTTATTGATTTCACAAACAAATTTTTTTACATAGCATTACAGTGCATTATTAAGCATCACAATTAAGAAACATAGGTACATATTCCAGGTACAGGCGTACTTTGACCAGGTTAACAGCAAGTGCAGAAATTCTGTTCTGCTTAGGGCCAGGTAGAGCATTCACTAACATTCCCTACAAACTCTGCGATGATACAGCAACCCCAGGCGTTTCCCTATCTACCCCTATGGAGATGTGTTGAGGCTGTGTTGAAGTGTCATTTATATCCCGCGTAGTCAGCAGGTAGGATTGAAATGGTTGCCAGATATCCATGGGCCTAGCTACGGGCGTCTGTAGTTGTGCATATGTGTCACTATTAGTGTTGCAGTATGTCATACTATGTAGCCATGTGTGCAATGTGGGGGCGTGGTTACTACCCCAATTGATGGCTATTTCACGCTTAGCGATGAGGAGTGCAATAGCAACAAATTGTCGCTTGGATTTGGGAAGGTCTTCTGTGTACCCTAGTAGCGCTATCAGCGGTGTGGGCACAATTTCCTTCTCAATCATACGAGAAATTTCCCCAAAGACTACCTTCCAATAGCACTCTATCTTGGTACAAGTCCAGA
This sequence comes from Calotriton arnoldi, assembly GCA_963921515.1. Lineage (NCBI taxonomy): Eukaryota > Metazoa > Chordata > Amphibia > Caudata > Salamandridae > Calotriton > Calotriton arnoldi. The sequence continues at coordinate 309,869 of CAWUFW010012914.1, forward strand.
TAATATGTGCGAAGTCTGCCTCTGGGGAGCGACATCTTGGGCATGCGTGTTGGCGAGAGGGGTCTCTACGATGCATTTTGCTAGGTGTCATATACGCTCTCCACAGGAATTTAAAGTGCAGCAGTTTGTGCCTATGGTTTGGGGAGACACGGCATATTTGTGTACAGCACCGACCCCACTGCGCATCCGTAATTGGGTGACCAAGGTCGCACTCCCTCACCTCCCGCACCCCAGTATCCCGACAAGGAAGCATCGCCACTGCAGCCTTATACATTCTAGCCATAAGATGACTCCCATCCCCGTCCTTAATAACCCCCTGTCAGTATTGGGAATTCAGGTGGTTCTAATGGATAACTAAACATACTCGCACGCACTGCCCTCTGAAGCCTCTGCAGGACAAAGTGATCCATTATAGTGGCATCGCAGAAGCTGGGGTCTTCCGTGCGTGAAAAAATATGACCTTTGGGGAACAGGTCGCCAAATGTTACCAGATGGAATTTAGCCAATGTGCACTTTACCAAAGCCTCCTGCAAAATGGGGATCCAGCCATTACCCGCTAGTGGCAATGCGGATGAATATAATATGCGGGATCCAATTACCATTAGTAGTTTATGCCATGCCCAGCTGGTTGTGGTAACAGGGTGTTAAGTGGCGCCGGAAGTGCCAGATCAGCTTCCAGTCTGTGATACAGGATCCTGACATCTGCATGATACCAGTGTCGAGCAAAACTCGCCTGCGCTACCAAATAGTAAATCCGAAAGTTCGGTACCCCAAACCCTCCTTTCTCATACGGCAACATTAAAGTATCCCAGCCAATGCGGGGCTGTTTTCCCCCCACACCAGCCGTATCAACAGCGTTCGGAGGTCCGAGAAGAAGCTATTATACAACGGGATAGGGATGTTTTGAAAGAGATATAAAAATTGTAGAAGAACAACCATCTTAATTATGGCTATTCTACCTGCCATTGACAAAGTCAACGTCAACCAATGCTCTGCATTGCGTCCCAGCTTCTCCATAACCGGGCCGTAATTCAGCTGGAGGATACGATCCTTTTCTCTGTGGACATCGATTCCAAGATATTTCACAGAGTCATCGCACCACGCCAGTGGATACTCCACTGTTCTATCACAGGGTGCCACAGTCAATGGGAAGACCTCCGACTTCTCCCAATTAATGCGTAAACCTGACAGGGTACCGTATCTTGTCACTTCATGGAGGAGCGGCGTTAAGTTGTCACCCGGGTGTCTTACATACAATATGATATTGTCTGCATATAATGTGAGAAGTAGGCGTCCTGTATTGAATTACAGCCCCCGGTGGCTGTGCCTCTCCTGGAGATGCCGCACCAATGGGTCGAGTGCCACTACGAATAACAGAGGAGACAGTGGACACCCCTGCCGCATCCCCCGAGTGAGTTGAAACTCATCTGTCAATGTTCCATTGAGTCGGATGCGCGCCATGGGTAGTGTGTACAGCAATGTAACAACCTCTAAGAACCGTTCCAGCACCCCCAGCCGTCCCATCGTAGCATTGAGAAAGGGCCACTCAAGCGAGTCAAAATCTTTTTCCGCATCGAGTAGAACAGCGGCAGCTGGGACCGTCGGTGATATTCTGTGCAGTGTGGCGAACAGTGTATGAAGAGCTGTTGACTTATGTGGAATGAAACCCGATTGTGCTGGCGATATCAGCTGCTCAACAATTAAGGCAAGCCCCGTTGCCAATATTTTAGCTAGGATCTTATTATCAAAGTTTAAAAGTGACAGCGGTCGATATGAGCTACAATTCCGCGTGTCCTTCCCGGGCTTCGGAAGCAGAATTATAACCGCCTCTCTCAGAGTGGGCGGAAGTACCCCTGCCTCCACCGCCTCTTGATACATGTCAATAAGATAAGGTGCGATGAGAGCCTTATATTTCTTATAAAAGCAGCCCGTAAACCCATCATGCCCTGGTGCTTTAGAGCCATCCAGTGCATCATTGGCCTCAATAACTTTGTCTTCTGAAAAAGGCTCAGCCAGAAACTCCTGATGTGCTTTTTCCATCCAAACCATTGAGATCTCATCTAGGTAGTCTTTGTAGTCCGTAGGGCGCCCAGTGGCCCTGGAGGTGTACAATGCTGTATAATACATAAGCACCTCCTCGAGGATTCCCACATTGCCAGTTATCCACGATTTCCCAAGACCTGTTAATTCCGCTATATAGGTCGGCCTACGGGACTGTTGCATTATTCTAGCTAGAGTTCTACCCGGCCTCTCGCCCTCCCCATACCGCCTGGCAACTGCATACTTGCTGAGGTAGTGCGCCTCATGCTCTGTTGCCTCCCGAAATTCATCCAGCAGGGTTGCACGGCGTTGCAAATCGGGAGGACTAGTGGAATTCACCTCTATACGATCTAGTTCCGTCAACTGCGCCTCTATTTGTGCTAATGTACGTCGTAGGTCCCTAAGTACCCCAGTGCTTTTTGAAATACACACTCCTCTGATGTATGCCTTGAAGGCTTCCCACACTGTGGCCTTGAATTCCACTGATCCCACGTTCAGCAAAAAGTACTCAGTGACCGCCTCCCCCAATTCAGTTGTGAAAACTGTGTCTCTCAGGGCCATGTCAGGGAATCTCCATGGACGCTCTACCCCCCCTGCTCTAGGGACTGTCAACTTTACCATGATGGAGGAATGGTCAGACAGTGTGCGTGAGAGGTGGCTAACTGTGTCTATCCACAGTGCCACCCCAGCGGAAAGGCACCAGTAATCCAATCGTGACCATGTTTTATAGGGTGCAGAATAGTGTGTGTACCCATCCCGATCTGTGCAGTGATATCTCCAAGCGTCCACCAGCCCAAACCTATCTATGGTGTCTAGCAGTGATCGCCTTGCCCTGGGCTTTGTGTCTATGGTATGTGCTGTACTATCGTGCACTGGGTCAAGGAGTAAATTGAAATCCCCACCCATGTATATGTGGTCTGCCCCCATGCGCTCTATGTGAGTATGAATATCAGGGTCATCAACATTCGGTGCATATATATTAACAAACAGTACGGAATGCTCGAGCATACATCCCTTAACCAACAAATATCGCCCCCCTGTATCTCGACACACGTCCACCTCCCTAAACGGCACCCATCTATGTATCAATATTGCAACACCTCTGGCATACGAGCTATAACCTGCGAAATATCTATGTGCCCCCCAATTTGAGGCCAGGGGAGTCTTAACAGATAAGGCCAAATGAGTCTCTTGTAGGAAAGCAATGTCCACCTGATGGCGTTGCATATAATTGGTCACTTGTTTACTTTTACGAGTATTATTAAGGCCCCTGATGTTCCAGGACATCATCACAACATTAGCTTCTGCCTGTACCTTGTTAACCATAATCTACTTCTTGCATATCGAACTTGCCAGCAGCCAGATAATTATTACTTCACTGCAATTGTTGATTGTGACTGAACCATGTTACTAACTTTTGCTTACAATCCCAATATCCCCCCTCCCGCCTCCCATCCCCCATACCAAACTTCAGGGAGAAGACCCAACCCATTGCAACAATATTTGAATATAAATGCAAATGAAAAAGCAGCGTTCTATAATATTGCACAAACTTAAACAGGTGCAACCGCACTCGAGGGGGTGGCAACGCAATGCTGCTTCCCCATTATCTTGGCACATATCTGCCTGAGTAGATATATATGGTTCATCCCTGGCGGCAATCCAAAGCAGCACAAGAGTAAGCATGAGGAGACACAATCCGGGTATTATATAATTCACACAGTAACTAGCACACTATAGTTTGAAAATTGGCATTAGTTCCACTTAGCTGGCAGAGAAGAGGTCAGCGCTTGCGCCAGAGTCCGGCATATTCTGTGACTGCTGCAGGGATGGTGTTCCGTGTTGTCTCCCTGACTTAGAGTATTTCTAGCAGAACTCCTGGGCATCGTGGGGGGAATCAAAGATTCGTGACCGTCCATCCGCTTCCACCTTTAGCCGTGCGGGGGTACAGCATCCCATACCGAAGCCCCAACAGCCGGAGGTTCGCCTTCACCCCGATATATTTTTGGCGTGCTTCCTGCACCATTGCAGTGAAGTCTGGATACATGGATATAGATGACCCCTGCCATTCTAGTTGTCCCTTCTCACGCTCTATCCATAGGGCAGTATCCCTGTCTCTGAAATTCAACAGACGGGCTATAATCGGTCTTGGCGGGCAGCCCGGATTCGGTCGTGGCCCCATAATGCGATGTGCGCGTTCCACCACAAGTGTGGTAGTGAAGGACTCACTACCAAAGAGATCCGAGAGGAGTGTTTCCACAAATCGGTCCAGCCACCCAGTATTGGTGGATTCGGGCAACCCCATGATCCGAATGTTATTTCACCGCCCTCGTGCCTCCAAATCCTCATTCTTAATGGCGACTGCTTTAAGAAGCTTCTCCATTCTTTCATACTTTTTGGTGGTCTGGGCGGCGCCATCTTCTAGGTCAGAAATCCTGCCCTCTGCGGTGATCAAGCCCCCTTCGTGTTGATCAAGTCGAGCACCCATGGATTCCAGCCTCTTGCCCAGGGCATCAAAGCGGGTGTCCAGTGCCCTAAAGCCTGCCCTGAGCTCCAATAACTTAGTGTCAGGCCGCCCACTTCGGTCGTGTGCATCACTCCACCCTCCGCCATGTTGGCCTGCTGCGTCGCTGTGCTGGTTCCAGGCATTTTAAATGAGAAGGTACTTTGCCTAGGGTCTTTACGACCCATGCCCCAATCTGGTGAATTACAGTGGTCAGTCTCGTTATTTCAGCCCCCTTCTAGACACACTGCACGGCGTGAGAAGACTAGGCACCTGGCCGAGGTAGGTCCGATCCCCAGCGTGATCCTGCACTGAACTGTCATCCGCCAGCATTGTTTGTGTCTCTCTTTAGTGGCTTTACTTTGGTTTTGTTATTGCACCACCATTAGGGCTTGTGCATCCTGCCGTGGGCTGCTACCACTGATGTCATCCTTCTTGGGGGGAGGCCGCATTGCCGGCGCAGCATGGGGCACGAAGGCGGGGGGAGGGCCACCAGTGTTTGTCCCACAGCTCCAGGCCTGACTGCCGGTCCCCAGGCTCACCCGTAGCCCCCATCTCCACAGGGGATCGTCCACCGGTCTTATTAGGGTGTGCCTGGTCGCTTTGGGTGCCCCCACCACCACCACTCACCCCACCGGGGTCTCCTGCTCAGGGCCCACAGCTGTCTCAATGGGCTGCACCGCTGGTGTTGTTCTCCTTGGGAGGGGGCCGCATTGCTGGTATTACAGGGGTGCGGAAGCGGGGGAGCCACCATACAGGTCCCGCAGCTCCCGGCCCGGCGGCCGGTCCCCAGGCTCGTTGTGGCCCCTGTCACCCCAGGGCCTCCGGGGAAAGTCTGTGGGACACTTTTAGTGAAGATCTGGCCATTCTGAGCACCGCGACCGCTTACCCCGACGGCGTCACTCCTTCTGGGCACAAAGCAGTCTCCTCCGATCCCGCCTCTACACACGCCAGCTCAGCTCACGCGAGTCCCCGCCTTCACACGAGGCTGCAGGCCGCTCCTCGCCCGATCTCCAAACTCCAGTGCCGATCTGCATCCATTCGTACCAAGGGCCAACTTTCATACCGGCAGCCTCTCCGCCGTTTCCTACGGCATGCTCCAACCCGGCAGTACCACCGGGGCCACCAGGGCAGACATTTCTTACAAAGTCAGCGGCAGAGCTACAAGCCTACGCGGCCATTACGGTCGGCGGCTTGGCCACGCCTCCCTTGTAATGGCAAAGTTGAGCTAGCAGTGTAAACACTACACTTTCAGTCTCCATTTTGTCCTTTGTCCCACTCAGGGTGGCACAAACAGTGCTGCAGCCCGGGGTGAACATTCTGCCTCACATGCCTTGTGTACCCTGGGTACCATACACTAGGGACTTATTGTAGGAAGTTGGCACTGTATATACTATACCAAAATAAGGTATAGTGTGCACATAGTCCAGTTGAACCCCAAAGGTAGGCAGAGGTAAAAGTAGATAGCACCTTACTCTCTATTTGTGGTAGTGTAGGCGAGCAGTAAGGCTTTATCAGACGGTAGTGGTAAGCATTTGTTGCACGCACTCAGTCAGCTAATGATGTCACTCAAAGACTGAACTCAGACCAATTTGATTTGTATAAAAGTTATTATTTAGTTGTATTTATTTCCTAGAACCAAGCAAGCCTGGCATAGGAAAGTGTATTTGATAATTTTCAAGGCAGGTTGAACAATACAAGCAAGCAGAATCAAAATGACTTTGTTACAGGTTTGTAAATGCTTTCAATACAGTGGAAATTACTGTTAGATTACTTTGAATTACTTTGCATATTACTTTCTGGATTACTTTTTCTACTCAGTGTGATACACCTAGATATCACACTGGGGCATTTCCTAGAGAAAAGGTAAGTAAGCAATTTTTGGTTCTTTGCAGCTTATCAAAGTTCCATACAAAACCAACTCCACACTTAGAACATTTTTCAAGGAAAAGCAGTCAATGTATTCCTATGGAGAGAAATGAAGTTCTCGGTTAACAGGTAAGTACTTTGTTGTGGGAGTTGGTATTCTGGGGTTAGAACCAGGGTTCCCCCAGGGTCAAGGATGCACTCTCAAAACACCCTCAGCGGCACTAGGGCGGCCGGGTGCAGAGTGCTGAGGCCCAATGTTATCCAATGGGAGATAGGTGGCCTTCGGTTGGTGGCTGCTCACGAGCAGGGCACAAGGTTGTGGGAGCAAAGCTCCTGGGGTTTAGCTCAGGGCAAAGGGGGATCCGTTTTAGCACCCAAAGTACACCCGCAGTGTCGCAGGGGCGACTGGGTGCAGGGTGCTGGTTTGGTGTCGGGTACCCTGTTGATTTCAATGGGTATTCTCGGTTTCAACAAAGACTGCAGGCTCGGTGAGGGAGATCTTCTGGAGATGACCACTGGTTGGAGAGGTAAGTTGGGATGCCTGGGGATGCTGGGACACCATCGTTTGGGTCATCCAAGGCTGTGGGACTTTGGGTGCAGGGGTGTCTTTACGCGTCGGGTTTTCCTTACCAGCTCCCGTCGCGGTCGGGGGGATCCGCCAGACAGAGGCTGCAGGCTTTGCTGGGAGATTCGAACCAGGTCAGAGATCACCAGATCTCAGGTCAGGATCACCGGGGAGACCTCCTCGTGGTCCTGGGCCACTCGAACTCTGGCCGTGGGCGTCGGGTGCAGAGTGGTGCAGACTCGCAGATTTGGCCAGAGTCTGTTGGTGAGCAAATCCGGAGCTCACGGGAGACAGAGTCTTTTCTGTGGAAGGCGGGGCAGGTCCGCAGTGTTCTTGAGGTTGCTGGTTGCAGGACACACCGGGATTTCGCTTCTGCAGGTTCGAAGTGGGGACAGGCCGGTAGGGCTGGGGCCAAGTCAGGGGGCGTCCTCCTCTTCTTAGCTTTAGCGCGGCTTCTTCGGTCCTTCTTGTTCTTTTCTTCTTAGTCGGTTCTTGTCTGAGGAGGCAAGGTTCAGGGGAGCCCCTAAATACTAGATTTAGGGGCATTACAGGTAGGTAAAGGTTTGGACCAATGGGTCCCTTCCTTGGGGTGGGTACACCCCCTATTATGCCACCCTCCAGTGGGAGGGGGGCATATGCCTCACTCTGGTTGGCTGGGTCCCCCCATCTGCAAGATGGCGAGACTGGGAGTTGTGCTTCACCTCGCCTCCCCCACCTGAGGGGTGGGGTTGGCAGAGGTGGGCACACCTCTCTTCCTCACTTGGTTTCCCCGCCGATTCTCCCGCCCAAAGTGGGGGTCAGAACCGGTGGGGGCCAGTTGCTGGAAGCAGCAAAAGGCCTGGGGAAGCTCACAAAGGTGGCAAGCCTTTGAAGCTTCCCCTTTGTGGACTCTGCCCATCCTGGGGGAGGAGGCTTGGCACCTCGTCCCAGGATGCGCATTGCTTCAGACCCCCGAGAGCAGCAGGCTCTGGACCCAGGGGTCCATAAACATGTCTGGTGGTGGCAGCTGGCGGCCAGCCACTCACCCTGGACACTAGTTAGGTCGAATTTCAGGGGGCATCTCTAAGATGCCCTCTGTGTGCATTTTTCATTAAATCCCACACTGGCATCAGTGTGGGTTTAATGTGCTGAGAACTAACTTCCTATTTTTCAGTAAAGCCATTATGGTGCTGTGGAGTTCGTAATGACAAACTTCCAGTACCATATACTCTTAATGGCATTACTGCACTTACAATGTCTAAGAATTGGCTTAGACACTGTAGGGGTACAGGGCTCATGCACCTGTACCCTCACCACTGGTATAGTGCACCCAGCTAGAGGGGTGGCTGACCTATGCTAGAGCAGTGGGTTGTAGGCATGGCCCACAGGGATGTGTGCCATGTCGACTCTTCACTTTGTTCTGCACCAAAACACGCAGCCTGCAAAGGCAGTGTGTGTGTGTAAAGGTACAGGGCCTCTAAGGGTGGCACAATAAGTGCTGCAGCCCTTAGAGGCCTTCCCTGGCCACAGTGCCCTTGGTACCTGTGGTACCATTTACAAGGGACTGACCTGTGTCCAAAGAGTGCCAATTGGGTTTTGTTTTCAATGCAGTTTAGGGAAAGAACATAGGCCCTGGGTACCTGCTTGGCAGGAACCCAGGGCACACTCAGTCAAAGCACATCAGCAGTTTAGCAAAAAGTGGGGGCAATCATGCAAAAAGAGGGCACATTCTTACACTTATAAGTAAGTCAGTACTTGCCAATTGGATGCATCTAATTCAACATTTCTTTTGTATAGGGTTAGAACTGGCACTGAGGTCTGGTTAACAGGCCTCAGTGCACTCTCAGAGTCGAAATACCAGTGGCATCAGTCCAAAAATGTGGGGTGAACATGAAGAAAGAGACATTTCCTAACAGTCTCCTTGCTGGGTGAGGGGACATCACCTAGGGAAACCAAGACCACTTGCCCTGGAGCCTAGAGCACCAGCACCTGCCTGCTTGCCAAGACCAGTGTGGTCTGTGAGGAAGAGTATAACATTAGAGGGAGCAAGTTCCAGTAGGAAGCACTAGCGTGAGGACTCCCTGTCCCTGTGCCAGGTGTGAGGATTCGGCTGATCACCGACTGGGCCGTCACTGGTATGCAAGATTGTTTTCGGTGATCCTCGTATGCCAGGAGAGGGCCACTGTAGACTGAGTAGTGTGTTGAGCTCAGTGCAGGTCTTGCCATGCCTGGACCGTTGCAATGCGGTGACCACGTATGCCGGGGGAGGGGGGCCACAGGTAAAGTTACCGCTTAAAGGAGTGACAAGATTTGAGACTGTCTGAGCTGGGGCACATGTACTGGGACAGCCTGCACCCAGAAACCCCATACCACATCAAACCCATATGCCAGCAGGGGCAGCTGGTTCCAATGTTACTAAAGGATTCGAACCATGGGTTGGACCCGCACTGAGAAGGAGCTACCCCTGATTCACCACTGATGACTACCGGAGACATCGTGGACACAATCACACCTTCGCTGGCTCCAGTCTGGAGCTGAAGAAAGGATTCCTTCACCCCCATTGTGCAAAGTCAACTTACAGTGTCTTCGCAAGCAAGGAGCTGCACCAACATCTGGGACACCTCTGGCAGCGCCGCTCAGGAGAGAAAGCCTCCGCTGCTGGCTATTGCTGCATAGGCCATGAGCAGCCTGACCTCTCCGAACTGAGCCGGACTCATGGGTGCATGTTTAAAGGCGCCCTCTGCATTGCTGAGCTCTTCTGTGCTGTAAGAGCAGGTAAGACATGAACTGGACCAGTTGGGCCCCAGGGGAACTCACTGATAACGGTGCTGCGGCACCATAAACATTTTTGATTACGTTTCGAAAGGGTCAAAAGTGAGAACTTCTTAGTACAGCCTAATAGTTTGAATTCCGTGATGTGGTCATCAGTGAATGGGGAATATCCCTGAACATGGTACATAAAGGAGGGTTGGACAGGTATTCGCTTAACAACTATTAGCACCCCGACTTCAAGGGGGATTGTGTTCTTACATTTGAATGTCGCATCTTTTGCATGTGTAGAGTTAGAAATAAAATGCAACTTTTTGTTATAAAAGCAAGTACCTGGTGGGACATTGATTTATTGTTTGTACTGTTTGCACTTTGAGTTATGAGTCATTTTCACTGACCTGTATCTACATTCCCACAAGGGAGCCTTGACTGCTTGACCACAGTTACCACTTAGGGGTCGGTTCGGATGTCGGTCGGAAGGACTCCGAATCGGATTCGGGTTTGTGTGTTAATAAAAGCTATACAAATGCTACAATGCAATAAATTAAGGGTATTTTGACTGCAACAGAGACACGGCTTGCTGTCCCACACTGATTATGGTGTGTGAGATCTGCATCAAATCAGTTTCGAGAAACCAGAATGTGATGGAGAGTGCTGGTAAAACGTCTTGTGAGCAAACTATAAGTCAGGCCTAGATTTTTGGAGAACACACAGACTGAGAAGCACAAAAGAGGAATGCAGAAACTGGAAGAAGTGGCACAGAATAGGAGAGGACACATGTACACAGAAAGAAGACAGAGATGTTACAGAATTCAAGAAAGAGTACACAGGTAGCTAGAGAACACAGAGCAGTGAGAAGGGGCACACAGCTTGAGAGAAGGCACAGACTGACTGGAATAGAGAGCCCCAGTGGGAACAGAGTGGGCACAGCTAGATGGAGGGTGAAGAGTGGAGCAGTTTGCGTCTGGGTCAGAATCACAAATTGTGAGTTGCAAAATCAAATGTACCATGCAGCAGTAAAAAATTGTATTTCCCTAATATTTGCTTTCTTAAAAACATTATTTTTGCCGCGGTATCATATATTATATGGTTTCATAATGTAAACTTCACATTGTAGATGCCTTAAATGTTTTTAAAAAGTAGACGTACCCTGTGAAATGCATTATGGGATATGTAATGTAGTTCTAATACATTAAAGCTCATTCGAATTATGGTATTTATAAAAAAGTATATACATATTCACTCTAATTCATTCCTAATTATTTGTAACATATCAGCGACCCATTGGTGATTATGCTAGTGGTTTTTCATATTCCATGTGGTGAATCTACTGATTTACAGTATTTTCAATGTCATATTGGAAATTAGTTCCTATCGGTTTTAAAATGGCATACAATTTTCAACGGTGAATTTTGGATTACATTTATGCAATGCATTCTGTAGCAGATTTTCCTAGAAAAATAAAAATGATAGATGTAGGCCCAGATCTCTGAACTTGGGTGAATGTTTGACATTGTTCAGCATTCTGTCCATCAACTGTTCTTTTTGGATTTGTCACCCCAAGTGGAACGGGTATGTTCAGACGTGGGTTCCCGTGCTCTCCATGCCACTGGAGTCAAGCTAGCCTGGCTGATGAGGGATGATACCCCAGATCTCTGTACTGGGGTGAATGTTTGACATTGTTCAGCATTCTGTCCATCAATTGCTGTTTTTTCGTTACTCTGCGCTAGGCACTTTATCTGTCTGATGTAATTTTTAGCTGCAAATCTGCTTTTATCTATTGCGGCAATTAAAACTGTTTTCATGGCTGATTTATGAAAGTGGGGGCATTTTAATTGAAGAAGCTTACCTGATCGGCAGTCGCGTGTTTAGACCACAGGACCAGGAAGAGGGACGGCTGCTCTAAGGTTGGCAGTCTGGCAGCGACGAGACTCACTTATTTAAGCAAGGGTGCCTTAGGAAAACCATCTGCGCCCGTTGGCACCTGGACTGCGCCAAGAGCCAGGACCCCTGGTCCACCCATGCCAGCTCTCAGTACACTAGAGCTGAGTTATTGAGGCTACGCCCTGCCCCGCTTGGAGCATGTGATGTCTCTGCTAATCTGGGCCAAGGGGCCTCACACTGTGATACGTGGTGTATTCTGCTTCAGAACTCTTCCACGCTAGGTGGTAAAACTTGTTCTGGCTCTAGTCCTGGCACTTCCTTTACACTGACATCACTAAACTGCAGGTCATTGGCTAAGCATAAGTGTGAACTATATGATTTTCTGGAAGATCAGCTGCCTCATGCTATTTTTTTTTTTGAGACATGGCTTCATGAGGATTCCTCCTCTGATATATTGCAGGCCATTCCGCAAGGTTTCGCTATCATCAGGCAAGACAGACCTTCTAAAAGAGGAAGCGGAACTGCAGTTATTTTTACGAAGGAAGTCCAGTGCTCCTATTGGAAACTCGCTATCAAGATTTGGTAAGCTGCATTCTTCTCCCTTGTGCTCTCCAATAATTTTTCCGTATCAGGAGCTCTTATCTATTGCCCTCCAGGGCTGCTTCTTAATTGTTCTACCTCACTGGCAGATCTATTGTCTCCATTAGCAATGCATTACTCTAATCTATTGTCAATAACAAACAGAATACCTCTGACACCATGAATAAGTTTTCACTTATGATACAATGGTTTTTTATTAACCATTGGCTCCATTTATTTAGGAATGCATTCTTCATTATTTCATTATCAAAAAAGAGGTTCCCATCACATTGCACATTTGTAACATACCTCTCTCTTTTTGTTTTTGTTTTTTGTGAATAAATACAACAGCTACTTTTGACACAGCTAGTGTAGACACAAATCATATACAGTATTTACATGACTCACACAAATAACCTTAAAACATTACTACATACATAGACAACAATGATCCGATTTGCAGTAATTTTTACATAAATATCATTCCTGACATGAATGAGTCCTACTATTCTACAATTGTGATTGGGACTGTTATCTCTATTTTGCCCTCAATTAACAATACTAACAGGTCCTGGAGAGGTCAGAGAATTTATTTACAAAACTCGAATCTGGAGCGGCATTTAATCAGCTCAAGTGCACCTATTGTTGGGCAAATTAGTTTTGTTCGGTTGCTCTAAGCCGCTCTTTAAGAGAGCCAACGCGTTTCGACCTTCAGTGGATTGGACCAGACAGAATGTTTTGTGTGAAGGTCTTCATCAGGGCGGGACTTTGGACGTGTAGGACATTCGGTACGATATTTAATTTGCGTGATGGAGTGCAAAATCTCTCTAAAGTTCTTGTATTTGAGTTGTTCTTTTCAGCTGTCTGATTTATTTGTCGTTAGCGCTTCTGTTTCTTGGCAATCCCTTGTCTGCAGTGCCGGTGGATATATTCTCTTAGAGCAACCGAACATTGTAGAATAGTAGGACTCATTCATGTCAGGAATGATATTTACGTAAAAATTACTGCAAATCGGATCATTGTTGTCTATGTATGTAGTAATGTTTTAAGGTTATTTGTGTGAGTCATGTAAATATTGTATATGTTTTGTGTCTACACTAGCTGTGTCAAAAGTAGCTGTTGTATTTATTAATAATGAAGAATGCATTCCTAAATAAATGGAGCCAATGGTTAATAAAAAACCATTGTATCATAAGTGAAAACTTATTCATGGTGTCAGAGGTATTCTGTTTGTTATTGACTATTATATTGATTCTAACCTCTGTACTGCCTGAAGTGAATCACTCCCCTTTTTGTTAAATTACTCTAATCTATTAGCACTACAGGACTTCAATGTACTTGGATGATATATGCTGCCCAGCTGTAAAAGTTCTAATTGAAGAAATGGAGAGTCCTCAGCTCACCCAGAGTGTTTTTGCCCCTACACACAGATTAGGGCACGAGCTTGACCCAGTGTTCACAACTATAGACTGTGCTGAAACTCTGCCCCCCATTCCCCTGGGCTGGTCATATCATTTGGCAATTCAATTGGCAAATCCCATCAAGATATCCTGCACTAGGGTATCCAGGAACTCCATTTGGGTATGGAGTTGATCAAAAGTGACTCCTAAGAGGCTCAGTCGGGCTCTCAGCAAAAATTATCTGGGCCTTGTATTAATAATTGCACTGATAAAGCCAGCAGGCAATTTGACAACTGGCTTAACGACGCATTAGATCAGATTGCTCCCATCACAAAATTAGTTGTCCACAGGAGTAAACCATCAGCTGCATGGTTCTCTGCTGAACGTCTGGCTCTTAAAAGGGAATGTAAGAAGCTGGAGCATCTCTGGCGTAAAACCTTTGATCAAGGAAGCAGAGACAAATATAAGACTGCCTTACAAATATATCATGTGCACCTTAAACAGTCACGCCGAGAGCATTACTCTAAAGAAATCTCTTCCTCCAACAACTTCTCTCGTACTATTTTTCAAATTATTAAATTCCTCACATCTTTAACAGGGGTTGCACCTTTTTTTCTCCTTCAGTTGAGAGCTGTGACGCCTTAGCCTCCTTCTTCTCTGAAAAGGTTGGAAATATCTACACCTCCTTCTGTCTAGGAGCCAGAAACCATCCACTACATGGTTTGATCCTAAGGCCAACAGTGTTAAGTGTCATCATGTTTCATCATGTTTGCCCTATTCAAATTGAGGAAATCACGTCTCTATGCTAAAGCATTACATCGGGTTCTCCAGATATCCTCATCTCGCTGCCATTTTGGAGCTGGAAAGTAAAACCATCTACCTGGCTCTATGTGAACTTATTAAATTATTCTTGGGTTCCGGATATGTTCCCCAGCAATGGAAGCATGCCATGGTGGTACCTCTTCTTAAAAAAACAGTACTGGATCCGTCTAAAGTGGAGAATTATTGGCCCATATCATTGTTACCTTTATGTGCCAAAAATCGCTGAGAAGTGTGTGAATAGACAGTTGTCTAGCTACAAGGAGGCCAATAACCTATTGCTTGGTATCCAGTCAGGCTTTCGTCCTCTACACAGCACTGAGTCCACCCTGCTGCTGGCTTCTGAATCAGCCCAGTGGATTATGAATGAGAAGACACCACGACAATCTTGATGTTGGACCTTAGTGCTGCCTTTGATACAGTGGCACATAATATTAATTTGAAGAGGCTTTGGAATTGTGGAATCAGCAGCACTGCATTGCATTGGCTGTCTTCATTCCTCTCAGGACACACTTTTCAGGTCTCTCAGAAACCTTTCAGATCCACGGTGTGCTCTCTGCAGCAGGGAGTCCCACAGGGCTCCTCACTCAGCCCAACACTGTTTAATGTGTATGTCCGCCCTTTAGCAGAGGTCATCAAGTAACATGAATTTTCTATTATTTTATATGCCGATGACACACAAGTTGTTATCACCCTGTCAAAGAATAACAACATTGTGGCCTCCTCTCTTCGTGAATGCCTATTGGAAGTAGCGGAATTGATGGACTCTAATTGCCTTAAACTTAATGCGGAGTAGACGGAGGTATTATTCTTAGGCAAGCACATTAACATCTGGTCAAATGCCTGGTGGCCTGATGACCTAGGCCCTCTACCTGTAGTTAAGGATAAGGTTAAAACGTAGGCATCTGGTTTGATGTTAAGTTATCCTATGATGCTGCAAATCTCCGCCCTTGCTGGGAAATGTTTTGGGATATTGAGATCCCTAAGGAAAATCCTCCATTTACTCCCAAAAGGCACCCAAAAAGCTGTGACCAAGCACCAGTTATCCAGACTTGATTATTGCAATATTCTATATCTGGGTGTGGCCCAGACCCGTTTTAATAGATTACAACCAGTTCAAAATCTGGCGGCTCGAGCACTGTTGAAGCTCCCCAGGCGGACTTCTATGAAACCCATGTTGTGGAAACTACACTGGCTCCTGATAAGGCATAGAATCCATTTTAAAGCTCTTTGCTATTGCTTTAGGGCTCTCTCCACACTACCTTCAATCAATGGTAAATTCCTATGTGCCCACCAGAAACTTGAGATCAGCAGCAGCTAAACTGGCCATTGTTCCAAAATTCAAAAGTGTAAGAGTGGGAGGCAGCTCTTTTGGCCATTTAGCCCCTAAAGCATGGAATGCCCTTCCTGCGAAAATTTGACAATCACCTTCTGAACTCCTATTCCAAAAGAGACTAAAGACTTGGGGGCATATTAGCAAGACCCACGTTAAAATTATCGCCGTTTTAGCGGCAGGAAACTGCCGCTAAAACGGCGATAATGGGCTTGCTAATATGCGTTATAGAATTCCAATAGAAGCCCATGTTAGATGTGCAGGACATCTAACCTGGGCTTCTATTGGAATTCCATAACGCATATTAGCAAGCCCATTATCGCCGTTTTAGCGGCAGTTTCCTGCCGCTAAAACGGCGATAATCTATCGCCGGTCTTGCTAATATGCCCCTTGGCTTTTTAAGTTAGAGTGAGCTCTCCATCAGACTAGTTGACCTAGGGGCCGATTCCGATCTCGGCCGGTAGGGCACCGAATCGGATTCGGCTTTACCGGATCCGATTCGGAGCCCTCTTTTCCGACCGATTCGTGCATGCGTCCGGGCGAGCGAGTACGATGCGAGCGTACGCGAGATCGCCGACCGACTCGTTCGCGGGTCCGAACCGCTCCGACCGACTCGCACAGACACGACTCGCACCGCGCAATGGAGACGTTCCCCGACCGAGCCAGTACGATGCGCGCCTCGAGCAGTCCGACCGACTCGCGGCATCCGGCTCCAAAGAGCAGTCGGAGCCAGACTTCGGGGGTCCATGTTGGACCCCCCTGCACGCGTAGCTGCGCGAGTCGCACACAGGGAGGACCCATGGGTCCCCCCTACACGTGCATGTACGGCGCGACCCGCATCGACGTGAACCCGCTGTAGGGGGCGCCCTTGTTCGCGTCTTACACATTGAGTCAATGGGAGCCGTGTACGCATTGTACGACCGGCTCCCATTGACTTCAATGGGAGTCCGACCGAATCGAGTCCGATAGCATACGTACGCATCGTACTCGTTCGGTCGGGCTGCTAGAGTCCGATTCGGTCAAAAATCTCTCCGGGTCCAGCTCGGTCGGAGTGATTTCCTGCCCGAATCGGAATCGACCCCTTAGTGTTTATTGTTCAGCACCATAATGAATCCAGCCTCTTAATCCTCCCTGATCTTTCTTCTGCATTCGACATGGTTAACCACGATAACCTCTTAGCCATTCTGGAACACAGGATGGGCCTTTCCGGTCTGGTACTGCAATGGTTATCTTCCTTCCTTCACAATAGATCCCAAAGAGTTAAGGTGAATCATACCTTATCCCAACCGTCTACAGTCTCCATGGGGGTCCCACAAGGATCTGCCCTTTCTCCCATACTCTATAATATTTTCCTGGAACCACTAGCGAATGCTCTATCATCCATGAACATTCTTTTCCATATGTATGTGGATGACACGCACCTTTATCTGAAAATCAATTTCTCTGAAGACTTCATCTCACTCAATTCCTCCTTGACGACTACCCAAAACTGGCTAACTGAAAATCACCTCCTGCTCAACACCGCCAAAACAGAATTCTGTCTCATTTCCCCTACTAAGCACACCCCCAAGATTGACCTTTGGATGAAACACCTCTCTACCTTCAACTGCTCACTGAATATCATCGACTCAGCTAAATCTCTCGAAATCACCCTAGACTCGCACTTGAACATGAAGAAAAATATTAGCAAGATGTGTAAGGGTGCGAACCACCAAATGAGGATTCTTAGAAACCTAAAACCATTCCTCCCTCAAGAGGACTTCAAGCAGGTGATACAAGCGCGTGTCCTTCCGAGGCTAGACTATGGGAGCGCGACGCTCTGTGGCCTCCCCAAATATACCTTGGCCCCGCTCAGGGCTTCGTTGAATGCCGCTGCCAGACTGATCACTGATACAAAAATAAATTAACACATATCCCCAGCCATAAGATTTCTAAAGTGGTTACCCTACGAAGCAAGAATACAACTAAAGATTGCTTGTTTGACACACAAAGCCCTCCACTTAAAAACCCCTGGTTACCTGGTTCAAAAACTGGAACTTTTAGGAGGGGGCAGACCATCAAGAAGTGCAAATTCTCTACTACTGAAACCTCAGACCTTTCGCAAAAAGAGAAAGCGGCTCAGAGCCTTCTCTGGCTCGGCACCGAAGATCTGGAACTCTCTCCCACAGGAAATCCGCAGAATCCCCTACACGGCTGCTTTCAAACATGAAGTAAAAACAATCCTAATGAACAAGTTCCTGCCTTAAATGGCCATGGTTCGTCTGTTTGCTAAATGTCCTTTGATCTCACTTTTTTCTTTTTTTTTTGCCTAACAACTGTAATGTCCATGATTTTCTGCCTTACCTTACTAAGTAATGTTTGCTCGCAATGTTAGTAGCTCATTATGTTACCTTCTCTTACCCCCTCTTCAATGTCCCCTTTACTTTGTTCTTCCCTTCCATTACTGTGAAGCTCTCTGATACCCTTCGGGGTCTTGTTTGCGCTAAAGAAAACTTTTTAAATAAATAAATAGCACTTGGACACTTTGTTAGGAGTAGCCATGCACTTTATAAATCCCATTACCACTACTACATAGTCATTCACACTTGACGGACATGTTGAAATATGCATACCAGTAACTCACCCTATAACTTGTGGAAAAATTAGCAATTCTATAAAAATACATAATAGGTTGATGCAATTGTAGGGGAGTATTTGGAAATGCTTTTTTATGTTATGCAACATTTAATCTAGAAAGGTGCAGAAAAACCTAGAAACTGAGCTCTTTGAAACCTCTCCTACTGTGGATACAATAACCTGATAACTGCCTAATTCTAGAAGGTGAAAGTAGCACAGGATATGAACATGTGTGGGTATAGAATCCGTTCTATGTGTGAGCCTATCCAAAAATGGGGGTAATTCAGCTATAAGATCCAAACTCCAAACTAACATTACTGCTATCTCTGTATTTTCTTATAAATTCCTTCTCAGTCTGTTGAAATAAAGTTTTTCTAACTCCACAAATTCTCGCCCGTCTTCTTCTTCTCCTTTGCTGTGGAGCAAAAACTCTCATCCTACATTGAAAGGCATACAGAGCAGCTATTGCGAGAGAAAAAAACGCTTTTCTTCTCCATTTCTACTTTGCACCTGATTACTATTTGGTTCCACCTGATGCTAATTTGCAAATGCGAAATACTGGTTTTGTGACCCTTCACAATTTGCGAACACTTTGTACAGCATTTAGGAATCGCAAGTAGGTCATCACTATTTCTATTCGCAAAAACAGCGAATTGGATACTGTATGCTTCACAATTTTTGCAAATGGAAAGTCAAAGCACATTCATATGGTTCAAATACACATTTTTGCAGTCACAAAGCATTCTGCAAATTATTTGTGAGTTGGAAAAACGTTTGTATATATGGCCCAAAGATTGGTGAAGCACAACAGCCAACACGAGGGAGGGTGCAGACTGGAAGAAAGAGCACACATTTGCTGAACTCTGTATACACAACTCCCTCCATCCCTAAAGGAAGCCCGTCACCGTCCCCATTTAAGACCAGAGGATTACACTGAAAAAGCTATCTTTCCATGTGTTATTCCTGCTACTGCTCTATGGGAAGTAAATGTGAGGACCTGTCCCTTCAATATGCCTTGTGCTTTGACATTCTACTGGAAAAGAAAGGAAAGCATTTGCTTTCTATAAACCTCAGTGGACATTGGCGGCATTGGAAATTATCAAAAGCATTGAACATTCAGTTGAAAGACACAAACAGTTTACACTAATGCAAATATATATATATATATATATATATATATATATATATATATAACAGAAACATATTTCAAAATTAATTTAAAAAAATAGAATGAAAACAAAACCTACAAAAATTTTACTTAAATAAAAAAATAGAAATTATGTATTTTTATAAACAATTTGTAAATTTAGAAAAATGCAAAACCCACAAAAATGTAAAAATAATAACACAAAAAGAAATTATTTCCTTTATAAATAATTAAAAAAATAAAAACAATAAAATAAATAATAACTATCAAAACTAAACAATAGTAAAGAAAGTGTTGGACGTTGATTGAGTCAGATTTACTATTCTAACTTCAACATAAGTAAAAGCAGGAAAAGTATTGAAGTTTGTAGGCATTAGATTTACTATTCCTACTCCAAAAAGAACAGTCTTGCTCTTTCGAGAAGTTAAATATACTAGTCCCATTTCTTTCTAACCAAAGGTAGGGAAAATGTTAAACTTTGGAGGGTCTGCTTTATTATTCCCACTCTAATGCAAGTTAAGTAAAAGCAGAGAAAATGTTGGAGTTGGGGAGTTATATTTACAGTTCCCACTCTGATCTGTCCAACATTGGAGAAATTGTTCTACTTTGGAGGGTTTAGATATACTATTCCAACTTCTAAACTTAAAAAAAAAAAACATTTCAACCCAGAGCAAAATTAACATATTTTGAATACAAACTGTATTAATTTTAAATAAATAAAATTGAATTATAAGAAAAGTGTGCTCATATGTTAATGTTGCGGTTTCATCTTACAAAATTAATGAAAAAATGTATAAGAAATTACAAATGTTTAAAAATTATTTTCCCTCCATGCTACCTAATAGCCTGCCCAAAAAACAAGTTAAAATAATTCAAATGTGTTTTTATAAATGCAACAATATTAATATTACATTTCCTGCTAAATACTCCATATAATTGGAATCAAAACAAATAAATATCAAACAATTTTTTCACAGTTTTATAATTAAACCAATCAATGAATTTACTATTAATTAAAAACCAGCAAATAATTAAAATTATTTATTAATTAAATAGTTTTCATAATTATTACCAAATAATAATTTAATTACCTTAAAAATAATGACAAAAACCCAGTAATTTATGTTTTAAATAATTTCTCACCTTACTCTCCCCTAGATCTAACACCTGCTACTAAATGTAAAGTTACTTATTAAATAAAAAAAATCATATTAAAAATTACAAATTATATTTAAAAAAACTGAAAAAACAAACATTATCATAATACTAATACCTAGTAATAATATATTAACTAATATATATTATATTAATTAACAAACGATATTTCATACAAGTATATTCAAGAACCAATATTATATACCATAATATTTAAAAACACAATACTATAATCCTAAAAAACTATATTCTTCCATTCTATATTCTTGCCTATGACATTTTTGAGTTGATGATATTTTTGACATGATATTCTTGTATCACAATAGTTTTTCTTCAATATTTTCGAGTAATAAAAAAAATTAAGAATGGTCAGTCCAGTTTTGGAGAAGTTGCCTAATGATTCCCAGTATTAAGAGCACAAATCATATATAACATTTTCTGATAATTGAAGCATAGAATAATTAAAAACGCCCAGGGCCCCAAGCACAGCCTGTTTTTGGCCACAAAGTCTGTGATACACTAAATTGTAGGCTTTGTGATCTCAAAAAGTCAATGGTAAGGATGAGGGGCATGAAAGTGGCGTTACTCCTTTGTAAATCGCAACGACATGTACCAATGCTCTGCGACTGCAACTGTAGTCACTAAGCATTGACTGGTTACTGACCTCTCAAACAGCCCATAGAGATTTGCTAAGTGAAAGCTGCCTGCGATGTACTGCTTCCGCTCTGTAAATCACAGAGGGGAGGGTTTAGGGATTATCAGACAGCAGCCCATGGGACCACTACGTGCTTCACTCGATGTCTGCTCAGAAGAGGCCATCTTTGTTTGAACATGGCAGATCATTGCCCCTTTAAGGGACAGAAACTTCAACTTTTGGAATTCTACAAATTCATTTGCGTACATGGAGGTCTGATGTCCCTCGCAGGCCTCCATTTCTGCTTTGCAGGCGTCTGGAAATATTCGCAAAAGGAGTCATAGGCTCATTAATATTAATGGACAGGGAGTCTTCGATTCCCACCGCGTGCCATTTTTGCCCTTTGATAGATCGTCACATCCATAGCAGTACAAAAATAATCGTGGGCTGCAAAATAGATGCTGTGTGAATAGGGCGAGACACAGAGCGAGCGTTTCACCACACATTCAGCATATTTCATGAAATGTATTTTTTCATCGGCGAAGGATCTGACATGTACACGCTCACATCAAACAGTTTCCGTGATTGGGGAACAATTTCAAAATTCTGGCATGCTCAGGCAAGGTGGACCATTCCATTCACATTCAGAAGTGACATATATTTACAGTTGGAAATGCCATTTCAAGTGCTCATTTTATAAGTAATGGATAAAGTGGGAGGCATGCATTTTTGTGTCAGGGTGATGTGGCTTCCCCATTGTATTGCTCGCATATTTAAATGCATGGCCATGTGTGCCCCTCAAGTGGAAAGTCAAAGTTGGCATGTGACTAACAAACAAAACTGTTCAGCGGCCAGCGCTAACTGAATGATTTCAGTAAACGATTATTTTTCAAGAACAGAGTGAAATCCACAGAAATCTATGGTCGCTTCCAAATGTAAAGTTGCCTGGGGAAATTTGCAAATCATAAACCGCAATGCATTGTTGTTAGTGGAGAGAAGAGGTGGCCTTACAAGGAAAGAAAGGGGGCACTGGGATGTACAATCACCTCTCCACAATGGCAGGGCAAGTATTAGCTGTGGGCTGCATGTGCCTAGCAATGCTAGAGTGTTTGATAGAAGCCCTTCTCAAGAGCATAGTAAAGAGCATACGAATGATAGGTGTACTGTAAGAAGGGCCACTGGAATTAGGCCATCTTGCAGAGTCGTGTTTTCAGCATAAGTATGGACTTGCCGCTCTTGACATAATCCATCATCTTCTGCATAGTTGGCAAACTTAAAATATTTCTAGATCAAATGGATCAAAATGTACAAAAAATGCTACCACACGTGTTGGCTCTCAGTGTGTTGGCTCTCAGTGGTAGGCCTTATTTCGATCAGAGGAGGCTCACCATTCAGTTACTGATTGCTGTATTTTGGTGTTACACTGCTTTTAATGAGATTAAAGTTTTGTCCATGCAATGTTAACGTGTAAATTTGACAAAATAGTGAAGTAATACTGCTTCAAATGTGCCACCTTATGCTTCATAATTAGCTTTTTCGTGCCGCATAATTTGGTCCTCCGCTGGTGCATAATTCGAGTGGCCCTAACTATAAGTAAAGAATGCATGACCAGATTCTCTCAAAGATGTCTATGCAGTAGGCCTGGGCAGAGTTCGCGGAGTTCCATGTAACGGAACTCCACGAAGTGACATAAAAACTCTGCAATGCTACGTGGAGTTCCGTGAGTGACGGAGTGCATTACCTTATGAGGTTCAGGCTGATTTTTAGCACTGGGTATTTGTCCTGCACTGTAAAATCATTGCGAACGGCATCACGCGCAGCATAAGAGGGCGCTGCTTCTTTAAGTAGCTCAAGTAGAAGTTCTAATCGAGCAGCAGCTTCCCCAAAGCGAATGGAAGGTTTCTCAACTCGAGTGGTAGCGACCATCCGTGACCACCTGCATTGAGAAGTCTCACTGGGAAGCGGTCTAGCATTAGATTTTCCTTGCATGCATTTGTCAACTTACCGTTGGCAAACGAGGAAAAAACTCAGCTCCGCTACGCAGAGTGGAGTTTTTCTGGACTCTGGCAATGGCTTTTTCCATAACACAGCTACATGCTCCGTGCTGTGTGGGAATCCAACATGTTCACCACACCCTTGACATCCTTTAAAACCTATACCAGTAAAATGCCTGACAAGAAGCATACATATTAGGGTCCAGATTTGCAAAGGCTTTCCATTGGGCTTGCACTACTTTTTTAACGCATACCCAAGGCAAAATCCTTTTTGGTATTTACAAAGCAATGCAAATAACTATTAACTTGCTTTATTACAATAGTAACGCAACACAGCATTGCACCTCCTTGCGATACTTTTCGTCATTGAGGCATTCCATGGGTGATGCATGGGTGTTCCCATGCATCCACCCATGAATTTTAATGCAAATCCATATCTGCAAAGACTTGTAGACATGGATTTGTGCCACAATCATGCAGCCCCTGTGTGGTAGCGTTTTAGTCCTGAATATATTAGTGAGTAAATAATTGTTTTTATGTTAGGTTAGATTTATAGAGATACTAAATAAGATGATTGTAGTTGAAACAATTTCAATTTGATGTGCAGAAGTGGATTTGTTAATGTAATTTAATTGTGCTACATTTTCATAAATTTGCATATTAGTTCATATGGATGCTGTTTGATGCTGCAAATTACACTCCTGCTCCTCGCCCTCCCACCCTGTCCCCCTGCGATGTCTTCGAGCTCTACAAGCTCCGCCAAACAATAGACAAGCTAATATCAAAGTGCATTTTTCCACTGTGCATGAATTGGTCATGAACTTTCTACTGTTTGTTAAGAATTTGTAACACATCAAGGTCTTTCCGCTCCTCCATAGTACTGTTGCTGGGCCTAGCACTCTTCTGTTGGGGTATTACTTATTGTTGTAAAAGTATTGCATTTAATTGAACATACTAAGATGATGTATTGCTGAAGCTGCTCAATGTTTTTTTTAGAAAATTGGGATATTGCTAATGTGTAATGTTATAAGTGGATTTTTCTAATTTGTCAAAAGTAATGATTCATGGGATCACACCATGCTGAAACTGTAGTTATGCTAATTTCATATACAGACTTTGCGTATAAGAACCGATTGAGTAAGGGTGAGCTAGATTACTTTCCTGTTGTACTAGGGACGCTATTTCTGAAAGCTTCCTGAACATCTATTAGCTAGAGATACTGCTGTTCCTCTTATGATTCTTGCTTTTCATTGGGATTCTGGTTTCTTGACTATCTACTTTGTATTTGAGTCTTAGTGGCATATATATTGCATTTCTCTGAATTGCTTAACTGAGATTCTGTAATAAAACCCTTTATCTTTCCATAATCTAGAACTCATTTATTGAGTGGTCCCAGTTATTTATTTACAACTCCGCTAAACTAATGTTGAGCCTGAGGTTAAGGAGGATGTTTTTATCACAAGATCAAGGGTGATGGAGCAGAACTTCTAAGGTACATCTGGGTGATTTACATTTTGGGGTGTATTATATTTAGGATTCTGTGTTCTGCTCTCACAAAATAGTAGCGGAGGATAGTTGTGTAAGACCACCTCCTCTTGTGTGGAGGTTCCTCAAAAAGATTTTCTTGAGGGCTCTCAGTCCTTAATGCATAGTCCATTGTTCCTGGAGTTTTGGAACCAGTTCTGAAGACTCCCGAGAAGTATAGAGAGTGCATTTCTGAACAATTTGGAGTGTAAGTATGAATAGTGTGAACTGATTTGTGTAATGTGTATGTATTTGGGATGCATGTTGGAGTACTTGTTTAAGGAGTGGATATCTGCTTCTGTTGTGAGTTGTTTGGCTATGTGATGATGATTGTGGGTTTAATTGGTGGGTTCATCACCATTATGTTAATGTATTATTCATATTTGTAAACACATTTGAAGTTCTATTGGCTCTATTGGTTGATTTGATTTGGTTATTCGATTCGTCGAAATCAAAGCTCTCAAGATATCTTGGCTTTAGTTGTCTAAGATGGTGTGTAGTGCGAGACTCTGTATTCACAAAGACAGGAATTCTGAACTAAAAAGTTTTCCTTTCATGTTTCTTTAAATGAAGCACATGCTGAACTAAAAGAGTTAGCTGCTGAATTAAAGGTTGACTTCAGCAAGATGAAAAATGTGAAACTAAATTATTAAAATAGATTTGACACATGAGGAAATTAGCGAAATGGTTTTAATCTCATTGAGAGCCCATATTAAAGATTTAATTAAGAAAACAAGGGATTGGAGTGATCTAGGAGTGTCAAGGAAGACAGAAGAGAGGAACAGCAAATAAAAAGAAAATGAAAGGGACTGACAGTGGAACAAGAAATATGGTGAGTGATTCTAAAACGGGACCAGGAGCAGTTATGGAGTTTCCTTTGAGAGAAGTCCATGGATGGAATTTTGTGCATGTGCATTGGATCTACGCTGATTTATATGCATTTATTATTAGCTTCCCGAAGTTGAGTTGAGGATCTACGAAGGTGGTATCAAGAGGTACATAGGTTGACAAACATTTCTCAGATGCTGTGAACTGATTTAAATTAGCAGTTTGAAATTGTGGCTCCCATTGATTTGTGGTGCTCCTTTTGAGGTATTCGGACAAGATATTGAATACAAAATATTGCGTAACATATATATCGTGTCAAGAATATCGTGACATATAAATATTGTTGTGTTCAACATCGTTGTTAAAAATATCATTTTAGGTGTTGTATTTAATATTGATGTATTTAATACTGATGTAGTTCATGTCGTTGTTAATAAGATCATTTTTAGTGGCAAATAGTGTCAATATATTATATTTTTCTTTTTATATATTTTTTATTTATAGTAATTGTTTATCATTTTTTTAGTCATTACTATGAGAATTTTTGTTATGTAATTTAATGTGTTTTACTTTTTTTTTGTTGAGTATAATTTAATTTTTTTAGGAGCGGAATGTTGGGTTTATAGGGGATAAGGATGGGGAGTATTTAAAAAATTAAGTATTATTGTACATTTTTTGTTGTTTTAAAAAAAACTTTTTTAGTAAAATAAAATGTAGATGCGAGATGTTGGGTTTATATTGGATAAGGGTGGGGAGTAGCTTAAAAAACGTAAGTATTGTTGTACACTTTTTGTTGTTTTAAAAAAAGTATTTTAGAAAAAAAGAAATTTTAGGAGTGGGATGTTAGGTTTATAAGGGTGGGGAGTATTTTAAATAATTAAGTATTATTGTTTATTTTCGATGTGTATCTATTCAATATAAAACATTAAAACAAACTTTTTTGGAGTGGTATTTTGGATTTATAGTGGATAAGGGTGTGGACATTTTTAAATACTATTTGCAGAATGTTATTTATTTATTCCCCTTTGGGGAGAGGAGTTGGCCTAACGGCTAGGGCGATCGACCTCGAATCTGGGGAACCGGGTTCGTGTCTCGGCAAGGACGCGCAAAATCCTGTGATTCTGGGCAAATCACTTAATCTCCCTGTGCCTAACAAAAATGAATGTGTCCTCATGTAATGCAGCTGGTGCTCCTGTAAAGCGCTCTGATACCCGATACCTTCGGGTCAAGTTCACGCTATATAAAACTCCGTAAAAAAAAAAGAAAAGAAAAAAATTTAAGGGGCTGATTACGATGCCGGTCGGACTGGCTTCCGCTGTCCTCACAGCACTGAATTGGCGCTAATAACGGCCACTGAAGAGTTGAGGCAAACACTCGACAGAGGGGGGAGCACTGCCCATATCCTGTTAGATCTCTCAGCTGCATTTGACACGGTCAACCACAATGTGTTGGTTGAGCGTCTCGCTTCGCTGGGAATTAGGGATAAAGCACTCCTCCTACTTAGCTCCTTCCTGTCTAACAGATCTCAATCGGTGGCACACGATGCATTCATCTCCCCGGCATTCTCACTCCCCTGTGGAGTCCCACAAGGCTAATCATTAAGCCCCACCCTTTTTAACCTGTATGTTACCCCCCTGGCCAGGCTCATAAGAAGCTTCGGCTTTACACTGGTGTCTTACGCGGTTGACACACAGATAATAGTGTCCATTAACAGCCCGTACTCTGACACTGCAGCTCGATTTAAAGACTGCATGAGCCACATAGGGAAGTGGATGCAGGATAACTGTTTAAAGCTCAACGCATCCAAAACGGAAGTCATGCTCTTTGGCAAAACGCCAGTTAACTGGTCAGACAGATGGTGGCCGAAAAATATGGGCTCTCTTCCAACACTCGCTAACAAAGTAAAAAATCTTGGAGTTCTCTTCGACACCAAACTGTCCTTTGAAACCCAGATCAAACACACCACATCGACTTGCTTTTTCATTCTTAAAATCCTGAAAAAAGTACTTCCATTTATTCCACTTGAGCTAAGAAAAACAGTAGTCACAGCGCTTATTGCCTCCAGGCTGGACTATTGCAATGCCCTTCTTACTAGTGCTAGCAAGCGTAGCATACATATACTCTAGATGACTCAGAATGCCGCAGCTAGAGTCCTGCTTGGGCTCACTCGCTATGACTCAGCCTTCAAGGCTCTGGCAGAGCTACACTGGTCAGCAAACGTATTCATTTCAAAGCATTTTGTATTGCGTTTAAGGCTACACATGGCCTTGGTCCTTGGCAACTGCCGCAACTTTTCGATCCTTACATCCCGGCCAGATCACTCAGAACATCAGACAGTGGCAATCTGATCATCCCCAAGGTACACAAAGTTAAATGGGGAGTAAAAAGCTTTGCATATAACACCTCCAAACTCTGGAACTCCCTGCCTATTTTCCTAAAAAAAGAATCCAATTTGCTGAATTTCAGGAAGCACCTAAAAACCTGGCTCCTCTAACGTATCTCCATCTCTACCTCTGCTTTCCTACCCTTGTTAAGTGCCTAGACACCTCTGGGTACCTGTAGCACTATACAAATTCTTCATTTCATTTCCTGTCGGAGGTGATTGGACCACCGCGGCCACGTCATAAGCGGTTCCGCCGACTGACGTATTACGATGCATGCCAATGCACTGAAATCTGGCTGCTGCGGTCCCCCCGACTACGACAGGAAATTCCGACCATTGCGGTGTCGGAAAGGCCCATCGGAACTAATCAGAGAGTGGAACAACCCACCCAATTACGATGTGCATTTCTGACGAGGTGGCCAAGGCAGTCCAACCACATCGGGCGAGCTGGCGGAAAAGGAGGCACATAAGAGCAAAAACCACCTCCATATAGCTGTGCACTTCCTGTGTCGACATGGATCCTGCATTGCACGTCCTGCCACTGCTGTACCTGCTCAATGACAAGGAAAACGGACAACGTTATGGACACAACTGCCGGTAAGTGACATACCGATCCCTCCACTGAGATCCTATAGCAAATCGATGGGCCGACCTCAAAAAGCAGGACCCCATCCGTGTCTGCATGTTGTTTTTGTTTGTGGGACTAATATACGTCCCAGTCATCACGCAGGGACACCTTGACAATATATTTGTGTAATGAAGATGCACATGAGGGGGTCTTCAGGCCTGTCACTGGGCCAGGTCGTGCCGGTGCATTGCACCGGTAAAACGAAAAAGGTTGTGGTTAGATGGATATCCATAGGACTCTCCATTCTAGCGATCACCATATGGATTCACAACTACACAACTGATGTAAGCAGCAGTACCATCCTGCAGTACCTGTGATGTCACTCCCAAGAGACTCGTCATAACACACTCACAGTCTCATCAGCGCTGAACATAAGCACTTCCAAAAAACACAACAAAGCCATATGTTTTGTACATTGCTCCTATGCAACTCACAACCCATCATAAAGCCAAGAGTCCTGGAATGGCCCAGGTGTGAGGCCACTTGTATCAGATATCTTGTACAAATGACAAAAGCTTACAAATGCATGTCAGGTTGCACCCTAAGATACGTACAGATGCACATCAAAGATGTCATAAGACACGGTCGCTATTACATAAGGCACGCCCTACTCACAGATCCCACAGGTAGAATCTTCCCACTGCAAGGCCTCTGGTGGCCTGAATGCTGCTTAAGTAAACAGTGATTAGTGTGAGTTGGGTAGCAGTTGTTTAAGTGTCCCTGGGTATGTCCATTGTCAGTCCCAGTAGGTCCCTAAAGCTGATGCTCATAATGTCCCCAACGCAACTTACATATGTTACACCAACTAAAGGTGTTAAAAAAACACAAATATGCACCAATAACACCTTATACAACTGCAGATTGTACAAAAAAAAACACTGATAACAGTCCATCCCCACTGTTGGCAAGTCAGAACTGCAGCTTCACCAAAAGTAAATGGAAGTTAGTCAGAGTAGGGTCTTCAACAACTAATGTAACTAACAACCATTCGGAAAAGGCAACTCTCCTTGTCACCTGTCGATGCAAAGTAAGTTGTAGTCTCAGATAACAAGATGTAGTGCCATGTGACAAGGATTAACAATGTCACTGTGTGTAACATAATTCCACTCACAGAGGTACCGGTGACAGGCATGGAAGTTGGTCACTCATGTACATCAGCCAGGCTTCCTGTGAGAGTCCAACCCCCCCCCCAAACTCCCACAAAAGTACTCTTGTGGAGCATGAGAGTAACAGATGCAAACCAACAAATACACAGGACTGTACATGACCACCACAACACAGAAGCCAGACAGCATGTGTATATGACAGTAGGTAGCACAAACATCCCAGTTGAACATCTACAGACACTGTACCAACTCTGTCACCCAGTAAACATCCATTACGGTGAGGAGACACTACATCCCATTTCCCCCTGGAGCCACAACACAGTGGACAAGGTTAGGGCTATTGTTTCCCTGGTCCTAAACAATCTTGTGTGGCCATGTACACAATGTCCCATAGAGTCTGTTCCCATCACATCTTATTGGTTCCTCCTATGTTCAGATCAGTGACTCTGTGCAGACACACACTTTAAAATCATACATGTGTGAACATCTCAGAAGCTGGTGTAATGCTGTGTGCCATAAACATTGCCAACACACTGGACAGCCACACAATTTACATACCAAACATCACCTGTGACAGCCTCTAATACTTCATGAGCTATGTCATGGTGTCACCTACATTAAACATCATTGAGGAAGTTTTAGGGTAAGACAATTTTCCTCCACTATTGATTAACTGCATTGGGCTAACACACAGCACCCACATGGAAATGGAAAGGCTGCTAAATGTGTTACTTTAAAGTTACAGTCATAGACATTTGACTCCCACATTGTCAATACTCCCTGCTGATTATGGTCATCGCACGCTGGTGTACTCCTGGAAGACAAGGCCACACTGCACATAGCACCTGCATCAATTTCTCCATGTACATAGGACCTGAGGCATGTTGAACAATAGGTAC
The DNA here is from genome assembly GCA_963921515.1 of Calotriton arnoldi. NCBI lineage: Eukaryota > Metazoa > Chordata > Amphibia > Caudata > Salamandridae > Calotriton > Calotriton arnoldi. The sequence goes on from CAWUFW010012914.1 coordinate 340,523, forward strand.
AAACAATCATCTTTCCAAGTGGTATGCACATGTGGTTAATGTGTAAATGCAAGTCTCTAACAAACATCACAGAAACAGCAGTTGGCCTGACATCCAAGAAATCTTGTTTGAAAAGAACACACATGGAAATGCTCACATGTGTCTCCAAAGTAACACATTGCATGAACAAGACCACACCCCCATGTGTGCTGTCACAAAAGACCTATTGTGCACACAATAAACACCCTTTAATCCTACATCTTCTGTAGTACTGCAAGCTAGCAGACGTGGACAGTAGCTGAAACAAAGATGCCATACTTACCATAGCAGACACCAGCCACATCAATGTGTGCACCAACAGTAATTCATCTCAGATATGCATCCACTGAACATTGATCCCCGCCCTCTGTAAATCCATTATCTGACAAAAGGGCAGAGCATACTTACCACTGCAAATGGATCATCGAGCATGGTAAAACAAACACAACTAAACTCTCACAGACCTACAGATACACTTACAACAGTCTCCAGGATTAACAAGGGCAGGACACAGGTATACACGGAATATACATAAGACTTTTATTACAACAAACACATTACTGTGTAAAGATAAAGGCCAATGGCCAGTCCAAAGGAGCAAACATGTGGTCCAGCACACTGCTGTGCCATGAAACTTGCCAATCAGAGCACTGCCAGGGAAACCTGGATTGGAGCATCAAATGGGCAGGCCAGGCACCTCTGAGGAAAAAAATGGGTGGTATGGGTTTTGGGGAGGGGGGGCTGGATTACTTGTTGGGAGAACTGGCCTCAGGTTTAGGAGTGTTGGTTTGAACTGTTGGAGGGGCAGACTCGGTTTTGTGAGGGCTTGTCTGGGCTGTGAGAGGTCCGGGATTGGGAGGGCTGATTTGGGCTGCAGGAGGGCCGGCTGCAAGATTAGGAGGGCTTGGGTGCACTTTCCATGGGATTCTGTACCGTCTAAGGGTACTGGGTGGTATAGATGGGATGGGACCATCTGTGGACCTTTTGGTCTTCTGCTTTCCTTACTTGGAGTGGGGTTGTGATTTGGTCCTTTTTCTTTTGGGAAGAGGTCCTTTGGGATTATTGCAGGTGGATTTCCTACCTTTACCCCCTTGTGGTACAGTGATTGTAGTAGTAGGGTGCTGGGCACGTTTTGGGGGTTTGGGATCAGAAGTGGTAGGGTAGGGTATTGGTGGGAAACCAGCCCTCTTGTGTTTGTGAAGGGGATGGGCATCTGTGGCAGGGAAGAGGTCAAGGACAATCATGGTAAGAATTCTGAGAGATTTTGGAGTAGGTGAGGTGAGAGGTTGAGTGTGTGAGGTAGAGCAATGTGAGGTGTGACTTGTGAATGCGAGTTTTGTGCGACCATGTCTCTGAGGGTCTGTCTGTTTGGCTGGTGAATGTGGTTGTGGCTTGGTCCTGTGTGTAGTGTCTGTGTCTGGTGTTGTGGGTGTTGGGTCTGGGTGTGTGCTCTCTGTTCTTGAAGAGGATGGTGTTGTAGGTGTTTTCTCTGGCTGTGTATTGTCTGGTGTGTTTGTTGGTGGTGTGGTGGCTGCAGTGTGTTTGTGTGTGTCTTTGGGAGTGGATGTGGCCAGGACTGTGGGTGTGGTTCCTGTGTGAGTGTCAGTGGATGTTTTGGGGATGGTGGGGAGTGACTGGTGTGTGTCTGTGATGTGTTTTGGTCTCTTATCTCTGTGTTGAAGTGTGCTGCATGTGGTACGTGATGTTGATGCGTGCTCAGGTGTGCGTGTGTGTTGGGCAGGTGTGGGGCTATGGATGGTGGGTGGAGAATGGGCAGGAGGTGTGGTAGAAGGTTAGAAGGCTTGGAAGGCTGCCGTGAGTGTGGATGAGGGAGCCTGAAATGATCTCACTAGCCGTGTTATGCCACAGTGAATTCCCTCCAGGTAGGCAACAGCCTGGGTCAGCTTGTTGCCATGCTCCTGGAAGACATTCAGCACTGCTGTTTCACTAACAGAGATCTGTCTCTGGACATCTATCTTCTCCACACTCAGGGCAGCAGGGGAGACAAGGGCAGGGGCTGAGGTGCCTGGCCCGAAGGAGACTCTCCTCTGCTTAGAAGAGTGGGCCCGAACACCAGTTTGGGGAGCCAGCAAGAAGGATCGAGATGGAAGGGGGGTGGCAGACAGAGATGTAGCTGATGGTGTTTGAGCTTGGTCCGCCCCCACCAGGGGGGTGCCACCGGAGGGTGACGAAGAAGATGACGTCGATGTGTGGTCGTCTTGCTCCTCCAAGGCACTCCCCTCATCCTCGGGCCAGTGGTAAACTCAGAGTCTCTGTGGCGTGGGGAACCACTGTGGCCAGCTGCAACCCCAACAGTCTTGGGCCGGTCTCCTTCACTGCCTTCTGTAGATGCTGGAATAGGAGTACAAACAGGTGTTAAACAAATGCTTTAGACCAACATGCAAGCATATAATCACAACACACATTTCACATAACCACGGACAACTAGTAGTATAAGGGTCAGTACATGATCTGTTCCATTGGCATGAGAACATGCATTGATGCCACATGACCTGAGCAAAGGTAATCATCAGGGTGTCAGGACCACTGCCAGCTCCAATGGCATTTGTCAGACTGTCCAAATTTACCCCTCATGTGTGTAGCAAGAGTTGAGATCACCCTCTCAACCTAGCCTTTGTACCTTGAGATTATTAACTTAAGTTATCTCATGACATGTCTACATGTACATATCACAACCTATCCACACAGGACCTGCATCGAGCAAAAGGTCAGGTGACCCAAACATGCTACACGTAGTACTACAGCGCAACTACCAGGGATGAGTAACATCTACATCTGAAGTAACAATTGCCATGGAAGTGGCTATTCCACACAGCTCAAAGTCTCACAGGGAGGGACGGGGGGCTTGATAGGTCCAGCATACATGTTAAAGAGAAGAAGTATGCTGTTCCTAGGGATGGTGGCATGGGGGGGGGCGAATGAAAGGAGGGAAAGAAAAGAGGAGGGCCACGTCAATGGTGGCTGATTTCCGTCAGGTGCCAGGCCGAGCAGGGGTGGGCGTGCTCGTCCAGGGATAGCTCCTATAAGGAGCAAGTGCCCTCACACACCCCGAGGGGTATCATGCTTCATCATAGGGCAGCTCCTTGTTGGGCCGGCGCTGCAATGCCCAACGGGCCCCGCAGGGGGGCTCTTTGCCGGAGGTCTTCTCGGTTTGCCGTCGTGAAGCTAGGTGGTATGTATGTGAGGGTGCCTTTATGTAGTGAGTAGGAATGGGATTGTGAATGTGCAGTAAAAATGGCTCCTGGATTCTCCAATCCTTTTATTCGAGGAGTACCTGGGCCATGATTAAAGACAGACTAAAGAGTCACAGACAGGGAAGGGAAAATTAAACCTGTGTCAGTCCTAGTGAGTTGTGTATTGGGTCAACATGTTTCTTGCCTCAAAATGTCCGTAGGGATCTAGGCAATTCTTCAGGACAGAGTAAATCCTCGTCTACTCTAAGGGGCGGCGAGTGGTGTTCCGCCAATAGGAACTAAGTGTCATGTCCCCTTAAAAAGTGGATTCCGTAGTAATCCTGGAAGTGTAAAAAGTGAAAAAACTATTACCGGAGGTGTAAGTATACCTTCTGGAAAGTATTGCACCTAGAAGGGGGGATGGAGGTGCCTCAGCAGGGGCGGGACGGGGATGCTCGCTAGCAGATGCGAGGAGGACCCACTGTGGATCCTGGCGATGCCTGGGTGCGGACCTACCCGATGAACCGTCCGTCCCTGGGTCGGACGGCCATCGGGTAGGTCCGCACCCAGGCATCGCCAGGAACACCACTCGCCACCCCTAGGAACAGCATACTTCTTCTATTCCACACAGCTAACATCTCAAAGTGACTGTTTCACTTCTGTCCACTGTTAGATGATGCTGTTGACAGATGCACATTAGTAGACTACATACGTGTCACATGTTATACATAACATTAGCATGGAGACAAATAGGCACCAAGTGGTGTGAGATAACAGCACAAACGACCATTGTACCTGACTCTCCCTAGGTACATCCCCCTTAAAGATAAGTTCTTGTAAGTAGCCCCTTTCCACATTTAGAAAGTTAATGGCATGAGGAAATTTAAAGTATATGAGGCTTTGTTATGAGGCCGTCCATGAAGATGTCAGATCGGCCCACACAAGGCAGAGGACTCACAGTACATTCTAGGTATTTGTGACATATGTATCCATGTAGCACTGACTGCTGACACACACGTCACACAAACATGTCAGCATATCACTCCAAGATTCATGTCACCATACAGTGAGTAATTGTTCACTGATGCACATGCCCTTCCCAGCACACTGCATAGTATATTTGTTATTGGCAGGCGTAAAGCAATGGCTGAAACAACTGGAACATCCCAAACATGTGTGTCATTTCTTCAACATGTTTACCTGCAAGTTGTCATTCATCAATGTCAGTGGGTATGTGTGACTCATCTACCCATATTCCAACATACCACAGGTTTGCCTCCCCGAAAAGACAAAATGCACATCCCTCATTCATACAGCCATGTACACATTGGCAAACACAAATGTCTGATGCATACACATAGTGACTCATCTATACCCTCAATTCATGTATGCCACATGGGTACTTCTGACAGTGCAACAGGTAAACGTACGCATGGCTGCATGTCGGCATCCAATAAGATGGCATTAGTGATGATACCCAACAGTTAGTACTGCACACTCCCAACTACCAAGCGGATGTCGTACTCAGTCACTGCACCCAGAGTACAGTGAATGTCATGCCACAAGTATGTGGTACACCATCACATGAGACACATTAGTGGGGCAGCTACACTGCAGACACAAGATGAGAAGTGGCCTGTGTAGGACCACTTACACATGACATCATGGGACAATATAAGAAAAGTAGAAACATCATGCTTCTATGTGGATATACCACAGTGGTATGACATGTACAAGTGGACCCTGCTCATTTTCTGGCAACATGACCTTTTGTGTATACCATACACCAGCTACCATACCTAAACATGCAACAACGCTCATGTTGGGTGGGAAATGAGTCATCCCCAAAATTGATGAGAAAAAGCTGTCTGTGGCAAAAGTTAGTTGCCCATGCACAATGTCATACTCAGGCCAATACTCACCTGCAACATTGCTGCTGTTGGGCTCACAACTGCCCATGAAGGTTTGGGTGGACCACTGCCAGTATGAAGACCATTAGGGGGGGTCAAGCTTTGGTGTGCACCCCTGCTGCTCTTGGAGACCAGCCCCAGGTTGATTTCGGCAATCCTGCATGCCCAGCGCCGGAGGCCATCCCACCTCTTGCGGCAGTGGGCACTGTGCCTGTTGGAGACCCCCAGGGTCTGCACCCTCCAGGCAATGGCTTTCCATATCATGATCTTCTGATGGGCAGTTGTCTGTATGGATACAAGGATTGTAGAAACAGTTTGCAACTACATATTGGTGGCCCTCTGCATGGTAGTTAAAAAATAGCTTGACATCTAGCACATACATTACTCTATGTACAACACTACACATGTGTCCATCTCACATGCTCACCACAAGTAATGAATATAAAGGCCCCCTTCTGTACATGTGATGTTGAACTACTATGCTGGTTGTGACTGTCACTGACTGAGCACAACACTTACTTCATGTGGACCAAGGCAATATTAGATGGAATGCTGATGTGAGGGACCATGATAGACAGTACACCATTTAGGGAATTCTAAAGGGTCCACAACCTGTTAATGACTGTACAAACACCTTTACTGCCAGGCCTAATGCATTGAGGCACATGGAACATAGAGGAGAGTAATACAATTCAGACAACACACCAGGACTAATATCAAATTTCATTGCCTAGTATGTGTGACACTCAGAACCACATCTCATTGGGGGAGTTTTGAAATGGGGGACTCTCAGTTTAAATCCCTAGTTAGTGGGATGAAGTCCGTTAGGTATGTACTGCCGTCAGAGGACACCGCTTTAGGCACTAGTGGCACAGTCACAGGGATGGCGCCAAACATTCGTTTGTGTAAGCCATCCCCATTGGCAAGCAAAATATTAATATCCTATGATTTTCCTGCGGACCCGATGGGGAAATACTACTTCAAGCTGATTTGTTTTTTGTGCGATCCAAAACAGAATATCTTCCCTTTTGGTGGGTTTTTTCCCAATACTGCATTCAATGTTTGGGGGCTAATGCCTTGTGTAGCTAACTGTGGTGCTACAGCTCGAACAGTCTGTGCAGGAGCAAGTGTTAATATTCGCATTACAAATTGTGTAAGACTTCTGTATATTGTTATTAGATTATTATATAATCCCCGTACTGGCCTGCGGTCAGACAATCAACATTGGGATGCGGTGTCACGTGTCCCTCGGAGGCCTCTCAGGATCGGTTCGTTGCTCAAATGGGTCCACTTACTGACATCCTCAATTCCGACTTGCTATGATAGCACGGAAGATTAAGGGGGTCAATCGGGGGAAGGAAAGGATGGGAACAGCGGGGAGGGAGACCTGTGAAGATAAAAGGCTAGTTATAGAAACACTGCTCTAAACATATCTGGCACATTAACGTAAGAAACACACTATGATTACTCTACCCATGTGTACCTGCAAAAGAAAATAACAAGCTCCTGCAGTAGCATTTTAGAAGGACGATTTGGTATTCATCAAAGACCTTCCAATGGCTACCGCGTCTTCTAGTGCTTAGGAGTGGCTTATACACATAGCTCAGTCATAGAACTGCGGAATAGAAACATACGGTTATGCAACGTCTAATAAGTACCCCTAACCCAGAGACGCTCTTACTTGCAAGTCCCATTACCCACCAATAATGATGTGTGTTTTAGCATCACAAGGGAGGAAGGGTAAGGCTTAAGTCAGCAACCTCTCACTGTCCCCCTGCTAGAAGACAAACGAAAAACACACAACATTCAACATACATATGACTGTTAAATGAATAACCTGGGTATCTTTCCCAATGCAATGTCAGTATGTAACACACCGTATCAACTGGCGTAGAGAAGAGCAAATCTTTTAAGTTGAGTTTAAAGTCTTAAATGTGACGATGATATACCACCTGGTATATATGGAGAGCCAAATGTCTTTTGTATTTCATTTCTCCAGGACACATGTACTTGGACTTTACACGAGCCTGAAACAAGGATAGGTTTCTGCACCATAAAAAACAACTAAGGCTTTGAACAGGAATTCACAAAAAGGCGGCCTATAGCCACCAAGTTTGGCATAAAGGAAATCGGAACAGCGGTGTCAGTGACACCCTTACCCCACCGGGTACTGCTAGCGTCTGGATTCCATCGTCCCGGCACTGCCGAATCCTACCAGGATAATCTGCAGCGTTTCCTCCTTCCTCGCCGGCTTACACAGCCTGCCGGGAGGCTAACCGCGCCATTTCCTGTGTGCGCGCTATGCGCCACACAGGCTTCTGGGTACTGTAGTTTGTATCCTCTGCGGGGCGTAGAAGCGGCCGGGTTCTCCTTCTCGCCAACCCGCCCGCAGCCTCTGCAACACATCGGCGACCCGCCTCCAGAACTCCCCTCGCTGCAGCGACTCCGAGGGGTGGACAGTGGTCGTTAGCACCCGGTACGTGACAGCACATCCCTCTTCCGAAGACCGCTTACATGAACCAGGTTTGTTGGGATGTTTCGCATGAAATGACTTAATACGTTTCGGAGCATGCATTCCTGCCGCAGGCTCCCACGAGTTTTCTTCCACACTTATCCCTTCCATGATACTAGGTACCAGAGCCGTGAGCCTCTCATCTTGGAGTCTAGGATCTCACGAACCTCATACTCTGGTTCGTTATCTATCCATATAGGAGAAGACTTCTTTTTGATGGGTGTGTACGAGGGTTTAAGAAGTGAAACATGGAACACTGGGTGTAGCTTCATGGATTTTGGAAGTGCCAGCCGCATAGCAAGAGGCGAGATCACCTTCACTATTTTATAGGGACCGATGAATTTCGGATTAAACACACTATATTTGCGGAACCGAATGTTTTTGGTAGATAACCATACTACATCACCCGCTTTGTAAACAGGATTTGGTCTGCGGTGTTTGTCAGCCCTTGCTTTATAGAGTACTTTAGCTTTTTTCAGGTTTCTGTAGGTGTGTTTCAAGGTTTGCTGTATGTGGGTAATTCTTGTTTGTACTTCTGGCACCTCTTGATTGATCGCGGGATGGATCAAGGGTATGAATCGGGGATGAAACCCGTAACTGCTATAGAAGGGAGCTATTTGTGTTGCTTGATGTTTTGCACTGTTATAGGCTATTTCGGCCAGACACAGCAATTCTACACACGCATCAGAGTTCTCTGCAACGTAACACCTCAAATACTGCTTCAGTGTCTGATTTAGCCTCTCGATCTGTCCATCCGATTGTGGGTGGAAGCTGGTTGATTGTGAAGGATTCATATGCAACGCAGTACACCAGGCCTTCCAAAACTGGGCTATGAACTGGGGACCCCTATCCGAAACAATATAGGTTGGAAGACCATGTAGCCTGATCACATGCTGCATCAACATCTGGGCTAGTTGTCCTGAGGTGGGTTCTTGTGCGCATGCAATGAAATGACTCATTTTCGTAAGACTATCCACCACTACTAGGATGGCGGTACAGCCCTTGTCTTTTGGTAGTCCCACTATAAAGTCTAAGGAAATGGTTTCCCATGGGATCAAAGGAGTTGGAAGCGGTTGTAGCAATCCTTGGGATTTTCCATGGTCTACTTTGGCTTGTACACACGTTTCACATCTGTGTATCATGTCGTTTATATACTTTACTACGGTAGGCCACCAGAACTGCCTGTAGATTCTGTGGAGGGTTTTCTCGATGCCGTTATGTCCTGCACTATGAGCAGTGTGACACCACTGAAACACCTCTTTGCGTAAGGCCTTGTTCGGCACTAGCAGTTGTTTACCTTTCATCGGCAATCCGTTGATCAGAGTCCATTGGGTGTGTTGCTTTAGCCATTCTTTCCAATAGCGATTTTTTACCCCCTGTGCTACTTTTTGTAGGAATGTATCCGTTTGAAGTAGCCCCAGTACTTGTTTCGGATTCAGAATAGAATGTTGTTGTTCCATTCTGTTTTCGGGAATGGTTTCTTGCCTGGACAAGGCATCAGCTTTTTTGTTTTCTGCTCCTGGTCTATACGTAACAACGTAATGGAGTTCTGAGAAGAAGAGCATCCATCGTAGTTGTCTTGGGGATAACATTCTGGTGGACCGCATAAACTGCAGGTTGCGGTGATCCGTATACACGGTCACCACATGTCTGGCTCCCATCAATAGATGTCTCCAATCACTGAAGGCGTCCTTAATGGCCAGCAGTTCCTTTTCAGCTATGGTGTACCTTAGCTCCGCATCATTCAATTTTCGTGACATGTAGGCTATAGGGTGCAACTGGCCCGGGGTTTTGTGCCTTTGTAAGAGTATGGCTCCTATGGCTACATCGGATGCGTCAGCCTCCACCACATAAGGGCTTTCTGGGTCAGGGTGAGCCAAAACGGGAGCTGTAACAAAGGCCTGTTTCAGGTTCTGAAAGGAATCCTCAGCTTCTTGTGTCCAAAGGAAGGGTACATTCTTCCTTAGCAATTTAGTGATGGGAGCTACCGTGTTTGAAAAATGGCTTATAAACCTGCAGTAAATATTCGCAAAACCAAGAAAGCATTGTATGTCTCTAACTGTGGTAGGTCTTGGCCATTCTTTAACAGCCTGTATTTTTCGCTCTGACATTTCCTGGCCTGTGGGGGACAGCATAACCCCCAGGAACTCTACCTTCTGCATGTGAAACTCACATTTACTGAGTTTGCAGTACAGTCCGTTCAGACGAAGTGCCTCGAACACCTGGTGAACATGTGTAAAATGTTCTTTGACTGTGGAAGAGTAGATCAAAATATCGTCAATATAGGCCACCACAAACCTGTCCAGAAACTCCCACAGCACCTCGTTCACAAAGTACTGAAATGCTGCGGGGGCATTGCGGAGGCCGAAGGGCATTACGGTGTATTCATACAGCCTGTATCTCGTACGGAAGGCGGTCTTCCACTCATCGCCTTCCCGTACGCGTACCAAGTGGTATGCTCCTTTTAGGTCCAGTTGTGTGTAAATGGTGGCTGTTTTGACTTGTTCAAGAAGAACAGGTGTCAGGGGTAGTGGATATCTATTTTTTATGATGATGTTGTTTAATGCTCTAAAGTCTATGCAGGCTCTTTTCTCGCCATTTGCTTTCGGTATAAAGAAAAGCGGAGACCTCGAGGGGCGTATAAACCCGTTCTCCAAGTACTTATCAAGGTAGTCTCTCAGATGAGCATTTTTGGGTTCCGTCAAGGCATACAATCTCCCACAAGGTATCACTGCTCCAGGTAATAAGTCGATCTGGCAGTCGCAATGCCTATGAGGAGGTAATGTGTCTGCGTGTTTCTCACAGAACACGTCCTGGTAATCATGGTACCAAGAGGGTAGGGTAACGTCTGTTTCCGCCGCTGTTGCAACACTATGTATCGTGACTAGGCTAGCCACTGGATTCACCACATTGGATAAGCAATGCTCCTTACACCATGAACTGTTAAAGTCCACCGTCTTGTTTTCCCAATTGACAGCGGGGTTATGCAACACCAACCAAGGAAGACCCAGAATGATACCATATTGTGGAGCCTGAATGATATTAAAACTCAACCATTCCGTATGTCCCTCCCCACAACACATTTCTAGACTATCTGTTTGGAACCTTATAGGACCGGTACTCAATTCTCTCCCATCGACTGCCAATACCTCTTCAGGGCTATTTTTGGCCGTTAACCCCAGACACAGCCTTTGAGCCATAAGACTGTCCATAAAGAGTCCTGTGGCTCCGGAATCAAGCATGGCGTCTACGCTCTGCCATCCCTTCTGGGACCTTAAACGGATGGGGAGAAAAAAATGCTCTGAGGACAAACCTGCTTTAGGTTTAATGGAAGGGATGTTCACACCACCCAAAGATCTCCCTTCTGGTATCCTTGAGTTTGTTAGTTTCCCTGTGAACTATCTGTGCTCGCCCCTTGTGGTTTCTTGAATCCTGTGTTGGTTTGAGGTTTAGCTAAGCATTCCTTAACGAAATGGCCCTTCTTACTGCAATACATGCAGAGGCCATTTCTCCTTCTTGTCTCTCTCTCTGCTTGGTTCAGTGGGGCTCGCACCGCACCTATATCCATAGGCTCGCCGGAAGACCCAAACGACCCCCCTATACCCCTGTTTTTGTCAAACCGGGGGGGGTGGGGTGGTCGTTCAACTCTCTTCCTATCCCCCTTGCGTTCCCCCAAACAGTAATCCAACCGTAATGTGAGGTTAATAAGATCTGTGCACGTAGACGGTTGAGGATCAATTTGGGCTAGGACATCCTTCATCTCGTCTTTTAGCCCTTGATAAAACAAGGCGGCTTTTTTCTCTTCCGGCCACTGGGTTTCTGCCACTAACCGTTGGAATGCATTGATGTAAACTACCAGATCCTTATTACCCTGCTTGAGTTCCAACACCTCTCTATCAACCGAAAAGGAGGCTTCTCTACGATCGAACACTGTTTCAAATTCCTTTCTAAACTCATCCCAGTCGTACAACATGGGGTCATCTCTGCGTACATAGGGTACCGCCCACTGCGCAGCATCCCCAGTTAGGTACGAAATCATAAAGGCTACCCTAGCCTGGTTAGTCGGAAAAGCTTTAGGTCTACAGGAAAAGTGTAACAATATCTGGGTCATGAAGACCTGCACCTTGGAGGCTTCTCCATGAAAACGTTCAGGAGCAGCCAAAGGTATAGGTGTGGGGACTTCTACAGTAAGTGGTGTAGGAAAAGAGGAACTCCCAAACTGCCATGGGCCCCGTCCGGGGCTTCGTCCTGGTTGGGCATCAAAGGGGTTTCTCTGAAGCCTGTCTACAGTCTCTTGTAAGGCTGCTGTCTCCGCCCTAGAAGCAACAACTTCCTGCTGTAAGGTCACTAACGTAGCTATCACATCCTCTAGGGTGGCCATGGTCACAATGAACCGACCGGGAGAGGTATATTATAAATTAGGCAGATTATTCTGTCACGTGTCCCTCGGAGGCCTCTCAGGATCGGTTCGTTGCTCAAATGGGTCCACCTATTGACATCCTCAATTCCGACTTGCTATGCTAGCACGGAAGATTAAGGGGGTCAATTGGGGGAAGGAAAGGATGGGAACCGCGGGGAGGGAGACCTGTGAAGATAAAAGCTAGTTATAGAAACACTGCTCTAAACATATCTGGCACATTAACGTAAGAAACACACTATGATTACTCTACCCATGTGTACCTGCAAAAGAAAATAACAAGCTCCTGCAGTAGCATTTTAGAAGGACGATTTGGTATTCATCAAAGACCTTCCAGTGGCTACCGCGTCTTCTAGTGCTTAGGAGTGGCTTATACACATAGCTCAGTCATAGAACTGCGTAATAGAAACATATGGTTATGCAACGTCTAATAAGTACCCCTAACCCAGAGACGCTCTTGTTTGCAAGTCCCATTACCCACCAATAATGATGTGTGTTTGAGCATCACAAGGGAGGAAGGGTAAGCCTTAAGTCAGCAACCTCTCACTGTCCCCCTGCTAGAAGACGAACGAAAAACACACAACATTCAACATACATATGACTGTTAAATGAATAACCTGGGTATCTTTCCCAATACAATGTCAGTATGTAACACACCGTATCAACTGGCGTAGAGAAGAGCAAATCTTTTAAGTTGAGTTTAAAGTCTTAAATGTGAGGATGATATACCACCTAGTATATATGGAGAGCCAAATGTCTTTTGTATTTCATTTCTCCAGGACACATGTACTTGGACTTTACATGAGCCTGAAACAAGGATAGGTTTCTGCACCATAAAAAACAACTAAGGCTTTGAACAGGAATTCACAAAAAGGCAGCCTATAGCCACCAAGTTTGGCATAAAGGAAATCGGAACAGCGGTGTCAGTGACACCCTTACCCCACCGGGTACTGCTAGCGTCTGGATTCCTTCGTCCCGGCACTGCCGAATCCTGCCAGGATAATCTGCGGCGTTTCCTCTTTCCTCGCCGGCTTACATAGCCTGCCGGGAGGCTAACCGCATCATTTCCTGTGTGCGCGCTATGCGCCGCACAGGCTTCTGGGTACTGTAGTTTGTATCCTCTGCGGGGCGTAGAAGCGGCCGGGTTCTCCTTCTCGCCAACCCACCCGCAGCCTCTGCAACACGTCGGCGACCCGCCTCCAGAACTTCCCTCGCTGCAGCGACTCCGAGGGGAGGACAGCGGTCGTTAGCACCCGGTACGTGACATGCGGTGTGTATCCAGCTAGGACTGGCCATTTTGTATACTGTGTGGGAGGGTTCCTTTAAACCAATTGGCATGTTCTTGTTAAGTTAGAGGAATTACTACCTCCTCGTAAGGAGTGTATTCATCAGGCATTTCACCTACTTCATATTTGTGAAGTAGCCGTGTAGCATCATCCACAGCAGGGGATTTAACCCATGAGTAAAATACCTCCGTCCTAAATGCTACGTGTGCATCTACCACGAAGATAATATCTCCACCGTCTAGTGTGAGGCCATGTTGAAGTAATTTTTGAGTGACTGCATGTCTGCAGTTCTCAAAAATATTCTGTGCCATGTTTTGTAAGAAATGCATTACAGAGTTCAGCTAACACAGTGGGGAACAATGTCCTTTCAAGCTTGAATTTACCAACGGCCAATACATAGGTTATACCTACTCAATCTGCCACCACATACGTCTCCAGTTTTAAAAGGTGTATAGGGATCTCTGAGGAAGCACGATTGAACTTCTCAGTTGATCCAATCAAAATAAGAAACCAACCAATGTTGGAAGCGCCATGTCATGTAGTTTCCACAAATCAGTAGGAACTGCACGTTTGAGGACAACATAAACTTAGGATAGTGTCAGATTGATTCCATGCACCCCCGTCGGATCTGTTGTCCCTTGGACCAGCTAGCTCGCAGTGCCACCGTTAGCCCCCTTAAACCTGAACAGGGAGCGAACAGTTCTGGCAACCGCTGAACATGGCAACTCTGTTCCTTCAGGAGCTTTGGTGACAGACTTCCAACTTTTGTTCAGTCACTCCTGCTCTCTTTTGCTCAGAGAAATATACAAATAATACATGAAGGAGTGCTTTCAATATTTATTGAACCGTAGTGATTCTTGTAAAGAAAATATGGGCTGCGATGATTAATAGACAGAAGCAGATAAAAGTTATAATGAGTATCAACACAGTGAATAAAACAAAGAGTTCCACCATCTTGTTGAGATAGGTTACATATGCATACATATAAAAGATTAAAACAATTGAGAGTACCCCTATGATGCTAACCCTGACCTATGTGTCTAGGGTGTGATTGCACGATCTGCCAAGAAACTGCTAGCTTGATGATCTAACCCCTTTACCTGGTGGGTAAGAGTGTATGATCCCGTCTTGGTCACGAACTGGACATCCCTCACGGAGATGTCAGTCTGCTGCTAGGCAAAAGTTTCAGCATGCAGGGACTCCTTGAGATTAGCAGAAGTGTCCTCTGATTATGCTAGGAAACAAAAGGCTATCTACAGAAAATGGTATCCTTGTCTCAGGCCGACATTGTGATCAGGCAACCACTGTTTTGTGTTCTACAGATAGCTGTGTCGAAATATGGATGTAATAATAAACACATTTGTATTACTCATGTGAGAGACCTTGCACCTAATGCCAAGCCAGTGTGATAGTATTCTCACAGAGAGGTCCGTGGAAGCAAGGTCGGTGTTTCTATGAAACTAGTCCAAGCATCACGAATGCAAATGTGTGTCAAACGTCGATGAGGCAAAGAAAAGGCATCTTTGGGAAAAAGGATCGTGTACATGTAAGAACTGCACTAATTCCTACGGGACCAAACTCGTGCACATGACAACAATGGGTAGCGGGGGGTACTGATCTCCAGGTTTGCCAAGGTTCTCTCGTACACAAACCAAGATCCCTTATGATTGCTCAAGCGGGCATGGGAACACTAGCCTTGCTGAAAGCCCAAGGTGCGATCACAATGCATTGGAAAGCCTCAGCACTGCCTAGCGTAGACCACTGTCAGAGCATGCTCCTACCTCGGGCCTCAGCAGAATCTGTTGCGCTCCACTGAAAAGAAGCGCGTGGGCTAAGAAAACACCTGATTGCTGCGGTGTTGGATGAATTGACCTACACACCAGGGAGACTCAGAAGGGGACGCTAGCTCGACCTAAGTGAGACATAATGTGCACACCCCAGACTCTTACCCCATGCCTGCGACATGCTTGGTTATTTTTTACCCACTACCCAATCCAAGGACATGACTGGCCCCCCACACTACAATTACATGTTGGTGCATAGAGTGCAGTGCCAACCCCACAGCCTCTCATTGTTGCTAAACAGGTATAGTCTCACCATAAGACATTCATCCACAATCGATGCACAGGGACAGGCTCACAGTTTAGTACAGTTCTCTCATTGTTTCTTTGTTTTTTTCATAAATCATCTGATGGAACAGTGAGTTCTACTGATCCCAGATGCTGCTCAGTCAGTGATATTGTGTACATAATGATGTACCTATCATTAAAAAGATTGTTTAAAAAAAATAAGAGTGAAGGCTAAGTGTGCTTTCTTGTAGACTTCATCAAAGAAAGGTGATACCATTCTCTATACTAAATATGTGGCCTTGGGTCTGCTGGCAGCCCCCCAGACTTTTACATTCTGCTCTTTGGTAAATTGCAGCACTGGGCTGCTGTTTACTTGACTGAGATTTATGGGCAAGCATTTATGTACATGTTAACTGAAGAAAAGGAAAAGAAGCAAAGAAGGTGTCCTGCACCGCTTATCTTTAGGAACATTCATTTTTAAAGACATCTGACAACAGATATGTAAAGATATGATAAAGCCTTTCTCAAACTTCAAAAAAGGATACTTAGTTAAATTTAAGTTTCACTTTAGTACATCAAATTAGATCACCGCATGACAGGCATTTATTAAAAGCAATAGTTTTCAAACATGTACTTAGAAACAATCATGCCCCTGCCATGACAACAATGTCATTTGTGAACCAAGAAGCAAGTCAGTTGTCAAGTGTACCTTCTGGGTAGCCTAGGTTGTTATTACACATAGAACAACGTTATAGTTTATTAAATCAAACACAAGAGAAGGTTTTGTACAGTGTAAACTCTGATACATGTATTTCACCTTTTTTCACTTTACTCTCATATGTGGTTATGATGAAAAGGAGGCAAAGTGAAATAAAACAATTGCTTAGGGTCACACCATTTGGTTGCGCTGGGACATTGGGATCGAATCTAGATTTTCAGGTTTTACATTGTGAAATTCAGCCACTAGATGGGTATCTCTTTCCTCTCTCCTTTTAATGAGTGTGGGTGACAGACAGAAGCCACATTAAGGCTCAGTTTGTTTTGGGTTTGAGAATACAAGAGATCCTCAAACTGAGACAGGGCCAGGAATCTGGTTCGAGCTTGTTTCAAGATTCATAACTTTCATTCAACACCATATATTAGTGAGTGGACTATGATACTGGGTGCTCTTCAACATGGGTAAAGTCAAATGATTGTTTGGTTACAGTTGTTTTCTTAACACATACTATCAGTGTTTAGGGTGATTCAAGTTTTTCCTAACTGTTAAAAAAGGACCAGAGAAATATGTTCAGAAAGTGATTACCCAAGAGCTCACAATTTGTCGAAACTTGAGGCTGAAAAAAAGCATGCCTTCGGGTTCCATAATTTCCATCTCACTCAATAAACAAAAACTTGGTATTAGCAGTTCTGGTGGTGAGACTTGAGGACTTCTCTCGTCAAAGGAATGCCACTATGCTGTGGAACCTGCCCAGACTTTAAATACAAAGTTCATCACCATCATATTTTGGCAAACTGGTAAAGCCAGGATTAAACATCAAGGGCCCGATTCACAGAACTAACTTACGTCAAAAACGTAAAGTTAGTACCTTTTGGTATTCACAGAATACACTTACTCATTTTGGTATTCACAGAATACACTTACTCATTTTGGTATTCACAGAATACACTTACTCATACTAACTTTATGTCCGCACTCGGGCCGGAGATTCCGGCCCGGAGGTGGAGATTCCGGCCGTTTGTGGAGATTCCGGCCGTTTGTGGAGATTCCGCCACCGGCCGGAGATCTCCGCAACCGGCCGGAATCTCCACAACCGGCCGGAATCTCCACAAACGGCCGGAATCTCCGGCCGGAATCTCCACAAACGGCCGGAATCTCCACCTCCGGGCCGGAATCTCCACCTCCGGGCCGGAATCTCCACAAACAGCCGGAATCTCCACCACCGGGCCGGAATCTCCGGCCCGAGTGCGGACATAAAGTTAGTATGAGTAAGTGTATTCTGTGAATACCAAAATGAGTAAGTGTATTCTGTGAATACCAAAATGAGTAAGTGTATTCTGTGAATACCAAAAGGTACTAACTTTACGTTTTTGACGTAAGTTAGTTCTGTGAATCAGGCCCCAAGTCTTCTACTGCTAAGGTTAAAACGTTCCCACTGTCCCAAGTCTAGCGGTCAAGGTTGGGTATATGTGCCTGCCCACCTCAATGATGCACACCTGGTTGGAGGATTTTTGCCATGGATTTTTTCTAGCCTTAACTGATGCTGTTTCTAAACATTCCTAATGTTTACAAATAAGAGGCTAGAGGAATAAGGGGACTGTGAGGTCTAAGACTCTAATTCATTCCGATTCAGTATTCAGGTTACTTCCTTTCTACGCTCGACTTGCCAAAGGTAGCGAAAGCAAGGAGAGATGGCTTGCCCCAGAGTACAGAAGAGGGATAGAGACTCAGATACCACATAACATTGTTCACAACTCCAGAACAATTATTTGAATAGAGTTTGATTTGATTTAAATAATATGAATTTATTCAAGAAAACTTGATTATCACATTACAATGAATAATGGTATGAATAAATGTACACTTTATATTTGACATTTATATCTTAATACCCAACATACCCATTTCAAGAAGAGGGATGCGTAACAGAGAAAAACATAATAATTATAACAGGAATGAGAGGTGCTGCTGTAATTGAGTAGTGTAACTGTAGTCAAAGCGGGGCAGAGGCACTCCACTAGAGGGTTGTGATTTGTGTGATCAGAGGAGTGCACGAGTGGGACTCTAACCTGAGACATACAGGTGTGTTCCCCACTCAGAAAGCGAGGAGAGTTGGCCATTTATTGACAACCTAAACACATGAAAGAGCTTTATTCTGGGTATGGGAAAAGCTAAAGGGAAATGGAAAGGGTTTTTGGTGGGTACTGTGATTTACCATTATTGTCTCAGGTACTTTAGCTTCAATTTGGCTACCCAGTTTACTCCTTTTGTACTCTAGACTCACCCAGGGCAGCAGGGCTCCTCACAAGATTGCTCCAGGAGGCGATAGTATTTTTGGAACCCAGATTCTGCCCGATACAGCAATTGCACAAACTGTATTCAGTCTCCAGTCAGAGGTAGGTCTTCTAAACAAATTGTGTTTTTAATTTCGCTATAGAACATGGAAGGTACCTGAAATGATAAACAGCAAAACAAACCAGAAGGTTCTAGCTCTTTCTGCAACTGAGTTAGAACTCCAAACTGTTTTTGGCACTAACACAGTAAGATCCTATCATTCAAATGGCACAGACATCCATGGTCAAAGTTATTCAGGGGGTCAGGTTTATGCATTACTGGCTACCTTGAGAGGCTTCAGCTTTCGTTTCTCACACTGGCTTTTGTTAAAATATTCAGTCCTTAATAAGTGGCTAAATGCCCGACAAAATCTTGCAATGAATAAAATATGCTACAATATGTCTGCCCACTGACCTAGGTTCTTAGCTACCTCATTACAGTGGATTTGGTAACAGGGTGATGAGGCTTTGCCAAACATATTACAGAACTCAAATGTTTTTTAAAACAAAACACACTCCCAACCCTAAAAAATGAACTGAGATTCTCATCCATAGAAAAGATCATGGCTTCAGTGTGTCAATGGACTGGTTCCAAACTCAAAGCCCAATGCCCAATTAACAAAGTCCCTGGGACCTTGGTCTCCAGTGACAGAGCCCCTGAAACATTTCAGGAGAATACCAATTACAGCACCACCGGGTCAACAAAGTCAAATGTTTCAACAGGGGAAGCACCTGTTCTGGAAGTAGCGGCTCCTGGAGGGAGTGCTGCCGGGTGGTGGGGCAGGGCGGGGGAGGGGCAGGGCAGGGGAGGGGCAGGGTGGGGGGTAGTAAACTCCGGCATACGGCCGAACGGAGGTAAGTACATAAAAAAACAAAAAACGAATGACAATGCGCACGCTGCATCGCCATTTGGCGATGCAGCGCGCGCAATGTAATTCGTTTTATTTATTTATTTATGTACTTACCTCCATTCGGTCGTATGCCTGAGTTTACTACCCCCCACCCTGCCCCTCCCCCGCCCCACCGCCCCGCAGCACTCCCTCCAGGAGCCGCTTCTGTGTTCTGGAAATGCACCCATTGAAAGTTACCCAAAGACACCGAACTCTTGGAGTCCATGTCTCACGAACGACTGGGTGGTATATGCACTAAGGGTCGGAAAACAGCAAAATCTATCTTTCACTAGGGCAAACCTCAGAAATCTGATACTATAGAAGGCAAACTGCAAGATATGTCAAAATGATGAGATATAACATAACTTCTCACATGACATCTCCCATTGCTGGTGATAACACGTGAGTTGGGCCCACTTTCTTACCCCACAAGATAAACCTTTCTTGGGGGCCTGAGAAATAAAAAGAAGTTAGAAATAATTCCCTTTCACAATTACAGTATAACCCATTTGGCCACACAGTAAAGCTTGGAGTCAATAAGTGGGATTAAGTGTAGATTTATTGCAAATTCAAAGCCAAAGTGATATATAAATCAGTCTCAAAAACATAGTATAGAAATACAAGATTACCAACAGAGAACTGAATCTACGCACAAAGTTTATCCTCAATAACAGGAAGCATATGAGGAATTTGGTAGCAATCGTACAAAGTATAAGAAAAACCGCTTGATGGTTAGATTGAAAGCTTCAGTCCTACTGCCTATAATGCATGAGGGACTACAAATTCTCCTTAACTGACCTACACTAATTGATGTTGGAAAGAAACCCTATTTAGATCCAATATAATAGAAAGGTGCCAGCATAGCAGAATTTCTGTAGAAGTTCTCCAAGGAAAGAATGTTGCATATCATAAAGCCACACAACAAGAGTAGCTGTTAGAGATCTGTACCTCTCCTAGTCTGAAAGGAATCTGAACAAAGCTAAAGATTATTGCCTAGTTATACCCATAGAAAGAAGCTTCTAGAATCTCCTATCAAAGGTCTCATTAGTGTCCACCTTCAAACGATACTCTGCGGCAGCCACACTCGTAACTCTTTTCTTTGATCCACATATTCGAAAAACATCCTTGGATTCCATCCCCTCATTCTGCCGAAACAGTAGTCCTTCCTTTTCTCATTAGTCTTATTGTTCTTGCCAAGAATACTCCCTTTGAGCTTCTCTATCTAGTTCACGCAATGTGCCTTTTTCTCATCTCATTAGCTCATGCACAGCACCTACAGAGGGGGGAAAAACATTGGACCCAAATCAAATATTCGCGTTGAAGGTTAAACGTTGTGAAATCCAAATGCTTAAGGCCTATGGACAACTTTAGCATAGTAAACATCTCAGCACACGTTGTAACTGCATGATTACAAATACATAGACAGTCACATTCATAAATGCGAAATACTGTTTGAATAACTACATTTCCTGTTATATGATAAATGCAAACTATTATTGAAATGGGTACATGGATACAGGAAGATCAACATTGTTATTCAAACAACATATGTACAGCTAAATATAAGAACTGCACTCGTTACTTGTGAAGAAAATGTTAACATATATACACACATAAATGTCGAGGTTACATGGTAAATATACTTTCTATATTGGTTCAAGTGCACTATACTTCATTAAGTTTTAGATCACACAAATACATAAGGACATAAATAAACATATATCAGGCCTAATCAGTTATTAAAGGGTGGAGCCAAAATTACGTTCTCCACTGCACCTGATATTGATGACAAATGTCTAGTGGATCTGCCGTGATTATTTATATTGCAGCATATTGATGATGGCCTGTGCCCTTCCTGAACAATATCCTTATGCTATCATGTGACAAATGTTCAATTTACTCTACTGGTTGTCTGAGGTGTACCCAAGTATGTGATATCCCTTCTCTTTTCTGAAGTGCTACTTGTTTTTATTATGATGCTACCTTGACATTTGGAGAAGGTGACATGGCTGAGAGAGAAGCTGTCCAGTTATTGTTTGTAAGACCTTGTGACGCACTTTACACCCAACACATATCACTTCAGGGAACTGCATTAATAACATGGGGAGAAAAGCTTAAGTCTTAATATGTGCTGTGGTTAAGCTCCCATAAAGATAAGCAATCAAAAGCCTAAAAAGTAAAGTCAGGTTTGTGCAAGAACTCCTGGCTTACCCTCATTAGCTGTGGCTAAGCATAAGGCTTTCCTGTGAAAACATCATTAAAATCAAACAATAAATGAGATATTATTCCCAAACGTATTTAGTAAAAATAAAAGTAATGCTTAAAATAAAATGTAACAAAAATCAGTTAAGGGGTTCAGAAGTTGCACAGTTTCAAAAATCTTTAAAAACAGACAAAGAACTCAGTTGGGTCAAAGTCCAATGCGAGACCTAGGAACCTTCTACAGCTAACTAGAAATGGAGATAGTTTAATGGAAAAGCTGTGGTTTCCGCCCAGACAAGTTCCTTTGCAGACCAACACTTAGGTATCCTTTGTGGTTGACTATTCATGGAGCGTGTTTTGTGTAAGGATGAGCAGTTCAACATGGTCAATAGTTTTACTTTTGGCCATAGAAGTTCTATTGGAGCTCAACATCTTCCACCGGGTCAAAATTGGATGCTGTAGGCGATCAGGGAATTAGTGAGGTTAGATAACTTTTTGTCACAGCCCTGCAGTAAACTTGAACTTTATACTGAAAAACCTCAAATGTGATAAAGCTTTACATCCTGGCCACCTTTTTTAGGTAGGCTTGGTGCCTGTCACGGACCTTGGAGAGTTGAAAAATGTCAAAGGCCCAAATTCATCTAAAGCTGAATATCTGGAGAGGAGCCAAGATAGCAGACTGAGCAGATATGTCTCCTGGCTGCTGTCTGTCCTTGGGCTGTGGATAAGATGGACAGCAGGACATAAAAAGTCACCCCTAGCAGACAAGACGAGCCCCACAAAAGGGGCAGAATAGTATCCCTCTAAGAGGGCTAAAGTGGACAGGAGCCTAGATCATGGCAGCAGCAGTCTGAGCTCAGAGGAAAGACTTGGAGCTTCATAACCAGGAGTGTGGAAGTGAAAAGGGTAAAAAGCCCATAGGTGGGAAGAAGCAATAGACGAAATCAGCAACACAAGAATGGAAAATTGTAGGACCAGCAGGGGCACAGGTAGGAGAGCAACGATGAGCTCAGATGAGGACAAAAATGCCAATGTCTAAGTGAGGTCAGGATAGGCTCTGGTCACTGAGATGAGGGGGGAGAAGGACTGTGCATAATGCATGATACCTAAGTATTTGATATAGGCTCAAAGGAAGGGAGTAGATGCAACCCCCTTTACTTTCCTGACCTAACTCAAACGTAAAAGAAGAGGCCCTCCTGTGCTGCTGGTAAAGGCAATAAAGGAGGAAGAGAAGAACAGAGAAAAATCAGCAGGGGCTGGATTGCATGGCGTCGCCAGGAACCACTGGTGGGCAGTCTCTACTCTTGTGAGGGGGGAAAGGACATACATACTAAAGGGTCACAATGAGGAATGGTGCACTAGAGGACCACACATCTCAATACAACGTTGGAAAGAACAACAAGTGAACTGAAAGCCACCCAAAAACAGTGCACAAAAGGGCTTCACTCAGTATCTGTGCACTATTCAGCAACCAGTCTTTCACCAAACATCCACACAGTGATGTACGGCTTATACTTTCTCAGTAAAAACTATGTGTTTGTTGGACAACATAAACATCAGGACTGTGTGAGGTCTGATTCAATGCACACCCTCAGGATATGTTGGCCTGTAGTCCTGCTCGCCCACAGTGCACCATCTGTACCCGTAACCTGACAAGGTAAGAAATGGATCATGCAACCTCAGAACATGACAACCCTGACTCTCCAAGGAAATCGTGGTACACAGATCTAGACCCTTTTTGTTTAGTTACTGATGCATACCCAAAGAATTACGCAATAAATACACAACCTGCAGTGTCAATATTTATTGAAGCATAATCAATAGAAGGAAACAGAATAACGTAATTAGCATTATGAGAATGGTGAGAAAGATAAACAGTTCAACCATTGTGCTACAACAGTGGATCTATGCTGGCATATAAGTACTGCACTACATTGTACTCCTACCTAGCACTACCTAATGCAGTATGTCTAGGGTGGGTGAATCTTCTAAATCCCTGTAGGGTGATCTAACTCCCCATTACCTGTGGGTAAGTGTCATCAGGGTGCCCATCTTGGTGGAGTGATGAGCATCCTCCCTCGCAGAGGTATACAGGAATCAGAAGGGCTGGAATTTCGGCATGTAGCGACCTCACAGGGCCAGTGAAATGCTCCTCTAACTAAGCAAGTAAGTGATGCTGTTTATATAATAAACATCACCCATGCTGCAATGCCAAAGCCCCAGTCAGGCCGCTATTGTTTATACTATTGTGATAGCTCTGTCACTGAGCGGACAAAAATAAGTGACAACATTTTACGTAATTAACTTAGCCCTTGTACAAAATGTTCAAGGTAGTTGATAATATGCCCGTGAAGTGGAAATGTAAGCAAAAGGTGTTTCAGGGAATATTATACTGCACAGGCACGCAATGAAATGGGAAACAGCGTTTACAACGCTGTCATCACATCGCGTAACTATTACATCGCGGTTGGGTTAGAATGACTTGCTGTAGGGGGCACTCTAACCTAAGGAATAGTATAATTTACTATTCCAACACCTTCCCTACTGTTGTGCAGGCTGGAGTTGGAATAGTAAATTATACTATTCCTAAGTCCAGCGCGCCCCCTACAGCAAGTCGATCTAATGACTTGCGATGTAAAGGTATCGCGTTCTAACAACGCAATCGTTGTAACGACCGCGTTGTAATAGAACGCGATGTTATAGCATGAGAAGTAACATGCTATATTCCAATTAAATGTGTGTCAAATGTCAATGTTCAGTGTTCAAGAAAAGAGGTCAACTTTAACTATTGAACATGCAAAACGGTGGTGTTCTCACTCGATCCGAATGTGACCACATGACAACAGGAAGTCTTGGGCCTAAGAGCTACACAGGAAGTGCAACAAATGGCCATTATGCAGAAGACACATCTTTTCTTACTGCGTTGTTTGATTTTGTTGGGAAGAAGGGGGAACTTGACATGGTTGCTGGTTTTTCTTCCTTGTACACCATTTAAAAATATCCACCTCTGGAAATTCCAAAATCTGACAGCCCATTGAAACTACACCCAAATAAGCACTTCTATTCAGGAGTCATTACAAATCCCATGTGTACATGATACCAATTACGAAAATCCTTACATACAATGTTAAAGGCCCTAATCCCACAATGAAGAGGCAGACAATTTGGAGGTCCATAACGTACTCCACCCAGATACTAGCCAGATACTAGATATACTGCATTTTCAGTAAACTCACTTGACTAAGACAGAACAGAGAGAGATGGACTAAGAACTGTCCAACTGCCCTCTACTCCTTGGCTACAAAGAAACAAAATGAAACAGCTATTTTCTTCATGAAAGACCTCTCTACCATGAATACAATACAAAAACAGAGAAAGAGGGTAGGGTTTTGATAAAAAAAGAGTCCTTCTAGACAATCAGCCAGTCACAATTGCCTCAATGTATGTCCCCAAATATGGCACAAGTCTTATCTTTACAAAGCTTTATATCACTCTTAGCAGAATATGCAAATAGAGATATCATTTTAACAGAGGACTTTATTCAGTATCAAGTGGATATTTAGGCAGGTCAAAGCAGGGCAGTAATTCAGTGGGCGGCTTTTCTAGAAAACTGAAATCCTTTTTAAATAGAGCTGAGCCTCATAGATACTTGGATGGAGACAGACCACAGGACATCAACTATACATACCTTTTTCCATTTGCATCACTCTTATCACATATTGATATAATGTTAGTTAATAATCCTCTATTGTCAGTGGTGGAATTGGTGGACAACAGCTCCATTGCAGCTTAAGCTCATGCACCCATTTGCCTCTAGAGTAATGTTCATTTGAAAATAAGAATAGTAATTCTCTGGTGCATGCACCCCATATTATTTAGCGACCTGCGCAATGATGTCACGGAACAGCCAACAATCTCAACCATTCCATTTTAAGAGGTATATATAAGGGGTGTCTGATGGACCCCTCAGTGTTTGCATTAAGCACAGTGTAGAACACATCAGACAGGCAGACTGAATTCAGGGCATATCTTTTGGCTCTGGTGAATATAAAATGTAACTCTATGCAGATAACATATTATTGGAATTGGGAGACCAAGAATCATTATTGACAGAGGACTGTAGTATGGATTATGAAAACAAGAATATTGAGTGGTAAGTATTGTGATCAAAATGCCACAACCCAAGCTATCGAAGAGGCAAGTGAACAGAGGGAGGTATAGACTAACTATTTGTAACACCACATCTACCTATCTTGAAGCTATACATTTTGTCAAGGTATATATATATATATATATATATATGGCAAAGCTAATACATCAACTACAGATATTTGAGAGGTTTCTGGATATAAGATCAATATGGAAAAATCCAAAATTTTAAATTTAGCTTTACCGCCACAGACTATTCGAGTTATGAAAAACAAATTTTCATATACGAAATGTACTGCAAACCACTGAAGATTCTCTGTATGTTTCCTGAGGCTTCACAATTATGTTGGAGGGGATGTGGGCAAATAGGTGATTCCTTGCATTTTTGGTGGAGCAGCCCAAAGTTAACATTTTTCTGGTCAGAGGTAGCACACACATTAAAGAATGTCTTAGGCTTTCCATTGCTATTGAATTCAAGAGTGTTTATAATAGACCTTAGGCTGAATAAATATATAGCCATATTTCCATGGCAGAGTGGTATATGATTTGAAATAGGAGAAACTCGCAGCCACTTTTCAGTGGATGAAGTATGAGCCCCCTTCGACCTGTCAATGGTATCATAGACTAATCAATAATGGTAATGTAGAAATTGGAGAGCAATCTGGAGGACTTTAGAACTGCTTTTGAAGCTCATTGGAAACCGATTCTGGAATATATGTGAGAGGGTGCCACATTGCTTACCCTCCCACCCAGATGGATGGTTCTAGACCTTTCCTCTTATGGAGAGAGAACTGGGCATACGGGTACAAATTAGGCAGGCAGGGATATAAGTTGGGGTTTGATGTTCAGAGAAGTATTTCTTGATTAAACTTGTCATTCTTGTGGTGCCTTTGGGGAATGCAGTTGACATATTTTAGTTGTACTGTGTACGAGATGACACAGCATTTATTTTTGAGGTCATTGTTGTTAGACCTAGCATCCTTGCTGTGATTTCTCCTGACTTTTTGCCTTCAGACCTCCCTGTTTTTGCTGACTACATTTTTGCTGGCTTTAAGACTATGTGCACTTTACCACTGCTAACCAGTGCCAAAGTGCCTGTGCTCTATGCTTTAAATATGGTAACATTGGCTTATCCACAATTGGCATATTTAAAATACTTATAAGTCCCTAGTAAAATGCAGTACCTGTGCCCAGGACCTGTAAATTAAATGCTACTAGTGGGCCTGCAGCATTGATTGTTCCACCCACTTAGGTAGCCCTTCAAACATGTCTCAGGCCTGTCATTGCAGAGCATGTGGGAGCAGTTTTAAACTGCCATGTCGACCTTGCAAGTTAACCCTCTTTCCAGGCCCAAACATTTATTTTTAAAACATATAAATGACCCCTAAGCTAGGCCCTGGACAGCCCAAGGGCAGGGTGCAGTGTATTTAAAAAATAGGACATGTACTTTTAAGTTTTACATGTCCTGGTAGCGAAAAACTCTTAAATTACTTTTTCACTACTGTAAGGCTTATCTCACTCCCATAGGATAAAATTGGGATTACCGTATTCCATTTTATAAGTGTAATTTCCAATTGGGAGAAGGTGGAACCCCAAAGTTTGGTGTCTCTGGAATCACAATTTAAAAACACAACTAATGGTGAAGTCGGATTGTAATTGTAATTCTGAAAATGCCACTTTTATGGCTTCCAACTTGAAGTGGAATGCATACAGGGACCGCCGAGTCGGGTTGCGGCCATTGCCTCTCTAAAATGTATCAATATGAATTCTTTCGAGCACCTATGACAATAAAATTCCGCAAATTGAAGCCGAATCCTAGGCACACATGAAAGTAGTCAAACAGTATGTAAGTTATTACAGGATCTCCAACATAGTAGAAACAATGAAATAATCTTCTGATGAGTCGGATATTGCTCAGTCTTTAATTCTTTTTTTCATAGAGCCAACGAAAAGGGGGAAACCAGCCAACACGTGTTTCGTCGCATATGGAGAATAATTCCGCGACTTCCTCAGGGCTGTATAAGGAGGATAACAATCTTTGTCGTCGCTCAGCCGGTGATAATTCCAACCCGGCTGGGCTAAACACTTTCAGCAGTTTTGGCTGACTCTAGGGATGCCACTTATCCGGTGAAAGTAATCATCCGGCACGACCATGTGAAGTCCTGGAGTCTCGGACAACAATGGATCGTAACCGTGGTATTGGTTACTCTCCACGTTGTAGGCGCCGTGAAGAAAACTCCGTATATTCAGGAGGTCTTTGGTAAAGTAAAAGATCTGAAGCGTGTACGCTAGAGCTCCTCACGATCGGCCGTGTGCCTAGGATTCGGCTTCAATTTGTAATTGTGAGGGATTTTCCCACACAAAACTGAGGGGTTATAGGGCTTATCCCCTCACCTAGCTGCACCATACTTATACTTTTCTTAAACACACACGTGCGTTAACTAGCAGAGCGCCTATCTCTCCCTGGCCACTAAAAACCCTTCATTAGAGAGCTCCCAAATTCCGCAACTTATCTGTGGTTAGTTTGTCTGCTTATTCATTCTGATTCTAATAACTAGGGGTCTTCGATCTTCATTTCAAACATCTTTTCCTGATGATGCTCTTGTGGATTCACTCCAGAAGAGACCGAATTGTCGACACCCTAACCCATTTTCCTTTTAGTCTCTGGTAAGAACTTACCTGGGAGAATTTGATCCTATGTTTAGGACAGTCTCCATGTTATTTACTTTTGGTAATGGGTTTATGTGCATTAATGACTAGTGACTAAGTGCTATGATCTGCTATTAATGCCTTGGGAGTACCGTCTTATTTTTGAACCCCAAAATGCAACATTGTCTCTTTGAATGCAATTTAATGAATTAAGAAATACACCTGTTTGCATTGTTTCATTCTTTTACTTGAATATATACGCAGTACTTTGTTTTTCATTAATTGTGGATGTCATTAATTGATATCTATTAAGTAATTGTTAATTACATTTTATTTAAACATATCTCTAAATATATCCCTTGTTGGCACTATTACCTGACACTTTTAAAAAGTTGACATTTTCCTACTTTAACCATTTGATGTCTTCTGTCTGTTTCTGAATACACATCCGGGGTGGGTGACAGCTGGGCTTCGTGCATTCTCTCTAGACAGCCCCACACAAAGGGAGCTGAGGTGTGACTGATGGGTCATCCACATCCTGATGTGCCATCCTGGTCAGGATAGGAGGGTGGAGCTGAAATTTAGACCTGAACAGGCTGTGTCCTGTCCCCACACAAAGGGTTGCATACCCCTCTGTAGTGAGTCTGGAGGAAGGACAGGAAGAGTAGGGACTCTGTGCACTTCAAAGGCATCTCTTTGATGACTCCCCCAATTCAAAGGCACAACTGAGTATAAGTACTGGACCTCAAACACCACCACTTGAGTACACTTCTGGATGTGTGGATACTCTGCCAGGAAGAAGAATGGCTGTGCTGCTTAAAGGACTGCCACTTTGCTGAACTTCTACTCTGCTGGACTCCTGCTCTGCTGTGCTGACCTGCTGCCTGCTGCTCTCCTTGCTTGGGAATGAGAAGGCCCTTGTAGGGTGCAAGAGACTAGTTTTTCTCGTCGTAAGAATGGCTTTCTCCTTGGAGATTGAAGAGGAAGCAGATTTCTCTCAGGTCTTCCTCAGCTGACTATACTTTCTTTAACCATTAAGATATAATGGGGTAACCCACAAAAGTCAATGGACCTGGGTACTAATTGATATAGAAAAACAATGGTCCTAGACTTATGTTAAATCTTAGTTGTCTGAAGCAATCATAGACAGCATAGGGTACATATACAGTTTAATTCAATAATGTACCGTTAACTTATTTAAAACACATTCAAATATATCCTCAAAATCCAAAAAGAAATCCAAAAAAGGCACACACAATTGTTTTTATGTGACTCGTATTTTATTCGGTCACTTTTCATACCATTTTATCATATTCAATGTTCAAAACAGAGGAGTGGTAGCTCCAAGGGAAAAAGTGAAGAAAGAAAGTGCTCGTGGAGTAAGATAGAATATATAAGAGGGAGATCCAATCAAGAAAAACAATGATTCATCATTATTTATATTACAATCTTATTAGTAAAACTGGTCGTGATTCATGATTGCACCAGTTCTACATTGAGGCCTGTCCATTAGTTAGTTCATGGTTAATCATTTTGTTATTTCTCAAAAAATGCGCAAACAACGTTTGTCTGTAAGCAAGTAGGGCTGGGATAATAACAGGTACAGGCCCCGAGTAGGGGAGAGTGTCGACGTTTCGACCCTAGTGCAATGAGGGCAGTTTATATCCTCTGCAAGCGGGTCTTCCTCAAGACAGAAAGGAGGGATGGGGGGATGCGGGGAGCAACTGATCATGGGTGATGCACAGTTAAAGTGCCGCCCCTAGGTATAGATATAAAAGTCCGCAATAGAATTGCGGCTTGGTAACAGCAGTTTACCTTCAATTAATGGGTGAGAAAATCGCCCACAGCGTCTTAATACATCATCTTCGCATGGCCCGGGGGAATCCAGCTGGTCTGCTCGAGTGAAGAGCTGCGAGTGACTCAGTGTTCTAAAAATAGGCTTTGGAAAGCGTGCACGTGGTCAGACGTGCATTGTCAGAAGGACAGATGGCCACGTAGAAGCTACTGATATGACCGGCATAAACAACAGACCTACTCGGGGCCTGTACCTGTTATTATCCCAGCCCTACTTGCTTACAGACAAACGTTGTTTGCGCATTTTTTGAGAAATAACAAAATGATTAACCATGAACTAACTAATGGACAGGCCTCAATGTAGAACTGGTGCAATCATGAATCACGACCAGTTTTACTAATAAGATTGTAATATAAATAATGATGAATCATTGTTTTTCTTGATTGGATCTCCCTCTTATATATTCTATCTTACTCCACGAGCACTTTCTTTCTTCACTTTTTCCCTTGGAGCTACCACTCCTCTGTTTTGAACATTGAATATGATAAAATGGTATGAAAAGTGACCGAATAAAATACGAGTCACATAAAAACAATTGTGTGTGCCTTTTTGGATTTCTTTTTGGATTTTGAGGATATATTTGAATGTGTTTTAAATAAGTTAACGGTACATTATTGAATTAAACTGTATATGTACCCTATGCTGTCTATGATTGCTTCAGACAACTAAGATTTAACATAAGTCTAGGACCATTGTTTTTCTATATCGACTATACTTTCTTTGTCTTCTTCTGGTCCTCTTCACGTTCAAGCAGCATTCTGATTTCCAGATGGCAGACAGTTTCTAATAGTGGTAAACCAGGAGTGAATGGTGATGAGTCTAGACCGTTTTAACTGCAAATTGTTGCACCTGAAATGTTTAGTGTTTAATTCGCTTGATGGCCAAAATATCCCAGAAAGCTAAATTCTCTAGGTTTTTCAATGTGATGAAAGCGAGTCTCAGTTGATCTCAGCTATCTGGATTTTCACACCCACCAGTGGACTTGCCAATTTAAATTGTATAGCACAATCTAGGACTGGGCCTGTATTTACCCACTTGTTGTAATCTATGGGTAGAAGTTCCTCCACTGGGCCACTGTGATTGCCTTATGAGTTGGAGTCTCTGCAGCAATTCTAACCTGTCATCTGAAGCAGGTGAAGACCTTGCTTTGATCTAGTAGCACTCCTTGTTACTGTTCAGACCAGAACAAAGGACCCAAACAGGTGTACCAGGAATAGGAAGTAATACTGAATCCACAGATTGAAAAGGCGGCAACAGTCACGGTGACTCAGTGGAGGAAGATGCACGCATGGACCAAAACAAGTGTTCAAATAGACCACCACAAAATCCAGCCCTGTGGTTTAAAAAACATTGATTGTATTAGAGAGGAAGAGAACAATAAGCACAACAAACAAGATAAAAAAATCCAGCGAGTGAAACCACAAAAACGGAGATCAAAACATCCTGAGTTCTCTTAGACTAACATAGGATATGATAGGATAGGATAGCACTTCTAAAGCGCACTAATACCTGGAGGTGTCAAGGCGGTATAGCAGAACAGGAGGACAACAGAGAAGAGGCGGCCAAACAAACAAAACTAGGATGCAAAGAGCCAGGTTTATGGATGTTTTTGAAAGCCAGCTTGGCGGCTGCTACCGAAAAGGAGCGGCCACCCCATCTAGTCCTACGAAATCTAGGGAGCACAAGTTTTTTATGTGAGGAGGATCTCAGTTGCCTCCTCGGAACATACCATTGAGAGAGTGACTTCAAATGGGAGGAGACCTTAAGATGCAAGGCCTTAAAGACCATTCACAGAGCTTTAAAACAAATATGTTTTCTGACAGGGAGCCAGTGAAGGAAACGAATCCCCTCCCTGGCTGAAAGCCACTTGGGAATGTTCAGGATGAGACGAGCTGCTGCATTCTGTACCACCTGAAGTTTGTTAAGGGAAGCATCGTTAATGTTCATGTACAGAGCGTTACACTAGTCTAGCCGAGAAGTAACTAGGGCAATAATAACTGGCTGGTGCAGCTCAGGAGGAATAAAAGGCATAACCTTTTTCAGAATCATCAAGATGTAGAAGCTTGTGCGACTAACCTAGGTGTCAAAACTCTGAACATCGTCAAAGATGACCCCCAGGTCATAAAACAATCACTATAAAAGGAAGCGCCATGTAATGTTCTGATAAAACAAATCTATCACAGAACAATAATTGAGACAGTTAGAAATTGAAGCACAGGGATAACTGTATTAGATGAAGCTCCTGTCAAAAAATCTGATTTGTTTACAAATAACACAATGGCGGTAGTTGCTCACACAGAAAGATAATGTTTTGTGGTCTAATATTTTAATACACGAACAGTCTGAAGCAATAAGAGTACAAAAAATACACTATCCTACATTTTTCCTGTGTTTTAATTCAAGATGTGGTTTTAGGACAGAATGCATGGAGAATCTTAGTTATCATTAAAATGTGGAGTTAGCCATTTCTAAAAATAGTGTTTGTTACTTTATGTGTCTTGAAAACACACAGAATTTAAACTCACTGTCTTCAAAACAGCTGCCAATTTCACAAAGTTGTTAACACCAGCTCCCCTGTCTATATGGCTGACACACTTACTATCTTCAGTGGTTCTTGACAGCATCAAACTGGAGGCAAGGAAGTGCAAAAAAGAAAAAAAACAAAGCAACAGGCTTCTCCATCTTTGCACCCAGGGTCTGGAACAACATCACTGTCCTGTACTCATCAGGACCATCCCAACCCGGTCCCAGTTTACAAAAAAATACGAAGACATATCGCTTTAAAGAGCATTACATGCCGGTGCAGTAACTGCTCACTTCCCCACCCAGAACCCAGCTCCCTCTTCAATCATTTTTGACTGTACCTTTGCATTTAATCATGTACAGCACTCCACTGTTTTGGTAGGGTTTGTGCCAACACCACAGACATATATATATCCATGCAGAGGCTCTATTTTCAGCTTAAAGAAAAAAACCAGACTGTGACATGGTCCAGATTCTTTGGTTATATGCAAGGACAGATATCTTTTGGTTTGGGGAATAGATGGCTGTGAGTGACACCAAAGGCTACAACTTCAAAGTGACTCTAACTGGCCCTGCCACAGGACCTGTCTGATGTTTCAAATGTCAAGAGTGAGAGAAGGAGATGGATCGCCTTGTCAGTCACAACCGCTTATGATTACATGTTGAGCACTTTGAGACTTTCTGCCAACTGACCGTAGGCTTGAAAACTCTCTTTTGAAGAATTCAAAATTGCTTTAAAGTGTGCTAGTGTGTCCTGGGCTTTCGAGTAATAAGGGTTGTGGTGTGCAAGAGCTCTCAGTTCAAGTCACACACTGAGTGCGTGTATCTTTGCCTTTGACCCTGTGCATTGCTACAATGCCTTTTAGTGAGGCTCGCTATGTAAAGAAAGACATACATACATACATACATACATACATACATATGTGCAGGAATTTCACTAAAACCAGCAACTTAAAATCACCCATGATACCCTTTGTTCGTTCATGCATTTAGTAAATGCTTCACACATACAGAGGTTGAAGTGAATAAAAAAGTATGGCAACTGTGATGAGTGAAATAGGGGTGGGGTCAGCGAGTTTGTGGACGAGGCCAGCGATGTGTGTAAAAGACCCCAAAATATTCTGCAAATATTATGTTAGTAGTAAACTGGGATACCATTGCTCATCAAGCTCGTGTCCCCAAAAGTGACAGGTCTGTGTCCTTAAAAGTGGCAGGTCTGTCCTTAAAAGTGACGTGCCTGTGTGTCCCCAAAAGTGACAGGTCTGTCCTTAAAAGTGACGCGTCTGTGTGTCACCAAAAGTGGCAGCTTGTGTGCATAAAGTTTGTGAACATGATGGATGTGTGGCAGCCCTAACAGGAGCTGCGCTGGGTGGTGTGGCAATGGGTTTGTGTCAGTGTTAGCAGGGTATGTAAGGAAAAATAAACGTGTGCCTGTGGGTGTGCGCAAAAGTGTTTTAAAACTGTGCCTGCAGGGCTGTGACAGATGTTGTTTGGGCATGCTGGGCTGTGAATGTACAGACCGCCCTCAAATCCCCCCACCCCCATGGGATGGCAGTGTGAGGCTCGTGAAACACTTGTCCTTAAAAGTTAAAGGGTGTGTCTGTCCTTAAAAGTGACAGTTGGTGCACAAAAGTTTGGGGACATGATGGATGTGTGGCAAGCCAGTGCTACGAAGACAAAAACTTCAAACAGAGAAGCTGCTTTAGCTTTTCAGGCAGGGCTCGGTCATGATTAGCAGTTGTTAAAATGATAAAGGGCCAACAGACGGGGGTCCCAAAACTTCCCCAGGAGAATGTGAAACAGGATTACACGAGGCAGGAAAAATACCCTGCAGGGAAAACGAGGCCTGAGATAAAGCTATCAGTCTCAGCAGGCAGGCAGGGTGGTGACTCAGCAAGATCTACAAACACATTTCCTGGGCCTAGCTCTTCAGGACAGTTCTTAGGCTTGATTAGCAGACGGTAAATGATATCAGTGTACCAAATAGACAATGCAACGGTCTGAAATTGTTCCCTCCAAAGACCACCATTACATGGCTCTAAGCCCGCCCACCACCCTGTAAAGTGTGGGGTCTTCTAATTAGCATGCCAGGTCAAGTATAAAAGGGCACTTTAAGGGTCAGCAGAAACAGACATTTAAAAACCCTTTTTGGAGCGCCTTGTTTGACTGCCTGGTACACAGACCTGCATCAGAAACTTAAGCCAGCCATGGACCAGAACAACTTCTCACAGATTGACGATGCCTGCTACACGTTATTGGAGGTAAATAAATAAAGGGGGGTACATTGTGACATGCTTATGGGGGTTATTTAAAGTGCAAGGGTAATGTATTTAAGGTGAACAATGTTGTAGTTTTAAAAAGAGGCCTAGCGCTGTGTAGGAATGTGTTCACGCTGTTTTAATTAATGCTTAATGCATGGTTGTAGGATGTATAATGTGAATAAAGGTGGCTGTTTTAGTGGTTGTACATGGCTGCTATGTGACGTTTTTTTTTTAAGGGGCATTTTATGCAAGGCATGACTGTATTTATGATGTCTAAGGATGCTGTTTTTGGGGTGTGGGGTTCGGTTACAGGCATTTTAACAAAAAAAAAAAAAAAAAGGGGGGACTGTATTTAAGGAGTATAATACTATGGGTATTAGAGGTGCCACAATCCTGTAACATCAGGCTTTTACAGTTCCTACAAACCTATCACAACGCTGTATGGCCCTATGGGGGCCAGAGAGCTCAAGAATGCTGAGAAAATTATAAAATGAAAACAATCAGCACATGTACTCACCCAATTGTTGCCATTGTGTGGTCGCGTGGTTGGGTCCCGGTTGTTGGGGGTTTGAGGGGCCGCTTGCTTCTCCATGAGGGGCCCGTGGTGGTGATGGTGAGTTGAGCCTGGCCCAGGTAGTACCGCTGGGGACATTGTCCAAGGTAGGATGTTCGACCCCACTGAACACAGATGCCATGCTGGGACTATGGTTCCTACTGCGACTGGCGGTGTGGTTGGGGTGAGTCCCAAAGTCCAGAGGAGATATTCTCGGCCCCAGAAACCTCTTCACTAGCGCAGGGGCTCCGGTGATCCGGACGGTACTCCGGGACTTTGTAAGGACGGTGTTCAGTGTGGGGTTCGAGGCCCCCTGAATTTTCAAGTACCCACCCCCAGAGCACGCGGTGGCCCTGGCGTTGCTCTGCTGTGGTGGTGAGGCATGGTCCGTGTTGGGGGATCTTGATACCCTCCTGATTTTAAAATAAATGGGGGATCATGCGCCCGCAGTGGGGGATAGCAGGCCCCAGATTTTATAAAAATAAAGACCCCAGAGCCCGAGGGTTCCAAGTGGAGCTCTGGGGTCGTGTGCGGGTGGATCAGGTGGCTGCCTGCTGCGGACTCCCCAGAGCCCTCGCCGGGTCCAAAGCATCTGTTACACCAACCCCCCAGAGCCCGCGGTGCTCCGTGCGGCGCTCTGGGTGTTGGTTGGGGTATGTGGCCGGACTCGATGGGGGCAGAGGCCCAAAAACTTACTGGTGTAGACAGCGTGGCCCAAACCTGATGCGCATGGCGTACGGTGGGGGCTGCTCTGTATTCAGAGGCCTAAAAAAAAATAAAAAAAATGTAGTTATACCCCAGAGCCCACGTCCCTGGGGCTCTGGGGCCGCTGCGCGGGGATCGCGGTGTTCCTCGAGGGTAAAGATGGAGGCCGTGGATTCCCTGTTTGCCTTCCGCTTCCTCGGCGAGGGTCGGCAACGCCCACCATGACGTCTACGAGGATTCCCTCAGCGTCACGGAGGTGGAGCCGGCCTTCACCGAGAACTCGGAAGGACTGCTGAGAAACGGTAATGCTTTCAACACCCCGCAACATGAGGGAAATCCCTGCAAGAGTTACATCTTGTTGAGGGGTGTTTTTACCCCCAGTAGGGCGGGATGTCATGGGTCTGGGGCTGCTGTAGTCTATTCCTTGGACCCCACGCTGATCAAGCGGAGGCCGGAATGCATGCTGGATGCCTATGGCAGCCGAGACATCCTGACTTTGCCACGGCTGCCATAGGCATCCAGCTATCACCGTGGGGCAGCGCATTGGGAGCTCACGAAGGGGACTCCGCTATGGATGTATGTGCTCGGCTATACAACCCAGGGACGCTGCTAAAAGGTAGTCCCTGGGCTGTAAGCATACATTTCAAGATTTAGCAGTGTGTGCTGCCCCGAATGGTATTTCAACCTAAGTAACATTACACATACAACAAGCCAGGGCTTGGGGACTTTGTCAATGAATGCTAGTTGCATAAGATAAATAAGCAACAACTATGGTGACATGTGTATAGAATATTGCAAATGCGGTAGTTCTGAAATGATGAGAGGTTTAACATAATATGCAGAGCTGCATTGAAGTTATATCATAGACAGTGAACGCCGGTACTGCTGTAGGATTAAGTTTTATTTTGAAAACATATGCTACAACAGTCAATGTCTCATGCAACTTCCAAGCAATGAGTAAATAAATAAAGGGCCAGATACCGACTGTGATTAATGTTCAGTGTGGAGTGACATAGGTGGTTTTGTTTAGGGGCTGGTTTGAGGGTGCATCAATTACCCCTGAGGTTTAATATGTATACTGTAAAGAATGTGTACACTGTAGACAGCGCTGCGCATTAACGTATTTGGTTTCAGATTGTGACAATTTTTTTCCTAGGAGATATCATTTTGTTACTTGCAGTTTATAAGTTAAAATCCTAACCTGGTGTTGTGGTTATTAAAGGGGTTACATAGAACAGCTTGCGGACTGTATACTATTGATATGCACAAGGGTTATGGGTTGTACATACGGCGGGCTTGTGGGTAGGAATCATGGTTTCTTATTAAAAAGTAAACTTCAATACATGGTGTTGTTTTCACTTCTGAGTATGTGCTTTCCCAAAACTTTAACTAGGAGGTTTAGCAGTGGGGTCTGACAGATGGTGTCTACAGTTTGCGGTTCTAGGGTCTATGTAATATTTTCCTAGACAGTGTTTTACGTATACCATGTGTAAGGATGCTTGTCTCTATGTATTTGCGTTTTCAAAGATGCCTGTAACAAACTGTAATGCTATGTTTAGGAGCGCTAGTTTTAAATCAGACGCGTTTGATTTAACCCCCTCCACAGGACCTCCCGGAATTTACTATCACCGACGAAGAAATGAGCGCCTTGCAACCAGGTATATGTATTTAGAGTTGTATAGTTTTGTGTAGTTTTTGTACTAGGGTGTCTCAGAAACTCTGCTTTTCTAATGGTGTTCTCATGTATGTGCGATTTTATAGGTTATGACGATGGACAGCAACTAGATATTGGCGGTTTTGAATGGTACATGAAGGTTCAAGGCGCGTCTTTGAGTGTGCAGGATAACACAGTTCTTACAGGTAAATAAAAAAATAAAAAAAATAATAATAATAATGCGGGGTTCTTTAAATTGTCTAAGATTTGGGAGGGCCTAGTCCCAAAAACCACAGCTGTGAACTATAGGAGAGCTCCTCAGAGTGGGCTGTTAAGGCTTGGTTTATACTACAATTGTGATTATTGTTTTCTTTACAGGACCAACGGTGTCATGCACGGTTGGCGGGGATGTGCAAGAGGCTGCAGAGGCTCAAACAAAAGAAAGAACGCCAAAGAGGAAAGCTTCAACATCTAGAAAGGGGTCGGTGACAAAGAAAGTTGCGGGGAAAAGACCTCTAACAGGTGTGTTTTTCATAAAAAGGGTGTCAAAAAAAAAAAAAGAACTCTCTGGGTTTTATTCTCTTAAGCAGATAGGGCCTACGACATGTAGTACCGGATGTATAAAGTGGAGGTGGGGTGTCTGTGCTTCCTTATTTTTTCTAATATATATATATTTTTCATGTTTACATTCTAGGCGCTGCACATAAGCTCTCTGGAGAAGATCCGTGTAAGGCTAAGAGGTCTACGACACCGTTAAGCGACATCACAGAGACAGTCCAGAACACCGTGCCTACAGCAAAAGGTGTGAGTAGGCGTGTACGCCAGGACCAATTGTGCTCTTATTATTCACACATCCAACAGAGAACCGGTACAGAGATGAAATGCCTTCTCAAGCCAAACGCTAAAATGATGAACCACCAAAAGGCCTCAAAAGGGAATCTCATCTCGAACAAACCCACCCTTAAGAAGAAGCAGATGGACTCGGAGTCCCGATCAGCCCCTTTAGACCCCAAGAAGAAACAGGTGACCCCAGAGTCCCAAACACCCCCTTTAGACCTCAAGAAGAAACAGGTGTTCCCGGAGCCCCAAACTACTCCTTTAGATCTATCATTAAAAAATGTTGCTAAACCGGGGAATGAATCCTCGACCCCCACGTTCTCTAAGGGGCCAAAGACTGTGACGCCTGCTGTAGAAGCGCTGCTACAGCCCCAAACCCCTAAAGTCAGCCGCCTCTCGAGAAAGTATCTTAAGAAGAAGCTGGGGTTCCCTACGTTGCAAGTAGAAACAACGGCTGGGTTCTTAATCAAACCCATTACACCGCAGGACCCTTCCCATCCTCTAAAGTCCTCTGTAGTTTCAAATAAACTATCGGCGTCGGTAGAGGAGCTCCCCCTAGATCAGCACCCAAAACCTTCTATAATAATTCCTGATGGGTTTAGGAACCCAACGCCTGAAGATGCTCAACCTCTAGGAGCACCTTATACCTCCGGCAGGGTTTGTCTCAAGGCACTGACAGGGCTGGTAGACAGCATTGATAGACCCTCAGAAGCAGCGCACGATGGGTCTTCTAACACGCACAAAGGGGATTTGCACACGTCTGTTACACATTCACCCGACCCCATCACCGGCAATTCCTTCACCGCTAGGACCCGCGATTATTTTGACAGTCATTTACACGCCCCTTGCCCCCTGTCTCCTATCCCCCCGCCAGGAGCGTACGACCCAACCAGCCCCGCGGCCACTGTAAACCCCTCATCACCCCCATCAATATATGCAGATAACAACACGGCAGGGATCGATATTCCAGAGGGGTTTTTGGATGTGTCATTTAGTGAGGCCCCTTCCCCTACAGCCCCAGGGTGTTCGCACTGGGACCCTGTTTCTATGAGTCCCCCGGGCCCTCCTTTACAGAGCTGTGTTGCGATGGTTGGTTTGAGAGAGGGAGTTATACAACCCAAAGGGGTGTTCATTCCTAATCCTCCGCAATATGATTCTGTAAACCCAAAAGATGTATTTGGGGGGCATGTGAAGGATATACAGCTGGCGGTCAGAAAGCTAAAACGCCAAGCGAACGCCGCAGCCTTAAAACTGGGGCTTGGTAGTAGCGAGGACAGGGTCAAGAGGGAGGCGCAGCAAAAGATACTGCAAATGGTTGTCGATTGTAAAAGGGTGATCCTCCAGAAGTGTGAAACAACTGTGTCAGACATATGTGGTATACGTGCATGACTAGGCCCATGTCGAACCCTAAAGACCCCACATGTCCCTGGTATTACTAAAAACACACATAAATCAAAATATAGCTGTAAGGTCCATACTATACTGACCAAGTCCCTACGCTTCTTACGCTTCCTCAGGCGTCAAAAGTACATAGACCTCCGCAAACAGAGTCATACAGTTTCACGAGCAGAGCCTGAACCACATACAACAGTACCATACACCGTCCAAAACGTAAGTTCAGGAGAGAATACCCCAAGGGGAGGGCGTTTGAAGGGCTCGGGCGGTAGAGAGCGATACTCCAACACCAGGAACACATAGAAGGACCGGGGGGTGGGTCTGTAGCAGAGGCATCCTTGAGTACATCGCACACATGTACAAAGCATACTGTTCAGATAGGCGGGGGAGGTTGCCTCGAAAAGACTGGTCCCGTAAAAAGCAAAAGTGGGCTAATAGCGCTAAGCAGCGCAGGCTTTTAATAAGTAAGCTCAAGAAAGCCAGAATATGCGCTACACGGTTGTTTAAAAGACCCCATGAGACCGTGCTAAGCCAGGACCCCCAAAATGATACAGCAGCGACCACCCCAGCAAGTCAAATTCCTCAAGATGAGGATTTAGAGGCAGTCTTTTTAGAGAGCGTTAGAAGCTACAGTCGTACTGTAGAGAGATTTAACGCTACAGAACACTACGAGGAGTTTAGGTTTGCTAACCTTCACCATATAAGGTCCTCCGATCACGGCGTTTTAGCCATACATCAGGCTGTGCAAACACTCATAGAAAGGTTGTTACGCGATGTGGGTCCTAATGATTTTTTTCAACTACGCTTCCAGGGGCAGGGTTTTGACAGCCCGTTGTTCACCAAGCGAAAGTCCAGCGTTGTGTTTGACGCCGTGGAATTTTTAGAAAACCTCTCGAGGCTTTTACAGAGTAAGGCTGAACTAGTCGCCTATGGCACTTTCAGAGTCATAGCCCTCATTGTACGGGGTCGTGAGGGGGGTGTTTCCAGGCCTTTAAAGAGCGTGCTGTACAGCAAGATAATTGGTAAGAAACAACGTTGGCTGCTCAACTTTAACAACGATGCAGCCAACACGTGTCTGGCGGCCAGTATCGTGGGGTTGCTGATGGGTCGCAACACCACAGACGCTGTCATCATGTCTAGAGCTGCTGAAGCCCACGAGGTTCTTGAAATACCTCCAGACCGTATGGTCGGCTTTGGCGACATAGGTCTTTTTGAGAACTATTTCGCCGTTACGGTGAAAGTTCTTTATCACAACGGCTCTTGGAAGTACTTTACAACCGGGGAACGTGTGAGAAACAAGACCGTATATGTCCTTCACCACGAAAACCACTTTTACGGTATCTTGAACCTTAAAAGTTTTCTGGGAGTCAAGTATGTGTGCACATATTGCGACCACATATACAACAATAAGGCATATCATCAGTGTGAAATGCGCTGTAAGATGTGTCAGAGGGACGGTTGCGACGTAGACACCGCCCTGAAGGTGAGATGTCGAACCTGTAAGATGTTTTGTCGCTCGCAAGAATGCTTGAGCATGCATAACAAAAATGTTAAATGCGTCCCTAAAATGGATTGCTTTGACTGTGGTCGATATGTGGCGTCAGATCACAAATGCAAAGGCATGAAATGCCCAAGGTGTCACACGCCTTTTAGAGCAGGAACAAATCACAGTTGTTACATGGTTAAAGGCCGACCTCAGACCAAAACCGAAGCATACATAGTGTTTGATATAGAGTGCACACAAGAGACGGGGGTACACCAACCTAACTATATTTACGCCCACCATCTAACTTCCGACGACAGCTGGGAGTTTGAAGGGCGAACGTGCGTTGGTGATTTCCTTAACACTTTCATTCAAACCAAATTCAAAGGGTATACCATGCTGGCCCATAACTCAAAAGCATACGACTCGTTCTTTATTTTACAAAAGCTGATTCGTGAAAAGGTACAAGTAGAACTCATCACTCAGGGTTCCAAGCTGATGTTGCTAACGGTGGGGCAGCTACAAATAAGATTCATAGACACCCTGAATTTCCTACCCATGAAATTGAGTAAGCTGCCAAAAGCCTTTGGTTTCCCAGGGTGTAAAGGTTATTTTCCACACTTTTTTAACACCTGGGCGAACCAGGATTATGTGGGGCCCATGCCGCCTCCGGACAGCTACGGGGTTCAATATATGATGCCTACCGAGAAAGAGAGCTTTCTGCAATGGTACTCTGAAAACCATGAAAAAGAGTTTCATTTTCAAACCGAGTTGAAGGCTTATTGTCAGGCGGATGTAATGATCCTACGACAAGCCTGCAACCTCTTCAGAGACGTTGTTGTGGAGATGACTAAGAAAGTCAAGGCTTTGAAACCCAAGACCCCTGAAATGACAAAGACGGTCGAATACATAGACCCTTTTCAAAACATCACTTTGGCCTCCATGTGTATGTCCATCTACAAACACATGTTTTTAAGACCAAAAAGTATCGCTCTAGTACCGCCAGACCTCTATAACGGTAAACAGAAACGTTATTCAACCCCCTCTATCCAATGGCTTATGTACGTGTCTGAGAAGGAAGACAACACACCTTACAAGGGGGCGAATACCGCCTGGGCCCCTATTACCTGGATGGGTACGCCGTAATTAAGGGCGTGCCGACGGCCTTTGAATACAACGGCTGTTTTTACCACGGATGCCCCCACTGTTACAAGCCCCACGAGTTTAACAAATTGTTGGGTGCCAAATTTGAACACTTACACAGACGTACTATGATGAAGGCCCAGTATGTTGAAAAATGTGGCTTTGCTCTGAGGGCCCTTTGGGAGCACGAGTGGTTAGATATGCTAACAACCGACACCGAGCTCTGCTCTTTCCTTCAGAGTCGTGATTTACCACAACCTCTGGAGCCCCGCGATGCCTTATTCGGGGGGTCGTACAAATGCCATACAACTGTACAGGGCCGCTGCTGAGGGTGAAAAAATACACTACTATGATTTCACCAGCCTGTACCCATTTGTGAACAAAATGAAGGTATACCCCTTAGGGCACCCCACCATCATATATAGAGACTTTAAGCCCCTTTCCGAATACTTTGGGCTAGTCAAATGCGAAATCCATCCACCAAGGCATCTTTACTTCCCTGTGTTACCATACAGAGTCGATGGTAAGCTGATGTTCCCCCTCTGTCGAACATGCGCAGTGTTTAAAGAGATTGGTGGTTGTAGACACACTGAAGAACAGAGGATGCTCACCGGGACCTGGTGTAGCATCGAGGTCCAAGCTGCCTTAGAGAAAGGCTACAGACTCGGGAGAGTACACGAGGTGTGGCATTTTAAGAGGACCACGAAACGCCTCTTTTCACGCTACATTAATTTGTTTCTCAGAGACAAACAGGAGGCCTCAGGATATCCCGAATGGTGTACTAGTCACGATGCAAAGCAAAAATACATCGATGACTACCACGCTCACGAGGGTATACGTTTACGACCCCATTTGATCGAGGTCAACCCCGCCCGCCGACAGTTAGCCAAACTCTGCCTCAACTCCTTATGGGGAACATTCGCACAGCGTACAAACATGTCTAATACAACCTTAATAACAGATCCTGACGAGCTGTTTAAGTACCTTTT
This sequence comes from Calotriton arnoldi, assembly GCA_963921515.1. NCBI lineage: Eukaryota > Metazoa > Chordata > Amphibia > Caudata > Salamandridae > Calotriton > Calotriton arnoldi. The sequence continues at coordinate 384,268 of CAWUFW010012914.1, forward strand.
TGCCCCTTGTTACGAGGTGTCCAGCTGCGAGTTTATCGATGACGATACCGCGGCTGTGTGTTGGAAATACGCAAAAGAGTACCCCACAACATGTAACAACATAAACATCTTCATAGCGTGCTTCACGACAGCCCACGCCCGTCTTGAGCTTTACGGGGTTATGGATAAACTACAGGACCGCTGCTTGTATCACGATACCGACTCTGTGATTTTTGTGAGTAAGCCGGGGGATGAAGACCCACCTCTTGGGGATTACCTAGGTAATTTGACCAGCGAACTCGATAAAGATGAGCATATAACACAATTTACGTCCTCCGGACCAAAAACGTACGCGTACAAAACAAACAACAACAAGGTGTGCATGAAGGTCAAAGGTATAACCTTAAATGTCAACAACACCCTAAAAATCAATTTTGACAGTCTGAAGGATCTGGTGCACGAATACTCTGCATCGGACGATCGTGAAAATGATAAAACCATAGTTGTGAATCAGCCCTGCATAGTCAGATCCAAAAAGAAGTGGGAAATTACAACCCAGCCCCTACATAAAACCTTACGCGTTGTTTTTGACAAAAGGGTCCTGACTACCGACTATAAAACACTGCCGTACGGTTATTAGACGCATTAGAGAGGTCACCGTCGCACTATGGACACCAGATTACAGCATCCGTTCTCCTGCGTGTTAGCAGGGCCCTCAAACTGCGGTAAAAGCTACTTTTTAAAAAAGCTCTTAGAAAATGCTGCCGGTGCTTTATCCCAAACACCTAATAACACTGTGTGGCTTTATTCGTGCTGGCAAGACCTTTATACCGAACTGTCCCGTAGCTTCCTGCATATCAGATTTATAGAAGGTATACCTGACAACCTCAACGACGATGAGCTGCTGCCACCGACCCTTGTAAACATGGTAATTGTCGATGACCTTATGCTTGAAGGTGGGGATCATCCTGAGTTAGAGCGTGCTTTTACTCAATATTCACACCATCGCAATCTAAGCATATGCTACATTGTGCAGAACTTGTTTTACAAGGGTAAGAACAGCCGCTCTATAGCACTCAACGCGTCATACCTTGTTTTATTTAAAAATCCCCGTGACAAACAGCAAATATCAGTCATAGCTAAACAGATGTACCCGGGAAACACACACTTCTTCATGGAGGCCTTTAACGACGCTACAGCAAAACCCCACGGCTACCTGTTGGTCGACTTAAAAAATAACACTCTAGAAGACTACAGACTGAGGGCTGATATTTTTCCCCCTGATCTCCCAGTCGCTTACACACCTAAGATCAAGTCCCGAACCTATAAAAAGCAACGCTGAAGACCTTTAGAGACATTTGTAGTCCTGACCTTATAACACCCTGTGTTGACCATGTCTGACCGCCTACGCCGCAATTTAGCTCTCCTGAAAATGTTGGTTAATGCCAGTCCCCAGCACAGAAAGGCCATCCTCTGCGCTGCTTCTGATGATTTAGTGGCGGCCATTTCAGAAATAGCCCTAAACACCCTAAAAGGTAACGTCCCTATATCAAAGAGCCAGTTACAGGTGTTGAAGAAGAAGCGACATCTTATCAAGAAGCTCAGTAATAAAAGGTCCTCGCTTATTACCAAGAAGAAACTGGTGAAACAGTCTGGGGGTTTCATAGGCTCATTGTTGGGCATAGCTATACCCATAATTACAAGCCTCCTCTTGGGACGGTGATGGAGCATGCCGCAAAGATGTATTTGGTTCCTAGACAACAGTTGGAGCAGCAGGGCTCTTCTGCTGACAATGCCTGGGATATACGGCGAAATGAGACTCTACGACTGGATGGTGAAATTAAAGACATTTTGAACCGTAAGGATCTAAACCCGTACAACAAAGCTAACCTTTACACCAACACCCTTAAAAATTTTCTAACCTACTACAAGCAGTGGGATACTGAAAAAAATAAGCTAACTCTATATGCCCAGGACTCTGAACAGCCAGCAACGCCTGCGCCTGCTCCGCAACCCCTACAGCCGCAGCCGGCCCTGACCCCGATCCCTGATATATTTGTTGACGACCTCCTAAAAAATATAAGTCAGAGGCACAGGGGTGCAGCGCAAATGCTGATGAGTAAACTCGCCGCTTCTAAAGACCTAACAGCGTGGAATGAACGCGGTGAATTTGTCTACAAGGGGCAGCCGGTTGTTGGCTCACACATGTACGATCTAGTCAAAGGTCTCACGCACCCCAAAACCCTAACGCAGCAAAATGCTCCTAGAGGTTGGGATCAGTTTCTGCGCGCCGCCGCTGAACTCAACATCCCTTCCACACTCATGGGTAATAATGATCACCGCCGTATGCTTGAAAGTTTGAAGGCACCCTTCCCTCCATCACCAGCAGCCTCGGACGCCCCACGACTATCCCCCTCTTGGAGCACCCCGCCTGCGACGGCTGTACAGAGAAAAAGGACACTGCACACAGCCCATACGTGGATTAATCCTTAATGTTTCTACAGACTTTTTGAATAACTGTGCCTATTACGCGTATAACTGTGTCTGATTTTTCTTCATATATTTTCTCTAGTAACGGATGTCATTGTAATGCGCACCATACATAACTGTTTGTAATAAACACTTTTATAACTTTTCAACCCCTCTCACTCGTCTTTTAAAATATTTTAATTATGGTGCATGTGTAAGCATAGAAATGCAGAGTCTGAATGCTTGTTTTAAAAAATGTCTTTATTTTAAACGTTCATCATTAAACATATACACGTTACAGGCCCTTACAATTTTGACAAATGCTATATTCTGTTTTCACAGGTCTGACCGTGGCCCTTGTGTTTTCTTTTACATATTTCACAACTATACTGTCATTGTTAACAAGGTCACGCGAATATAGATTTAAGAAATTTCTAAACGCCACACCCTCCGACATTTTACTGATAAAATAAATACAGTGTTCCCCGCATGTGATGGCTAACGAATCCTGGACCCTTAGCTTGTTATACTCAACCCTCCCTGCTGCTTTTTTCACAAACTTGAATATGGCATGTGTATAGATACTGTGTTCGGGGAACTCGGCTGTACTGTCAAACACTGTAACCTTGTCACTATCTATAAACACGGCCGCCCAGTGTGTTCCACCCTTGTAATGAGGATCTGTGTTAAACACTAGGGTGCGTGGTCTTTCCGGTCCGATTTCGCCTGGTAACCCATCGCTAGGGAAAACACCTAAAAAGTATTTCCTCGCGTATTTATGTCTGCTTAAGAAGTCCCGTATCTGCACAGTATCCATTTCACAAACGTTTTAAAGATAGTCAAACAAAATCTGTCTGGCGTGGTTGATCTGAATGATGCTGTCAAATACCGAGAATACGACCATGTTCACATTCGCAGGTAGCGGATTACTAAATCGTATTTCAGCTTTTAGATTGCCGTTTTTGACCAGGTTGTAGTGATCGCCGTCTTCCATGTCGGGAGTCAGGTCAAAGGCGAACAGTGTGTATCCGGCCCCATAGCCTTCTCTTGACACGGCTACCCCACAGTCCCGTAGGTGCTTCCCTGTTATCGAAACCAGCCTCTGATATTCCCTGATGTAGTTGGAGGTTATAAAACTGGGTGTGTAGGGTTTTGCAGGAATCACAGCGCCCTCGTGGACCAGCGCGGCGTAGTTGATGCCGTAGTGCTTAAAATTGAAGGGATTTGAGGCGTAGACGCCGCTAAAAGCTGTATTGTCCACAAATCCGATGATGATAAGCTTGGGTAGTTGTCCCATAAATAAATTCTGCTGCTGAGTTAATCGGGTACCGGCAGGGATGCTGAATACCTTCAGAGCTACTCTTTCCACAGCGTACTTGGCGTTTGATATTTGCAAAGCATCGGCGTGAGCTAATCTGACGCTCGGGGACACTTTCACCCTCTTTACAAACAGACACGCTGACAGTATGTCCAGCTTGTACTAGTCCGCATCCCCGCTGATGAGACAGAATGAGTCCTTGTTGCGAGTGAGCTTGATCTTAAGATCAATTCCGTTGATGAGCAGTTTATCTTGGAAGAAGAGGTCTGAATGTATGCGCCCTAGGAGGTCAAAGTGACGACTGCCCGTCGCAAAACTTGCTCTTTTTACAAAACCCTGATTGTCACCGTCCAGCTCCTTGGCTTCAAAGTGCCTGTATGTGTCCTTGCAGAAGAGCCCCGCTGAAAGCTGCGTGTCGAGGGCGTCGCTACTGTAATTTAGAATGCTCTCGAGGTAGGCTCTGTAGGCGTACATGTTATCGCTCTGTGTGATGAGACGATCGCCCAGGGTGATGTCCACCTGATTAAACACAGTTGCTAGGGGGTATGCGATCGTCGCCACTTTAGCGTCTGCTGCTATGTCTGAACCATCCGCTTTTACGATTTTACACATAAGATGGAGTAACGTGTTGTTGAGATCCAAATACATATCCGTGGACCCTGATACATAAAACTCTATAGGGGCCAGAGGCGTCAAAGCGGCTAAAGGTGATACCTCCATGAAAAAACTGTTTTCGATGCTTGTCTGAGTGGGCTTTAGAGTAAACAAGTCTAACTCGGATTTGGCGCACTCGCCCGATGCACAATGTGCAAAGGCCATGCTTTAGTTTACGCCGCTTTAAAAAATATTTACTTTAGAGGCGGATCTCTTCTTTTTGGAAGCTCTCTTCCGTCTTGGTGTTTTTCTTTTCTGAGCGCGCTTTGAAGAACTCCTCCTTTTTTTATAGGGGGCCAGTGGGCCTCTGCGTCTCGAAGCACGGCGCTTCCTTTTAACAATAGGGCGATGCCTATACACCAAACCAGTGCCTTCTTGCGGCTGTTTGTTCATGCGCTCGGCAACCGCCGAAGTAACAGACCCTACTACGTCCTGGGCAATATTCGTAGTTGCCGCTTTAACATGCGGTTTTGCAATTTCATAGCCTCTTCTCAAGAAGGGCATAGCTCTTCTAAACAGACTGCGGAAGAAACCTCCTAGACCAGCCCCGTACATAACCGGGGACCCTTGAAAGTACGGAGGTCCTCCATATCCGGCCTGGTTTCGGTAATAGTCCCTGTACATAGACGGGTCCCCGTATGTTTTCACAACCACCATGATGCCTGCTTAATAGCCTCTGTCGCGTCTCGGCCTTAAATGAAGCTTAACAATAACTTTCCCGTATTTAAAGGACACAGGGTCGGACTGGTCATCAAAGATCATAATTGAAATAGTGTCAAAATGGTTCTTAGAAACTGCTACGTAGTCGGGTTTGTTGAATTGAATATTGACCATCGTATTATTTTCGCCCTGTACATGGACCCATCTTAACAGAGGCGCGTAACTATCGCCGATCCTCTGGGCCTCTACAATATCGCTATACACATAGAGCGTGTAGAACCCCCGTTAATATCGGGGCACGTGTGATCCTGTTCGAACGGACTTTTGGCATTCTGTACTGTGCCTAAAACTCTTCTTAATTTACCGGAGCAGTTAAACACGGTGGTGCGATTAGGGGTTTTAAGAAACACCTTCCTTCTGATGCTATCTAGCGACAGATGAGTATTCGTATATGTTTCGATGGTGCCTATGGCTTTGTTGATGGCGTCGACAACACTTGAAACGGTTGGGTAGTATCCGTATGGGATGCTCTCGTGCATGCTCACAGGGTCCTGCTCACGCTTTATGTAAAACTTGGCCTCGCTCTGCGTAAATGTATTCCATGTTCTAGGGTATTGGATCTCGGTTAGGGCTACCTCCCAATCCCCTTTCAAGTCCACAGACTTAGCCAATTTCACAGTATAATTAGAAATCTGGTTGTCGGGGAACATGTCTTTAGAGGCGTTGGACGGTAAGGTGATATAAAAGGGCGTTGTCTCCATCTTAACAGCAGCTTTTAGACGGGCCTCAGCTCACACACCCTTCAGGGAGCTGGCCAACACCCAACTGTTGAATTTCTCCGGCCATCCTCGCCATTTGACATATGCCTGACTATTAGCGCCTCTACCTTTCCTTTTCAGAATCTTTTCAACCCTGTACACCCTGTGCGGATCATCGGGTATCCTTTGTAACTCTTCCTTGTAAAGACCCCCGACACCGCTTCCCCATCGAAGTCCTTTAGCCTGTAAATATACATTCCTTCTTTAAGCTCCACACTTTCCACTATAAATATTTCGTCGCTAAAAGTCTGTTGGTAGCCCTTCGTAAAGACCCCTTTCAATTTTGAAAACCTTACGTTGTTGTGCCCGTGATTTACCTGCTCTCCCCCCCGTTTTTCCTTCTGTGCCCCTCGCTGCCCCACTGTTGTTGTGCCCGTGATTTACCTGCTCTCCCCCCGTTTTCCTTCTGTGCCCCTCGCTGCCCCACTGTTGTTGTGCCCGTGATTTACCTGCTCTCCCCCCCGTTTTTCCTTCTGTGCCCCTCGCTGCCCCACTGTTGTTGTGCCCGTGATTTACCTGCTCTCCCCCGTTTTTCCTTCTGTGCCCCTCGCTGCCCCCAGTTGTTGTGCCCGTGATTTACCTGCTCTCCCCCCCGTTTTTCCTTCTGTGCCCCTCGCTGCCCCACTGTTGTTGTGCCCGTGATTTACCTGCTCTCCCCCCGTTTTTCCTTCTGTGCCCCTCGCTGCCCCACTGTTGTTGTGCCCGTGATTTACCTGCTCTCCCCCCCGTTTTTCCTTCTGTGCCCCTCGCTGCCCCACTGTTGTTGTGCCCGTGATTTACCTGCTCTCCCCCCCGTTTTTCCTTCTGTGCCCCTCGCTGCCCCACTGTTGTTGTGCCCGTGATTTGCCTGCTTTCCCCCCCGTTTTTCCTTCTGTGCCCCTCGCTGCCCCACTGTTGTTGTGCCCGTGATTTGCCTGCTTTCCCCCCGTTTTTCCTTCTGTGCCCCCGCTGCCCCACTGTTGTTGTGCCCGTGATTTGCCTGCTTTCCCCCCGTTTTTCCTTCTGTGCCCCTCGCTGCCCCACTGTTGTTGTGCCCGTGATTTGCCTGCTTTCCCCCCGTTTTTCCTTCTGTGCCCCTCGCTGCCCCACTGTTGTTGTGCCCGTGATTTGCCTGCTTTCCCCCCGTTTTTCCTTCTGTGCCCCTCGCTGCCCCACTGTTGTTGTGCCCGTGATTTACCTGCTCTCCCCCCCGTTTTCCTTCTGTGCCCCTCGCTGCCCCACTGTTGTTGTGCCCGTGATTTACCTGCTCTCCCCCCGTTTTCCTTCTGTGCCCCTCGCTGCCTATCGCCATTCCCGCCGCTGCGTCCCCTGCGGCCCCGCCCCCTGACTGCCCATTCGCTGCCCCTGCCTCCCGCCTCCCAGCTGCTCCTCCCTCCCACCTCCCCATAAATGGCGGCCGCTGCACGCGCCGCGCAGCGGGACGTGCGCAGCGGGCGCGCCGCTGGCGCGCCGAAGGCGCGCCTAAGGCAAGCCCGTCTGCGCCTGTCCGCGACTGGACCGCGCCCAGCGCCAGAACCCCTGGATCCCACCGATGCAACACCACTCGACGGACCTACGACGCCGCCACACTCACCGCACTCAATGCCGGCCGGAACCCTGCCTGCTACCGAGCCTCACCGAGACGCACCCACGGACCCTTCACCTGCCAAACCTGCCGATTCACCTGCCCCCTGACGTGCACCACCTCCGCCAAGTCGAGCAACAGCAGCAACCACCTGAAATGCATCCTGCTGAACACCCGCTCCGTCCACAGGCACGCCGTGGAACTCTGGGACCTGCTCGACGCAACAGCACCGGACATCGCCTTCCTCACCGAAACCTGGATGAACGCCTCCTCAGCGCCTGACATCGCCATAGCCATCCCGGATGGATACAAGATCACCCGGAAGGACCGCGTCAACCAGACGGGGAGGAGGCATCGCCATCGTACACAAGAACACCATCCGCATCTCGACTAACTCCGACGAGACCTTCACCGCCGCCGAACACCTACACTTCCAGATACACACGGACCCCAAGACCACCCTCCGAGGCACCCTCATCTACAGACCCCGGGACCACGCACACTATTCAGCGAAGACATCGCAGACTTCATCAGCCCGCACGCCATGCCCTCCGCCGACTACATCCTCCTAGGGGACCTCAACTTCCACCTGGAGAACAACAACGACAGAAACACCACCGCCCTGCTGGACAACCTCGCCAACCTCGGACTCAAGCAACTGGTGAACACGCCCACCCACTACGCCGGCCACACGCTGGACCCCGTCTTCTCGTCCAGCAAGCACATCTCCTTCAGCCACGCCACCGGACTCCACTGGACCGACCACAGCTGCGTCCACTTCAGCTTCAGAAAGACTGCGACCCACCACCACCCGCAACAGGCTCCCCGCCGGAGCTGGAGCAAGATCACCGCCCGAGCAGCTCACCGCCTCCCTCAGCCAGAACACACCCACCGACACAACGGACCCAAACGAAGCAGCCAGCAACCTCGCCAAGTGGCTGACCGCCTGCGCCGACGACCTCGCACCACTAAAAAACCCTCCCAGCAGACCCGGAAGCAAGAAAACCCCTTGGTTCACCAACGAACTCAAGGAATCCAAGAAGAACTGCCGCACTCTCGAGAAAACCTGGCGACTCGACCAGACCACAGACAACAGGACCGCCCTCAAGCACGCCACCCGCAAACACCACCAGCTGATCCGTGCCACCAAGAAGTCGGCACTCAAAGAACGACTGGACAACAACGCCCATGACAGCAAGGAACTTTTCAGCATCGTCAAAGAGTTCTCCAACCCCAGCGCCGGAAACAACGACATCACCCCCTCGCAAGACCTCTGCAACTCACTCTCCGCGTTCTTCCACCGCAAGATCACCGACATACACAACAGCTTCAACGCACAAACAACGCACCCTACCGCCGAACCAATGCCCGCCACCACCACCCTCTGCAACTGGACCCCGATCAACACCGAAGACACCACCCGCACGATGAACTCCATCCACTCCGGATCACCAACCGACCCCTGCCCACACCACGTCTTCAACAAAGCCGACGCCACCATCGCACCCCATCTCCGGGACATCATCAACTCCTCCTTCCGCACCGCCACCTTCCCGGAGAGCTGGAAGCACGCCGAGCTTACCGCCCTCCTGAAGAAACCAACGGCGGACCCCACCGACCTCAAGAACTACCGCCCCATCTCGCTCCTTCCGTTTCCGGCCAAAGTCATCGAGAAGACCGTCAACAGACAGCTTGCCGCCTTCCTCGAGACGAATGGATCCCTCGACCCCTCGCAGTCCGGGTTTCGGGCCAACCACAGCACCGAGACCGCCCTTATCGCAGCCACCGACGACATCAGAACCCTAACCGACAACGGGGAAACAGCTGCCCTCATCCTCCTGGACCTCTCCGCGGCGTTCGACACCGTCTGCCACCGCACCCTAGTGAAGCGCCTCAGCAACATCGGAATCCGAGAGAAAGCACTGGAATGGATCATCTCGTTCCTCGCCGGAAGAACCCAGAGAGTCCGCCTCTCCCGTTCAGATCCGAAGCCACCGAAGTCATCTGCGGCGTTCCACAAGGATCCTCACTCAGCCCGACCCTCTTCAACGTCTACATGAGCCCCCTCGCAGCCATCGCACGCCGACACAACCTCAACATCATCTCCTACGCCGACGACACCCAGCTGATCCTCTCCCTCACCAACGACCCCACTACCGCCAGAGCCAACCTGCACGACGGGATGAGAGACGTCGCCGACTGGATGAGGAACAGCCGCCTTAAACTGAACTCAGACAAGACGGAAGTCCTCATCCTGGGCTCATCACCCTCCGCCTGGGACGACTCCTGGTGGCCCCCGGCCCTGGGCACCGCACCCAAGCCAACGGACCACGCACGCAACCTGGGCTTCATCCTGGACTCCTCCCTATCAATGACCAAACAAGTCAACGCCGTCTCATCTTCATGCTTCAACACCCTGCGCATGCTCCGCAAGATCTTCAGATGGATCCCCACTGAAACCAGGAAGACCGTCACCCAGGCACTCGTCACCAGCCGACTGGACTATGGGAACACCCTCTACGCCGGAACCACAGCCAAACTTCAAAAGAGACTCCAGCGCATCCAGAACGCCTCCGCACGACTCATCCTGGACATCCCCCGACACAGCCACATCACCGTACACCTGAAAGACCTGCACTGGCTCCCCGTCAGCAAGAGAATCACGTTCAGACTCCTCACCCACGCACACAAGGCCCTCCACGACCTGGGCCCAAAGTACCTCAACGACCGCATGTCCTTCTACACGCCCACACGCCAGCTACGATCAACCAGCCACGCCCTCGCCACCGTACCACGCATCCGCAGAACCACCGCCGGAGGAAGATCCTTCTCCTACCTGGCGGCCAAGACCTGGAACTCCCTCCCCACTCACCTTCGGCGAACCCAGGACCATCTCGCCTTCAGGAAGCAGCTCAAGACCTGGCTGTTCGAGCAGTAACTTACCCCCTCCCCCAGCGCCTTGAGACCCTCCCGGGTGAGTAGCGCGCTCTATAAATGCCGTGATTGATTGATTGATTACGTGATCACCTTTCTTAAAACTAGGCTTCTTCACCTTTGTAGTGAAATTACGCCCGTACACCGTTCTCCAAACATATAAAGAATTACTAGGAGTTACCTCCAAGGGCGCTGTTTTGATGGTCCTGTGATAACTGGAATTATATACACCTAAAAAAGCTTGTAGAACATCAACGTATCTGTAGGTGTTGTGGGCCGTAAAATACCTCCACATCTTAGACTTTAAAGTTCTGTTAAACCGCTCTACAACCGCTGCTTTTACCTCCGTGTGTGTTACAAAATGTTCAACCCTATGTTGCTTTAATAATTTCTGAAATGTCTTGTTTAAGAATTCTTTACCGGCGTCTGTTTGTAGTTTTTGAGGAATTCGCCCCTTCTCGAAGATGGCTTTAAAAGCGGCCGTGACGCTAGCCCCACTTTTATCGCGTAGCGCTTCTGCGTAGGCGTACTTGGACAAGACGTCTATGACGGTTAATATATAACGAGCGTCGCTGTTATATTTTGCTATATCTTGAAGGCTGATGATATCCGCCTGCCATTGATAATCTATTTGCGCATTAACGATTGTAGGGCGCCTCTTAAACCGTCTTCTGGCTGGTTTATGGAGTGAATACGCCTCCTCTCCTGATAACCAGGTCTTCACCAGGTCTCTGTTTACAGGTTCATTTTCATCTACAGCCCTTCTATACAGAACTTCGACGCTTCCCAAGCTGCCAACTCCACCTGTATCATAATAAAGTTTTCTTAGCCGGACCCCGGCATGTTATCATCCGCTACACCACAGGCAATGAATGACGCTTGTTTTGCGTAAGGACATTTTATTAAAAATAAAGAATATTAACAAAACATAAACAGAAGGTACTTTACATTTTCATAGTAAGCGTCGTAAGGACGGTTTAACACATAGCCACCTTACGGTGTAACATTCTACTACTTTGTTCTAAATACACTCTATCAGGTTACGCTAAATAAGACCTTATTTTATTTTAAAATAGTCTTCGTGGTGGTAAATACCCTATACTTCTATTTTTTATATACAGCTTACACATACGCCTTTCTACGAGTCTTTCTATCATCTTTCTATCAAAAGTCGTGCACATCCCTTGCATACCCTGCAGTTTTAAGCTTGGATCCTTGGCGTGTCGGGTCTCCGCGAGTGCCGTTGTCAAGAGCTCCAGCATATTCCGGTGGACATATTTCTTTTCAGAGGACAGTCCGTACACCACCCTTAGCAGTTTATACATCTTGTACGGGTCTAACAAACTACATATATAACGGGTTACTCTTGCTCTGTATGCCTCGCCTAGACACTCGTGCGCGTCCTGCTGAGGATCCCCGATTCTATGTCCGGAACAAAGGCCGTAATAGTCATGTTTGACACAGGCTAGTACCACAGCCGCTGCGAAACCTTTAACAGCCATCAGGTCAACGTGGGGTACTACTTGAATTTCTTTTACACCAGCGGCGCTCTTAGAGGCATAGTCACAATTCATGGGAACATCAGTACTTTGTCTTGTGGAACTTTCAGTCTGCTTTGCACAACATAGACAGTAAAAATTTACGCTGTCCGGTTTTGTAGGATGCCCCACGGCCTCAGTTCTTTTTGGGGTTGCGCCCTAGGGTGAAAAGAAGAAAGATTAACAACCAGCTAGTTGAAGAAATAAAATACATCATTATGTAACGGTCTGCTCATAACATTTTTACTAACCTCAGCATTTTCACCACCCTCGGCGGCTGCTCTGAAATCTTGAGAGTCGCTAATGTCCTGCGATGCCCCATCATCTTCAACGCTTGTACACGGCTGTTGCACAACTACCTTCTCAGGAGCCGCTTCCTCCTGAAAAACCATGTCTTCATAGACGGGTGTGTTAGGAGGTGCTACAGCTTCTTTCCCATAGTGCATTATGAAGTAGGTGCATCCCACTGGGGTTGCTCTCTAGGGTCAAAAGAAGAAAGATTAACAAACCGTTAGTTGAAGAAATAAAATACATCGTTATGTAGCGGCCTGATCATAACATTTTTACTAACCTCAGCATTTTCACCGCCCTCTGCGGCTGCTCTGAAATCTTGAGAGTCGTTAATATCCTGCGATACCCCTTCATCTACGGGTCTTGTACCCGTCTGTTGCACAACTACCTTCTCAGGCGGCGTATCCTCCTCAAAGCCCAGGTCTTCATAGACGGTGGAATTAGGTGGAACTATCATATCTTCCAAATCGTCCAGCTCCACGAAGCCAAATCCCTCATACTCGCTGTCATTACAAGAGTCCAAACTCCAACTGCTATCTTCCTTAATTGGGGACACCCTTCGCGGCCAATCCTTGAGACTGCGTGCTTCCAGACGCCGACAACTGTCATCGCCAAAACCAGTAACGTTGCAGCCCATATCCTTAGGTGTTTCTTGTTGAGCATTCTCGTCCATTATCAGGGGTGTTAAGCTGCGGTAATATCTATCGATAGTGGCCTGGCCGCCACCCAACATGGGCCTTTTCAAGAGCGGGGTGTATCTCTTCATTTTTGCTATGGTGATCTTTTCGTGTTCAGCCGTCTGCTTGCTGTACATGGCTCTTAAGGAGGCCTTATATGTATCCTAAACAAACCCTCAATGGGGGCGTGCATCTCTACACAACAACATGACCCGCCGGCGTCATAGGGCTCTGGTTCGCTGGCGTCTCCAAAAGCAGCTCCGCCCCATGGCAGCCCGCCCCTTGGATCAAGTGGGCACCTACATCCGCCATAAGGGTTTGGGACCTGTCACTTTTGGTGCACGGGGGGCGTGGCCCCTGTCACTTTTGGGGACACGAGGTTGGTGCAAAGGGGCGTAACACCTGTCACTTTTAAGGACAGACCTGTCACTTTTTTTTTTGCACACAAGCTGCCACTTTTGGTGACACACAGACGCGTCACTTTTAAGGACAGACCTGTCACTTTTGGGGACACACAGGCACGCGTTTATTTTTCCTTACATACCCTGCTAACACTGACACAAACTCATTGCCACACCACCCAGCGCAGCTCCTGTTAGGGCTGCCACACATCCATCATGTCCACAAACTTTATGCACACAAGCTGCCACTTTTGGTGACACACAGACGCGTCACTTTTAAGGACAGACCTGTCACTTTTGGGGACACACAGGCACGCGTTTATTTTTCCTTACATACCCTGCTAACACTGACACAAACCCATTGCCACACCACCCAGCGCAGCTCCTGTTAGGGCTGCCACACATCCATCATGTTCACAAACTTTATGCACACAAGCTGCCACTTTTGGTGACACACAGACGCGTCACTTTTAAGGACAGACCTGTCACTTTTGGGGACACACAGGCACGTCACTTTTAAGGACAGACCTGCCACTTTTAAGGACACAGACCTGTCACTTTTGGGGACACGAGCTTGATGAGCAATGGTATCCCAGTTTACTACTTATGTTGGCCATTTGCCTTCAGGTAAATATATTTAAAGTATAACCCCCACCTTCTCTGTCAGCACCCCCCCCCCCCTGTTTTACAGTATAGAAAACCCCTCCTTCCATTTCCGTCAGAGGCCTCTGAAGATTGTCAATATCGGGTCTGGAACCGTTGTTTTTCAATAAGAAGTATGGGAAATGTTATTGTAAAATTGCATTAACATTGGGAACATCGTTCCCAATAGATCCCGCTCACTTCAACCACTGGACACATAGGGCCTCATTTATGAGGTTTTGGTGCAGGGCAGCATCACAAAGAATCTTGCTGCGCATTCCTGCATCAAAACGAAAAGGGCAGGAATGCGCTGTATCTGTGAGATACGGCGCATTCCTGCCTTTTCCCCTATGCTGGCGCACAATGGGCTGCCATGTGCCAAAGCAGGCACCCTTGTGCCATGGTGCGAGGGTGTCTGCGTTGTAAGGGTGATTGTTTGTCTGCAGGAAGGGACACCCTCCTGCACAAAAACAATCACAAGAGGTGTTTTCTTCTTTCTATGTGTGTTGCATTCTGCAGCACACATAGAACAAGCATTTGCAATGCAATAGGTCTCGCATTTACGCGTGTTTGAGCTATTGGCATTGTAAATGACAATGCCTTTTATTTATGTTTTGGGTTTTAAAACATAAAAAGGCATTGTCATTTACAATACTAATAGCATAAACTCTCGCAAATAAGAGACTTATTGCATTGCAAATGCATTTTTTTTGCAGCATCTGCTCCTTCCATAAGTTTTCTGGCTTGCCTACGTACAATAAGGAGTTCCACATCTCGGGTGCACACCCTAGAAAGAAGCAGGCACTAAAGGGTCTTTTCTTGAAATGTAACCTCTGTACATTATTAGTTTATTTTACTTTTAACCATGTGAGAGTCGCCGGAGATGTCAGTCTTGTGTGTAATGCCCTGCGTGCCTACCAAGGCTATCTACAATCTTTATAATACCCCAACTTGTATGTGCTTTCACTGCACCTGTTTGGCTTCACGTATGGAAACACTTCCACACATGGCAGCAAACCTCCTGTACACTTTACATCTCAGCCTAAGAAGTGCTGGTACTGCCAGATCAGTCTTCCAAGATAGTTTTACTTGAGAAACATGTTCTTTTGTAGCGAACCTGCACCTTTGGGGTGTTAGGACACATTATCTGGAACTTATCTGAAGTACAATACAATATGAATAGCAAAGAGGAGCAGAGTTGCAGAAGAAGCATGGTTATGCTGCCGCGATAAAAGCCAACATAGGAATTGAGTGAACAGTTGGTAGCAAATACAGTAGGGGAGAAAAGAGAGTCGGTTTTACTCCAGGTGGAGGTGGTACAGATGGAATGTGAGCAGGATGGGTTTGGAGCTTATCTCAAGGGGAAGAGAGCTGAACGCTGGGGTCACCACTGCAAATGAGACGTGTTTCCATGCCCGAGAAGTTCTGATGAAAGCAACTTCTAGAGTTGGGTAGTTTTGACTCTTAGGGCCTCTTTACACACCCAAGATGGTGCGGGTAGGCTATCAAATCGAGGATTGCGTGAGATGTTCAGCTTCATTCGTGATCAGGCACGTTTTGAGCTTACATTTGAGGCTCATCTGGTGGCGCAGGAGAATGTTTGCAACAATGCACCCGCTGTACCAAAGTACATGGGTTTATCTGTGGCCTTGTGCTTGTCAGCTAATTGCACGTAGTTCGTAGCGCCTCCATTTGGTGTCTGGCTCTTGCCTTTGCCCAGCTAGCCACGCTTTCAGTAGCCAGATGCCCCATCCCTTCACTCTTGTAGGTCACGCTTACTGCCCCTGCACTCCCCCTCTTTTTTGCAGCTAACTGCATTTTTATCCCACACTTCTAGAACTACTTGCTTTGAGCTCACCGGTGCCAGCTGTTAATGCAAATTTGATGGTTTTATTCCGCGCACAAGAGAGTAAACTGAACAGTCAACAGATACTTGTGTAAGATTAATCTGCGGGTATTATATTTTCATGTGAATATGCGCGTGTCCACATATAAGCGAGGATGTTAACAGGACAGTATGGATAACACCCTGCTCTTCAATGCCTGTCTCTGCCCCCGAGCCCAGCACCCATCCCTGCAGCACTCGGCGGCCTTGCCCTCCAGCTGCCCGGTCCGAGCAGGGAAGAGCGTGTCTCCTTCTGCCACTCCCTCCTGCAGGGCACAGCTGTGTACACCACCCGCAGTCCTCGCCAGCGCCCGGCTCGTAAACTCTCGCCCCTGCTGGATTCGGCTGCGCACTCTGTTGTGGGGTTGGTGGGTATAAAAACAAACTGTAAAAGTGGCCGTTATGGGGCCCATGCGCACTTCAAGGTCCGCGGTCTGCAGCTGCCAGAGTGATCCCTGGAGTGCAAGGATTGTTTATACTTGGCAAATAATTATGAAGTGTCGCATTCTCTGTTTTTTGGTATGAAAGCATATTTGTGAGCCGCTTCGTTATTCATATTGCGCCAAAAAGAAATTTGCCCTTACTGGCGATCGCCAGACTTCGACTTTGGAACAAAAGTGTCAAATTCACAATTAAAGACGAGGTGAGGGTGAGGGGGTTGGCTGGCAGTGCTAAAACTAAAAGTACACGTCAGTTTTTACGGGACAAATAGCTCAGAAAATGATTATTAAAGTAAAAAAAAAATGAAACAGAGCGCGGTGTCCCTGAAGCGGGCGTCGCGCTCAGTATTAAAGTTAAACAAGCTGTCGCCATTAGGCGAACAGCCGCTTGTTTATATTTCCATCGCGATTTCACTTTAAGTGAAAACGCGATGCAAATATAAACAAACGGCTGCCCTTGCCAAAGGCGACTGAAACAAGCTGTCGCCATTACGCAAATGAAAAAAAATAGTGCTTACCCCTTAGTTAAAGGAGAATGTATAATGCCGCAAGTGAAACATCCAGTCCGGATGGGCCGTCCAAGAAGGAGACAGGGCGGTAACAAAAAAGCCTCATTCTCAATCACGACCCAGCGTCTAGCATAAACGGTGACGCCAGCCAATCAAAATGATGGGCGTGGCTTCAACTCCACTTCTAAAATATCACGATTACAAGAAGCCTCGCAGAGCGAGCAACGTAGGTCTGTGAGACCTAAAAAGGGAAAAACGAGGAGAAATAAGGATATTTTTCCCCGTTGCTCCTCGCTAACGCCACCCCTGCGGTGGCGTTAGAATGTGACGCATTCCCAGGTTTACGATTCCGCCTAAATCTGGGAATGCTTCAGATTCCATGGGTGTTGCATGAGAACCCACACAGTGTTCTGAGTGAAAGGGGCACATATTTTCAAGGCCATGAATAGCCACGCAAAGTGGCTTTGCGTAGCCTTGTAAATATGCTGTGGCACATCACGCCACCGGAGGGTCAAAAAAGTGCCACCATAAAATGAGGCCCATACTCATAAACACACACGAGCGCAGAAACACTCACGTCAAGAAATTTTAGGAAAGCAGATGTCATCAGTTAGTGGTACTGTCCAGAGATCATGTTCAGGCTTCAAAACATGACAGCGCGCTGCCAAACATGGAATGTGCAGGTGGAGTCACATCTCTTTTCAGTTAAACTGCAAGATTCCGCACACTATTTGGCTTCACCTGAATGGTGAGCTCGCCCCTGCGTTTTGATAAAAGCTGCTACACGTACTTAGACGTGCGTATTTTGTGTCACCGGCCTCAAAGCCTCAACAGCCCCCGAAGAGCGCATGTCGTTTTCTTCTTGGCGTGCTGCGCGTTGCAATCTCTTACATAATTTTCTCTCTAGCCTTTCGTGAGAGGAAACAGGTGTGGCCGACTCAGAGTAAGAGTTCATCGCATGCCCGAGATTTGTTGTTCACACACACTAATAACCTTCCCTTGGCCTTTTCTTGCAAGAACAGCCAAGCGTGACATGAGAAAACATACCACAGATTCAGATGACAGGCCGCTTCTCAAAACATGGCTGCAGGTACCTGACAGAAGATTGCCGCTCTCTGAGGCTGGAAGGGTGCAGAGACCTGTGCGAGACGGTGCACATTATACAAGTGCACAAGGGGATAGACAAATAAAAATGTAACTATCAGAGGGTGTGTGTATTTCACCATTGAAAATATTGGAGTAGCATCACCACAATGCGATGCTCTAATAATTGATATTAAAGTTATAATCACTTACACATACGTTTTATTTAAGGAGAGTGATTCGCCAAAATGCCATAAATGGTGAAAGGCATCCATTGTTCCCCGCTGACGCACCCAAAAATAACACCATCATATGACCTTTTGCCGTAATGTCACAGGCAGGGACGTCAAGACGTTTTTTACACAGACTCCATCACAGAAGGTGACAGGGCCTGACCTTATCAAAAGCACCTCGCTAGGAGTTCTTGAATATAAGGAAACTTTTTGAGGGGCATGGTACGACATTCTGTGAAAACCCACAGCCGAAATTGTTTGGGGGTGGGGGACGGACAGTAATACATGAACCTAAAAGAAGGGCACTGGTTTTAAGGGGGCATAATACATTTGCTGATTTTTATTTATTGACGTTCTACTTAAAGGAATAGTTGGAAAATGCGTGAAAATTATACATTTTAAAGCTCATTAAACCACTAACTGCGAACAAAGTGATGCGGTGCTTAATTTGTTAAAAAAAAAAATAATAATTTGTGTGGACCAAAGATTTTCATAGGAGCCTGCTGCTGGCACTGCTGAATGCCGGGGTTGCCGAATACAAACGCTGTCTCTTCTTGAATCCCTGTCCTCTGCAAAAATGAGTGCCGGTACCCCCCACCTCCAACCACCAGCACAAATTAAGCACTGGCCTGCTGCAATTTAAAGACAACTTTTGGAGAGGATGTATCAGAAGTATTTGGGTAAAGTTAGTAGCAAATAGTGTGTTCTAGGCACATTAGGTTTACAACAGTGCTAAAACATGACAATAATTTGATTTAAATGCTGCAAGAAGGAGGAGGGAAGGTTCAGAAGCCTGTGAGTAGGCCAGGCAGCAACTCCACATGCGGCTTTGCTGGTATGTGGGAGATTCACAGGATGGATTCAAGATCTTACTCTATGCTGGCCTCCCCCTCTTTCTTTCATGGTGCTTCTCATCTGACAGCAGACTTCATCCTGTCTTTTACATTGCAGAACCTCTCTTGCTGACACCCTCTGGACAGCTTGTGTGAATAGGCATATAGACCTGCACTTGCTGGGCCTCACTGGAGTCCCCCCGTTTCTGCAATGTATTAGTCCCAGATACAATTTCAATTACACTGGCATTGTTTGCCGATTCATAAATATTAAAAAATCATCATTAAAAAATCTATTAAAAATCATGTATGCTTGAAGTTACTTAAGACAATCTCGCCATGCCCCTTCCTCAATTGTGACATTTGTCCCCACATGCCTGATGTAATTCTCAATCGCTATTCTGACGTTTGATCTAGCTCTTTACTCCTATACCTCTCCTTCCCTGACCCTACCCCTTACCTCGGAACTCTCTCTTTTCTGTATGCATATTCTCTTCCAAATATGTACTTATTGTTATAATGTACAGCGCTCTAACACCACTCAGTGAAGAAGCGCTCTAGAAAAGTACCTTAAATAAATAAATGCGCATAATTTCCGACATTTTATAGTATCCTTTTTATGCGAAATTCCATGAAATTTCACCAATATGCAACATGAAGTACATTGAAGTAAAAAATCCTATCATGCGAGCATCGGAACAATGAGAACAGACAGCACGCGAGTGGCTCGCTGACACACTTTTCTTTTTTTGCGCAATTTTTTCAGCACGGAGTGCATCCTCACATCATTTTAGGGCACGAGCATGCGCTAAGAAAATAGCACAAAATTGTTAATAGCATTCCACATAATTTCGCACAATTTTTCTGAGATTTCACGTAATTACGCACAAAGAAGTTCTGCAAATTTCGCATACTTCAAGTTAGCACAGGAGCCTTCCAGCCACCTGACCTGGAAATGGAAAATATTTACTTTGCAAGGAGGACTGCTGGGTTTACAGGAGGCACAGCTGAAGCTCATGCTTTAAGGTCTTCTTTAGACATCCCTATACAAGCCAACTGGAAAATAATGGTAATGTCAA
Source organism: Calotriton arnoldi (assembly GCA_963921515.1). NCBI lineage: Eukaryota > Metazoa > Chordata > Amphibia > Caudata > Salamandridae > Calotriton > Calotriton arnoldi. The sequence continues at coordinate 404,275 of CAWUFW010012914.1, forward strand.
CTTAAAACCTTATAGAAGACCTGCTGAGTAGCATTGTTAGATAACCCACTGTTGATCAGTGTGTTGTACAACTTTTCAGGAAGGTAAATTGGAGGGATGACCCTAAATTCCTGGCCTAACTATCTGGGTGATCCACCAAGTAATTCAAACATATATGTTCAGATGATGATTCATACCTGCCTTTTTCTAAATACTCCCAATGCTTTCTGATGTAAAAACTGTGGCAAATGGGGATACAAAATGTGCCTAAAATAAAACAGTATGGTCAAAACCAGGCATGCGCATACACATACTCTTACAAAGCTATAAACACTAGGGGCGCTATTCACAAAGGTAAACTTACACATGAGTTAATCTACACATGTGAGCTTTACCTTACACTTTGTAGTAAATGTACTACTTTTGGATTTTCTCACCATTTACGAGTTTAAATGTATTTCAAAGTATAGACTTAAATGCCCCCACCCCCTGAATTCAAGAGGTGGAGTCTAATTTACAGGTGTAAAGTTACTATTAGTGACTTTTTTACATGTAGGTGGAGATCTGCACCACCGGGTCGGAGATCTCCCTATGGTAAAATATAGGCAAAAGTAAAAATATAAGAAACTTAAAACAAACAAGTAAAAAATGTTTGAGGATAAATATGAATGCAAATAAATTGTTTATATTTATTTTAAATGCAGAATGAAATTTAAAATGCTACAACACTATTAACTTAATTTTGAATTCAACATTGAATTAATTTATATATATTACATCAAATAAAAATTATTTTTTGTAAATCAACTCACCTAAACAAAAATCTTTATATTTACTTATTATGTTTTAAAAAAATCAAAAGTTATGTGTAGAATACATTTCAATTTATTTGTTTTTTAATGTATTTAAGTAAGTGTGTATATATATACAATAATTTAAATTAAATGCTGCAAGAAGGAGGAGGGAAGGTTCAGAAGCCTGTGAGTAGGCCAGGCAGCAACTCCACACCCGGCTTTGCTGGTATGTGGGAGATTAACAGGATGGATTCAAGATCTTACTCTATGCTGGCCTCCCCCTCTTTCTTTCATGGTGCTTCTCATCTGACAGCAGACTTCATCCTGTCTTTTACATTGCAGAACCTCTCTTGCTGACACCCTCTGGACAGCTTGTGTGAATAGGCATATAGACCTGCACTTGCTGGGCCTTGTCAGTTAAACACTCAGGAAGGGCCGGGCTGTCTGGCACAATAAAGTTAATTGAATTGAATTTAGAAAAAATAAGAAAATGAGCAAGGAGAGAGAATACATGAGCGAAAGTAAAATTGAAATATTAGAAATTGAAATGCAATACTATCAGTAAAAGTAGCAGCATACTCCTGCTTGCGTTAACTAAACAAAACCAAAAAACTAAAATATTGATTTGTAGCAATGAACTTTAAAGTGAAAGTTAACGGTGTTGTGTAGTGTTTTGTCTATGTCTTTCTGTATCACGTGGTTGTAGGAAAGCACTTATATTGTTGTTGGGAGTTTGGCTCCACATGTGATCAAGGCAGGGGATCCTGCCGAAATGCGTCATAGCCCTAAAACTGCAATAAATATATTTGGAGGAACTAACCTTGGACTGTTGTGTTGTGTTCTGGTGCGAGGAGGTGACGCGCTGGTTCTGTTTTATATATATATATATATATATATATATATATATATATATATATATATATATATATATATATATATATATATATATATATATATATATATATATATATATATATATATATATCTATATATACTACATGCATTCCTCCATTATGGGAGCCATGGTCCCTGCAGGGCGGCTGCGGCATCCGGGAAATGGATTGCACATCATCAATCCAAATGAACAAAAGCGCCATAGTCAGCATTGTGGTGCCAAATGCTTTATTATCCAATGTGGCAGCATGTGTTCCTCCTTTCAATCCCTGACGCATTTCAGCTCTAATGCGAGCCTTGATCACACATGGCGAAGGTTGACTATTCAAAGTAATCGCCCTTTAAATGCAGGATGATGTCATCAGTAGTTCTTTGTAAAATACATTTACCAGCATGCATTCAAATTAAATGTTAAATTCACGATTCACATTCCAGTATTTGAAAAGTCTTGGTTAAATACCATCTTCACTGGTGTGATAAAATGTTAAAAATACTGCATTGCTGGTAATTCACGAACAACTCCATGCATTTATAATGTTCATGTTAATTCACAAGCTGTCACTGTTTCTATGCAAAACAAAAGGAATGTCCTGCAAGCGAAAAGAGGCTGTACCATACCCCTTGACTCTCCTTACTTGCCTGTGAAGTACAATGTTCCCTGGATAATCCATTACGTTGCATGGCTGCTAGCGGGGCCGTGCCATCAATGTTTATGAAAACAACATGCATTCCTCCATTATGGGAGCCATGGGCCCTCCAGAGTGGCATCTGGGGAATAGAGTCCCTGTCATCAATCCAAACAAACAAAAGCGCCGTAGCCACTACTGTTTTGGGTCGATTTTGGCTGTATTAGCATGAGAAGTGCAGTTTGTGAATAGCAAAGGGCTTACTCTTTTGTGGGTGGGTGCATACCCTCCCCAACCCTCCGTTAGCCCATCCTTACACCTCCCAAAATCTACTCCCATGTTGTAGGATGTATTACCCATTTTTTTAAAGTCACTCCTCCCTGACCCTTCCACATTTCCTACTAAAATGTAGGTATACATGTGCAGGGATCTCCGCAGTTGGGGAGGAGGTCTCCATACAGAAAATATATGAGAGACTGAGGCAGTGACCTCCACATGGTTTGTGAATAGCATTTTGTAGTATGTGAGTAGTACTATTATAGTACTAATAAACATACTACAAAATGCAAATTGTGAATAGGCCCCGATATCTATGCTTCCTCAAGCATAAACAATGTTTGTTATACAAACTTTTTCTTGGTCATATTTGTGGTTTGAGCTGAACCAGTAAGAACCAGTAAGGAGCTCATAAGTCTGCAAATGATAAAGTAGCTGTGTTTGAAATAGTTCATTCTGGACTAAAAATAGACAAATATTAAATAAATATGCTTGAGAGAACTGATATCCTTCTAATAAGTGAAGGGGGTCTTACACCATTTTATTTTAACTATAAACTCTGTCTGGGTCATATTGGGAGAGAGGGAGCAAACATCAACAAGGCATTACCTCTTCCCCCATGAAACTATGGTACTCATCAGAGGCCCAAGGGTCCAAGACGAATTGTCTAACACAAGAAGAAGCTGAGTATGTGAACCTGCTGTGACATGAGGGATAGATGTGAGCCCATATAGTGAGACGCTTAGTTGTTATTGATTCACTTTTCTCAGTACTTATTCACAGCCAATAACTCACCTTCCTCAGAACCCTAAAATATCCCACTCCACCTTCCTGAAACTTTTACTCAAATAGCTTCAATACCATCTTTCCACTTCTATAACACCCTGCTCCCTTTTTCTTTTGCCTCACATATCTTCCATTTTCTCCCCCTTTGCTGGCATCTGTCTGACTGCAAGAGAGTAGAATTTTGCTATGAAAATGTACAGCTTTGGACTGTCTAATTGTCAGTTGTTTTCCTTTCCTGTTCCAGAATGGGAGGTATAGTAGAAAATGTATTTTGTGGTGAAGTGTTTCATTATTTGCCAGAAAGTAGCTTACTTGGTAAAGACTCTGTTGCTCAGAAACAGTAGCGGCTCCTGGAGGGAGTGCTGCGGGGCGGTGGGGTGGGGCGGGGGAGGGGCGGGTCAGGGTGGGCGGTAGTAAACTCCGGCATATGGCCGAACGGAGGTAAGTACATAAATAAATAAATAAAACGAATTACATTGCGCACGCTGCAACGCCAAATGGCGATGCAGCGTGCGCAATGTAATTTGTTTTATTTATTTATATACTTACCTCCGTTCAGCCGTATGCCAGAGTTTACTACCCCCCACCCTGCCCCTCCCCCGCCCCACCCCACCGCACTCCCTCCAGGAGCCGCTACTGCTCAGAAATGTTACCAATACTCAGAACATAGGCATGATTTCGAGCAGAGATGATTCAATCACATCTTTCCTAGGTCAATAAACTGAGTACCAGTAAATTAGGGAATAGTTACAATTATTTTTATATCGCTGTAGAATGTCAACTCTGTGATAGCAAACCCAGAGCCAGAATACCCTCCAGGGTGATAGTGTGCTCTACAAATCTGCATAACATATGTAAAAAGCAGTTATTACTTGAAGATAATGCCTTACCAACATCTAAGCCCTCTCTAGAGAGGCCCTCTCACCCATACTCAGTATCATCAATGTCTTCCTCTCTCGAGGCATCTTCAAATAATCTCCCAAGATAGGCCATATCCTCCCTGTGTTGAAGATTTCCATGCTAGGTGATGTCGCAAACGGCTGGCCCATTATTCACTTACCCTTCCTGAGGAAGATCATTGAAAAAGCAGTAACATTCAAGATTACATACATCTAATCTCCTGCATGACTACCAATTGGGCTGCTTTAGATCATTCACAGCTACCTTACAAATCATTGATGATGCTCTCTTGACCACAGATAAGCATGAGCAATGCCTCTTAATACAGTCAGCTACTCCACCCTTATCTACACACTGAGGTCTAGAGTGGGTTTCAGTAGCAACATTCTCCACTGCTTCTTTTTCTGCCTCTCGAACTCAAGCCATTTAATTTACATAGGCTTGTCCAGATCACAGCTGATCTCAATCACCTGTGGAGTTCCTCAATTTAAACACAATAAGATGATCCATCAATGCAGCCAACTGGGGCTCAGTTGACAGAAAGCTGACAATCTCCAACCATTAAGGGCAGGCGGACCATCAGTCTCTTTTCCCACTATGGCCTTGTCAGGCTTTAAGTTTCACAGTGACCCCTGAGCAATAATTCTGTGGCTGTGTATACACTCCCGTTTTAGCTTTCTATGGCTGTTGCCCTTCTCCTGTAGACCATGGTTATTTAGTTATTTAGAGGCCCCGAGGCTGCATTCATTGGCTGCATTCATTGCCTTTGTGTAGCACTAGCAGGGCACGCGCTTCACTCTCATATTTTATGGGCCGTGTGTAGCTTCCGGGGTCTCGTCCCCACTCACTTTCTGATTCATGGTTCTGCTGGATACGGCTGCCCTCTGTCGGTGTAATCTAACGTCGCTGTGATTTTGGCAGTGGGTTTCTTTGCTTAATGCAAGCCTCACCTCACTGCACCATTTCTCTGATATCCTCTGTCCCTAGAATTTTAGGACAGAGTTTCACCTCTATAATTATGCACGTGCTGACCCAGCTCTGCACGCTTCTACTTCGGCATCTACTCCAGTCCTGGTCGCATCACAGCAAAATGCTGGTAGCGCTTTCTCTGTCCTTCCAGCCACTCAGTATACTGATATTAACACAGAGGGTCTGCTTTTCTTGGTGCCAGACTTTTGGGGCAGGAGGTTTTGTTCCTCATTGCAGCGTGAAAGCTAGTCTAGATGTCAGGACCACTCTCACAAGATCTCCATCTTGCCTAGTCTGCATTGTTTCCAAATGCTGGCAGCATATAACTTTGATGTGTCCAGCATACACTGAGGTACTTGCTTCCAATCCCAGGGCCTCATGTACTAATATTCCAAATAAGAAACTGTATATTGCAACCCAGAACAATTCACAATTTGCTGTCTCCTATATGGAATGTACCGGCATGGATTCAGTAGAAGTGGTTGCATTTGTACACCGCCTTCTGTCAAAACTATTGGCATTTTGCAAACCGACATTTGTATTAATAGGTTGGTTCGCAAAATACTGAATCATAGTGGGTCGCAGTTCGACCTACTTCATTAATATGCATGAGGTAGGTCATAAATTGTGACCCACCATGATTAGCTAAAGTCATAGTCATGGTAGCCTCCTGTCTGTGACGGCTTTTAAATAAAGCAATTTTTTTTGTTTTTAAATGCAGCTTTTTTTCCTGAAAGGAAAATAGGGTGTGTTTTAAAAAATGAATTGGTTTTACAAACATTTTTAGGAGTAGACAGTGGTCACAGGGACCACAGCCTACTCCTAAAAAATGTGTTTATCCACATTCACAAACAGAGAGGGGTCCACTTCATGTTTGTGAGTGGCTCACCACCTCCTTTGAGGAGGTATTAAAATATTAATAATTTGTGACCAGATTTCTGTTGCAAAACAATAGTGCATACCTCATTGAGTTGGTATGTGGAAGGGACTCACTCAACACGCCTCTTCCGAATACCGATTTGGTATGTATTTGCAAACCCAAATTGCAATTCAGTAACGTATCACGGAATTGCAATGCGTATCTGTGAAATCAAAAATGCCACTTTGTTGCAAAGGGTCCAATTTTACGAGTTGGATCTTTTGCAACCATAGATTGCTTTGTACATGAGGGCCCTAGTGTTTTCCCATCGGACATAAATGAGATAGCTTTTGACTACATGCCAAGTCCGTCAGGTAGCAGAGGTTCCCGTCCTAAACCTCTGCCATTTTCACCACGCTCCTAGTATGATGATTTTGATAAGTTAATGTAACTATCAATCAATCAATCAGGGGTTGGTGAAGCGCAGATACTCACCCGCAAGGGTCTCAAGGCGTTGGGAGGGGGGTGGCTCCCTTGAGTGCTGAGGTCATCCGAAGAGCCAGGTCTTGAGGTCCTCCTATGAAAGGACCTATGAATCTAGTTTCAGCAATACATGCTTCACTTACTACCTACCAACACCTTTTTGTACACGAGTTCGCATATAACTTACCAGCAGACAGTCTTTCAGCCATTTCTGTGCAACATGCAGCTGTACCTCACATATGTGCATCTCCACCACATGAAAGACATTTTCCAAAGCAACAGTGTCAGTCTCTGCAGTTTCATTTTTAAACTACATGTTGTGGCAAAGTGCGCAGCAAATACATACAGTCATCCCGCGGATGTCTTCTGAAAAACTTGATATATGGATAGCATAAAATGCCAGCTGAGTTATATTTGGCTCGTTTTAATAGGTGTTAATTACTACCCAACTCAATGAGGCTTTTTCAACCATAGATGAATGTAAGTTCGCAAAATCCCTCTTTCGGTTTAAACAGGTGCCTTGCTAGTTACAGGCAAATGTTTGCATCAGCTGCATAAGCCACTGAATTATTCACAAGCATTATAACCTGTGAACTGCATGTTACATGCATTGGTTTGCCGGAGTGCTACCCGAAGTCCTCTAAGCATGCCACAGCATTTAGCACAGGTGGGATCCCACATCTTGTGGCCTGGGCATGCCATAGCTGTTGTGGACAGCCAGCTTTTTGTCGTGCCTGCTGAGCAATGGGCCAATGTGGCAGCCAAGATGAGGGTGCTGTGCAAAGGAAAAAGACTGACTTACAGAGTCGTGTGCTATTGAAAGAAAATTGGCTCGCATTACAGAATCATGCTTTGTGGAAATAAAACGAGCAATGCAAACTACATTAAAAAAAGAAATGCTTACTTAAAGTTGACATGCACGTGTATATAAATGACGTACAGTACTTTTCAAATATTATTTATGAACAAAATTATGTGTTTTGTATTTTTCACTTAGGATTCATTTGGACGCAAACAAAGAAATTTATTGGAAAAAAAGCCTTAGAAATATTATAAGGCGTTCACATGCTTATAAAAATCATGCTTCAAATATGCATTTGGTTATCATGCAGAATTAGTTGTTTTTAGTAGGGGAGCCTTCTTTAAAAGTTAATCCCTGCCAGATGCTGAAAACAATACAGCTAATGCATTGCACTGAATGCATGTAATACCAACTGGAGCAATATATGTAATAGCATGACTCTGAGAGGGAAATGCTACTCTTGGATGATGCAAGAGATGATTGACACTGCCTCAAAGCAGTGGCTGAAAGGGTCTCACTCAAACCAACCATTGGCTGAAGGGAGCTGACCCAAAGGCCATTATCTATTTATTACTTAAAATAAGTCTAGCAGACAGGCACAGTTGTCATACCAGACCCAAGTTAAAACATTTTATTAAAATAGTTGTTCATACTATGGTTCTGGCATTTCTAAGCACTGAAAAGAATTAGGCCTGGTCGAGATTTTAAATACCTCGGATTAATCAGAATAATTTCATTTTAATCTTGTGGTGTGAAATTACAGAAAATTATGGAATTATGCCAGTTTACGAAATTTAGAGTATTTTGTGGGAAGAATGCCTACCCTTCGAGCACAGGAATAGAGTGCAAGCAGCTGCTGGCTGCTGCTGTTCATGCTCTGTTGCATTTAGTGCTGATTTCTTAGTACAAAATGCATCCTCTGGTCCATTTTGGAAACAAGTGTGAATTTTGCGCTAAGACAATAGCGCTAAAGGCAGGGCTACACTCCTCGCGTAATTACACATAATCTTTCATAATTTTGCTGTAATTTCATGTAAATACGCTACAGAAAATTATACGAGTTACACCCACCCATAATAATATGTGTTACATTTACCCATTGTAATTGTTCTCTGCTTACCAACATTTGATGGCTGAAAGACTGCATTGATATTGCTAATTAACCGCTGCTGCTGTTCATAGCTGATGTCGGTTAAGAGGGTTTAGATTTCTCAGCCATCATACTGACTTAAAAATTAACAATGTGCCGGGGGATGCTGTTAAGATGGCTTGGATCTATTTCAGAACGGTTTCCGCCCTGGTCACAGCACGGAGACTGCTCTCCTAGCTGTGACCGAACATCTGCGGACCATTCTGGATGGGGGGCACACCGCGGCGCTGATACTACTTGATCTTAGCGCCGCGTTTGACACGGTCTCCCACCGGATCCTTCTAGATCGTCTGGAAGAGGCTGGTGTCGTAGGTCTAGCCTTGGAATGGTTTAAATCGTTTCTGTCAGACAGAACATTCCAAGTATTGGCCCCCCCTTTCTTTCCTGCACCCAGTCCATCGGGCAGGGTGTTCCTCAGGGCTCTGCCCTCAGCCCCTTACTTTTCAATCTATACGTCCAACCCCTAGCCACGGTGGCCAGGGACAATGGTCTTACCATGGTCTCGTATGCTGATGATACGCAGTTGGTGGTGGCCCTCTCCGACGACACTACGCAGGGCGCCGCCAAATTTCGGAATGGCCTAGCGTCGGTCGCGGAGTGGATGACCACCAACTGCCTTCAGCTCAACACCAACAAGTCCGAGGTGTTGTTGGTGGGGAGAGACAAGGGACTATGGAGTGAGCATTGGTGGCCCAAGACTTTGGGTTGCGCTCCCACCCCCAAGTTGGCAGTAAAAAATCTTGGCGTTTGGCTGGATGCCACTCTTAGCTTTCAGGAGCACACCAAGAAAATAGCAGGTACCTGCTTTGGCCTACTCCGGGTATTGAGGCCCTTGCTGGGGTTCTTTGACCCATCTACCCGCCAGATGATAGTACAGGCGACCATCCTGTCCAGATTGGACTATGCTAATTCGCTCCTGCTAGGGGCAAATAAGGCAGAAATGACTCGTCTGCAGCGTGTTCAGAACGCAGCAGCCTGAGTCCTGCTGAGGCTTCCCAGAACCTGCTCTGTGACGGGGGCGATTCGTCGCCTACATTGGCTGCCTATGACCAAAAGGATCGAATTTAAAACCCTATGTCTGACTTTTAAAATCTTAAAATTTTCTTCCCCTGAGATCCTGTCCAATTTGCTGGTACCTTACGTACCCACGCGCCAGCTACGATCAGCTGGGCAATATCTGGCTACGGTCCCTCGAGTGAAGCGTCTCCGAGCTGGAGGACGATCTTTTCGCTGCTTAGCGGCTAAGCTGTGGAATTCCCTGCATACGCAGATTCGCTGTCTGGATAGCCTGCTGTCCTTTCGTAAGGCTGCCAAAACCTACCTGTTTCCTGTGGCTTAGTCCCATGTTTCCTTATTGACACTGCTACCAGCGCCGGGACGCCTCTTCGCTGAGGCAGCTGTGCGCTATATAAAAAGAATTAACATAACATAACATGGCTTTGTGTCGGGACTCGTGACATCAATATTGGGAGACGATACACCAGTGGTTAATTTGAGACAGTGATTTCTGGTGCTCAGCACCCGCACTTCATCATCAACACCAGCGCTTTCCATGAGCACCAGTTAAGGACATTTATGGTAGGCACAGGCAGATTAAGTGATTTTCTGAGACTCTAACCTGGTTCCCTAGCTCCGAAGTCAGCAGTCCTGGCCATTATGTCACATCCTCTACCCACTTTCATGGTTAGTAGTTGATTCTGTTTTAGCCGGCACTAACAGGAGAAATGGGCTGGTGCAAGCTGCCTCCTGATGAGAGCCCCAGCACTTTTTTTTTTATTTTTACATATTAACCATTGCGATACATTGTAGAAATTCTTTGGAGAATTTATGCTTTAGCGACTTGTTTATGGAATTTGGGCCATCATCACAAGGATGAAAAAGTACATTGAACTATCGACTGGGCACTTCATGGTTAAACAATTGTAACTTATGCCCTGAAGACGTTCCAACGTTTAGGGACAAAATGAGTTGGCTGTGTCCATATCCATGTTACACTGTTAAGCAAGAAATAAAGAATGAACATTTTGAACACATTTGTCTATGACATCTAGACCAATTGGAATTTTGTGTACTTCTGAACACTGATTTGTTGGAAGTTACAAGACCTTTCTTTTGTTTTAACTAACAAGACTGCCATTTAAAGTGTTCTTCTTCCTCATTTTGTTGCATTTGAAAGCCTTAGGGTGTTCATTGGACATTTAGCCCTGGGAGTGCAGCACCTTCCTATGGGAACGATACAGTGGGCAGTGAATCTTACCACAACCGTTCTCGAGTTGCCATTGTGAATTGTAAACCTTTTTTTACTTGATCATAGGAAGAACCCACAGTCAGGATGGAGATTCCCCTGTGGTAAATTATTGAGAAAATTAAGAAAGTGCACCTTTATGAATAGCCGCAAGTAAGTTAACCAGGATAATGAAGCTACTGGTTATATCAACAGCTTACTTAATCATCTGGTGACAAATCATTGGGTAAAACAAGCATTTGCAATGCAATATGTCTCGCATTTGCAAGAGTTTAAGCAATTGGCATTGTAAATGACAATGCCTTTTATTTATCTGTTTTGATAATTAACAAAGGGATATTTGTCTTTTGCTTTGCAGGTTTTTTTTGTTGCTGAAAGTCATATGTAAATGCCTAATGGGCCTTTGCTACATGGTAGCCCTCTCATCATTCACCAGTAATTAAAGGGCCTCCACGACACCAGTAGATGCACTTTCATCATCACAGAGATCCCTGCCATGCATATGGAGAACTCTAAACCTCAGTTTGTGGGTTGCTTGACAAAGTCTAAATGTCTGTTTTTTTAGGCCGAAGTCTACTAGACAGCGCAGCTGTCAGGTTTGCTAAAGACATCTTGAGGACATTCTGAAAGCTTCCCTGTGAATGCATTCAGCCCGTTGTTTACCATTGGCTTAATGGTTTGTAACTCACATTTTCTGGCTTTCTGTTTGCTGATTGTTTTAGGATGTCCAGTGTGAGTTGGTCCCTCCCAAGGACCAAATATTTTTCACACTACCTCTACTTGTATTTTTCCATGAGTGCTCCTTTCTATAAACAGGCCAGTAAATCTTGTTCCTATCTTGTCACATTTGCTGTGCATTCTAAGATAGAGGTCCAATGTCAGGCTCTGTCTTCAGAGGGAGCTTGGTGTTTAATTTTCTTTCTCTCACTTCAAAGTGAGAGGATTTATGTAACTATCATGCTGGCTCCTGGGGGTAGGAAAGAGTTTTTTTTCTATCACACAACAACATTTAAATAAACTATACAAGTACTTCTGACTATATAAGAATTTGGAATGCCCCAAATGAAGCAATTTTTCTGTTAATTCTGGAGTGTGTTGGAAACAAATGCTTCAATATGATCAAAACAATTCAATACCCTAGGTGATGCAATTTCCACACATTATCGTTTGAGAGCTGCCTAATCTTGAAACGTTTGAGTGCTGCATTTTTTATCAGTAAAACTGTATGTCTGTGCAAATGTAATGGTTATTTCAATTGAAAATGTGTTGTCTGTAATGCCAGTGTGCTACCACACCATGGATACTACACTCCATGCTATTCGACTCTACTCTGCACCACTGCACCCTACTCAGCACCACTCGCCGCCACTGCACTCTGTGCCACTGCACTGTACACAACTTCACTCTACTCTGCACCCCTCTACTCTATGCCAATGCACCCTACGCCACTCTACTCTACACCATTGCACTCTGCACCACTCCAGTCTAGACCACTCAACTCTACTCTGCACAACTTCACTCTGCAACACTGCACTCTATGTCATTGCACTTTATGCCAATGCACTCTACTCTGTAGCACTCAACTCTACGCCCCTGCACTATACCCCAATACACTGTATGCCAGTCTGATCTACTCAGCACCACTGCCCTCTGTGCCGTTACACTCTATGCCACTCTACTCTATGCCACTGCATTCTACCCTGCACCACTCCTCTCTACGCCACTTCACTCTACTCTGAAACACTCTACTCTATGCCACTGCATCACTGTACTCTACACCACTGCTCTCTATGCCACTCTACGCCACTGTACCATATGCCACTCTACACTACTGCACTCTACTCTGCAACATAGCACTCTGTGCGACTGAACTCTACACAACTCTGCTCTGCATCACTGCATTCTGCACCACTCTATGTCACTGCACTCTGCAATTCTACTCTATGCCACTCTACTGTACTCTGCACTACTGCACTCTCCATCACTGCACCCTATGCCACTTCACTCTATGTCACTCCACTCTAATCTACACCGCTGCATTCTACAATGCTGCACTGTATGCTGCTGAATTCTGCTCCACTGCACTCTATGCCACTATACTCTGCAACACTCTACACCAATGCACTCCACACTGCTGCGTTCTAGACCACTGCTTTCTGCACCACTGCACCACTGTACTCATTGCCACTGAACTCGAAGCCACTGAACTCGACGCCACTCTACTCAATTCCACTCTACTCTACACCACTGCACTCTAGGAGACTCTACTCTGCACTTCTACATTCTATGTTAATGCACTCTATGGCCCTGCACTATATGCCAATCTACTGTGCGCCACTCTGATCTACTCTGCACCACTGCACTCTACTCCACTCTACTCTATGCCACTGCACTCCTCCATGCTACGCCACTTCATTCTACTCTGAAATAATCTACTCTGCGCCACTGCTCTCTACACCACTCTACTCTGCAACACTGCACTCTGCACCACTGTACTCTACACCACTCTACTCTGCACTACTGCACTCTATGCCAATGCACTCTATGCCACTATACTGTGCACCACATCACTCTACACCGCTGTACTCTACGTCACTACGCTCTATGCCACTCTACTCTGTACCACTACACTCTGCACCACTACACTCTACGCCACTGCACTCTACTTTGCACCACTCTAACCTGCGCCACTGCATCCTATGATGCTGTAATGTATGCCACTGAATTCTATGCCACTACACTTTATGCCACTATACTCTGCAACACTCTATGCCAGTGCACTCTATGCCACTGCACTCTAAGACACTGCACCACTGTACTCTATGCCACTGCACTCTATGCCACTCTACACCACTGCACTCTGTGAGACTCTATTCTGCACTACTGCATTCTATGCCAATGCACTCTGTGCCCCTACAATATATGCCAATCTACTGTACGCTACTCTGATCCACCACTGCACTCTATGAGACTCTACTCTATGCCACTGCACTCTACCCTGCACAACTCCACTCTACGAAACTTCATTCTACTATGAAATAATCTACTCTACGCGACTGCTCTCTACGCCACTCTACTCTGCAACACTGCACTCTCCACCACTGTACTCTACGCCACTCTACTCTGCACTACTACACACTATGCCAATGCACTCTATGCCACTCTACTCTGCATCACTGCACTCTGCACCATTCTATGCCACTGCACTCTGCCACTCTACTCTACTGTGCACCACAGCACTTTAGATCACTGTACTCTACGTCACTATGCTCTATGCCACTCTACTCTGTACCACTACACTCTGCACCACTGCACTCTATGCCACTGCACTCCACTATGCACCACTCTAATCTATGCCACTGCATTCTATGACGCTGCAATGTGTGCCACTGAATTCTATGCCACTACACTTTACGCTACTATACTCTGCAACACTCTACGCCACTGCACTCTATGCCACCATACACTGCAACACTCTACATCAGTGCACTCTACGCAACTGCACTCTAAGCCACTGCACCACTTTACTCAATGCCACTGCATTCTATGCCGCTCTACACAACTTCACTCTACGACACTCTACTCTGCACTACTGCATGCTATGCCAATGTACTCTATGCCTCTGCACTCTATACCACCCTACTCTGCATCACTCCGCTCTACACCACTGCACTCTGCAGCACCCCACTCTATTCCTATGCGCTCAACACAACTGCACTCTACTCCACTCTACACCACTGCACTCTACGACACTCTACTCTGCGCTGCTGCATCCTATGCCAATGCACTCTATGCCACTCTACTCTGCATCACTCCACTCTATGCCACTGCACTCTGCAGCACTCCCCTCTATGTCACTGCACTCTGCGGCACTATATTCTACTCTGCATCACTCTATACCACTCTACTCTGCACCACACTACACCACTTCACTCTATGCCACTCTACTCTACAGCACTGCACTCTACGCCCCTATAATCTACACCACTCTACTCTGCATCACTGCACTCTATTCCACTGCACTCTACTGTGCAACACTCTAACCTACTCCACTGCATTGTACAATGCTGCATTGTCCGCTGCTGAATTCTATGCCGCTGCTCTCTACACCACTATACTCTGCAACACTCTTCGCCAATGCACTCTACACCAGTCCACTCTATGCCACTCCACTATACGGTACGCCACTCTATGCCACTCCAATACACAACACTATGCCACTCCACTTTACATTTGCCATTCCACTATACAACACTCCACTCTACTCTCCTCTACGCCACTAACTTTTAGCCATGCTGAACAGCAGCCATGCTGGTGACCAGTATGGCTAAAACACATTGGCAAACCCAATAGCTCTTGCATAGGTGAGACCTATTGGCTTTGCCAATATTTGTTTAGAACATGTATTCTTGAAGAACCTCAACGACAATATGTTTAAGTATGTGTAGGTTACCGTGTGTGACAGGGCAATAGCAAAAGCTCATAGATAACATTCACAAATTAGACAGGTATTTAATAGTTGCGCTTTTCTGAAGTAAATTCAGTTTCTAAAATCTTATTGTGCACCTGAAGAAAAAAGTTAGCAGTGAAATAACCTCTTTCTTTGACACCTAATTGAACGATGCTTTTACGTGCTAAGTAGCACCTAGCACCAAAGACTCATGAAGAAGTGTAGTAAGCATAGATGTGCATGCGAAACCAGGTACACTATCCAGTGCATCATTTGTAAAAGAATTAGTATTGAGGTCCAGTGCTTTGCTCAGAAGCCCATGGCCGATGCCAAGTACCATATACCAAAGCTGCATAGCCTTGATTTCACCTCATGCTTCTTTAATCTACCATCAGATATGCCCTGCAATTTAGCTCACTCTTGCAGGTTCTTTTCCATCCCTGATGTCTCCCTTTTTTACAGTTTTTCGTCTTACCCTTTATCCTTGTTTGCCCCTTTTGTGTTTTTTACTCTCATGCTCGGAGTCAAAGTCTGATGAGGAAAAATAAGTACCAGTCCCCAAAAATGAGTGCCTGTGGGACCCACTTCCAACCACTGGCTCAATTTAAGCACAGACTATGACAGAAACTGACGCAATGTGTTAATGTCAAAAAAAGATATTTGAAAGTGGTTGAATTGGCATCTCTGGGATTTGTGGGCGGGAATGTTTGTGACACCTTAACAAAATTACAATACAGCCTGAGAAATTGAGTGTACTATTTTGCTTAGGAAAACAGCCCATATAGGGTAAGACAATAATAAAGAACTATTGATAACAATTTCTTAACCGCTTCCTAACGCACTTTTACTGTTTCTAAGCATTGTAAATCACGTGTTATAATTTCCAAATTTTAGTGGTTTTATTTACCAATCTGGGACAGATCAAAGTTCAGATTTGGCCCTGCTGGGATTTGAACTTTTTACCTGCAGATCAATTTACGGTTCAGCGCAGAATGTTCTTCTCATTGGACCATAACAATGAGTGCAAAGCAAAACGGTGTCATTAGTAGGTCAGGAAAAAAGGCCCCTATCTAAATCTTCAGGAGACAATTTGAGGAAATGATTCCCTCATTTATGGTTTTTATTTCTTTTAACTGGAGCAGTTTGCGTGATAAAAAGCCCTCAGTCTTCTGCCAAAGCCAGCAATTAAAGCAATAAATTCTCAGGAGAAACAGATCCTAATCTTTATTGGCCTCTGAATGAAGTGTTTATGATGTTTTGCCAAAGTCTCTCCCTCAGAGGTGAAAATAACATTAAAGGTTGCTGGAAGTTGGCATCCACATAATCTTTATCAGTGAGAAAACATCTTGGTAAAGTCATCAGGAGACGCTTTATCTTTATAGGAATTAGACAACAGTATTTTCATTGGCCTTTCAGTAGAAAAAGAAAAGAAAGCTTTTTTAAATTCGCTTTTGGCATGTGTCCAAGACTCTCCACAAGCAGCAATCCATAAATGGTGTAAGGCACTGGTGAGAAGGGCTGGAGTAGAGAATGACAGTGATAAATACTGGATTGACAAACGAGTACTTGTAGGACCTAGATTTATCGTCCTGGCTTCAAGGAACAGACCACTGAGTAAAACAAGCATTTGCAATGCAATCGGCCTCGCATTTGCAAGAGTTTTTTGTTGTTGCAGTTTTATATAGCGCGAACTCGACCCGAAGGTATTGGAGCACTTTACATGAGCATCAGTTACATTACTCAAGGGCACTTGGTAGGCATGGGGAGATTAAGTGATTTGCCCAGAATCACAGGATGTTGAGCCAACACCGAGACTCGAACCTGGTTCCCCAGTTCTCAAGTCAGTAGCTCTCGCTGTCAGGCCACAAGTTAGAGCTCTTGGCGTTGTAAATGGCAATATCTTTTACCCATGTGTTTTGGTTTGGAGTGCAGTCGATGTATGTGGTTTGGAGTGGAATTATGTGTGTTAAATTGGAATGATCAGTTGTGGTTGTGCAATTGTGTGGGGTGGAATTGTGTGGTGTGTAGTGTATTTGTGCAGTGGAATTATGAGGAATGGTGAATAGATAGGGGTAAGAGCTGCACAGAATGGATAGAAAGGAAGATAGAGACGAATAGGTAGTTTGTGCATGAAGTGGTGAATCAACTCGAGACAGAGAAGCAGAAAGAGTGAGTGAGAAAGAGAGAAAGAAGGGAAGAGCAGGCCAAAGACGCATTAGCGTGGAGTGGAACTGTGTGATGTTGCGTTAAATTATGCCTATTGGAAATATGTGTCATGGTGTGTAGTGCATTTATGTGGATTGCTGGTATATGGCATAGAGTGCATTTATGTGGGGTGTTTTTATGTTGTATGGAGTGTAGTTATATGGAGTGTAACTATGTGGCGCTGAGTGGTATTATGTGGAGTGTAATTATGTTGTGTGGTTTAGAATTGTGTGGCATTGAATTGTGTGTTTGGTTGTGGAATTATATGGGATGGTTTGGACTGGTATTAAGTGGCATGGTGTGGAGTAGTATTATAAGGTGTGGAATTATGTGGCATGTTGTGAATTTGAATTTATTCTGTGGAGTTTAATTATGTGTTTTGGAATTTAGTGGAGATATGTGGAGATTCATTCTGCAGAACCATAACATGTTCACTGTAAGGTGGAATTTTGTGCCTTCGGTTTGATGCTCTCTTTTAGTTTCCTTCCTAAGTAACCTTACTACTTATCTTTATGCTACAGCTTTACAGGCAGCTAACAGAAGGCTATGGTGCATCAGGGGTGCAGCTTGGTCAGTGAGATTCGAGGCCCATACCTCCTGACTTTGCAGAGGCTTATAAGAAACATGAAAGGCTGAGTCGGCCCTAAGGGGCTCCAGTGTGTCAACAGCATATCACAGGTAGATTGGCAGCCTGCACATTAACTCTCTGAGGTATCTACTATTAAAACGCAAAAGGCTGGCACGCGATACAAACTGTAACTTCACCTTACTGTTAACTCATGTAAGTGAAATTTGAAGACGGGTGTTACACAAAAGAAAGATACACGATGTACAGAGCAATCAAACAGGACCAGAATGCAGTATTATAGATATAGGTGCAGTTATATTATTGCACGTCTAAGGTTTGTGTGCCAGGCGCATGCCTGAGCAGATATAACTGAGATACAAATGCAGCGACAGAGCAGGATAAATTCCCTCATTGTTTGATCAAACAGGGCGGGGGAGTGGAAAAGGTTGGGACAAGGAAGTGCTTTCTTGAGTCTGAGGGGGCAAGAAAGTGGGCTCTGCCAACAACTCCAGGCAATTAATTTGCACCAATGGCAGGAAGGAGAGCCAAGAACAAAAAGACAGAGGTGGGCGCTCCTGCTGTGATCTGTGTGGCACCATCAACACAAGTGTGGAGGCCCTTTGTGAATCGGCCTCAGAATGTCTTGCAAGACTTTCTGTCAGGAGTGAGCACAGGATACATAAAGATGTAAAATTGGAATGGCTAATGTGGAGGGAATGGTGAGTGGAAGTTAGGACTAAGGTTAACAATGTAAAAGGGTGAAAATGAGTAAGAGAGGAAGGTGAACTGAGAAAAATGAGTCACTGTCTTTACTTCCTTGTTTATTCTTCTTCATCCTCTGTTTTTACATAATCAGCACATTTAGATTTCTTTTATCTCACATTGTTGATCATTCTTTTTCATTCTATATCTCTTCTTGCTCAATGGTAGTTGTCTCTCATCTATACTGGTTGTTTCACCCCCTATCCTGATCCTTGTATCACCCTGTTTTGCCTGTATTCTTATTCTTGTATCACCACTGCTCAGTCCGCATTCACTTATTTATCTTTATTATTCATTATTTTTTTTATCCCTGTCACACTGTTGTTCTAATCTCCCACTTAATCTTTGGCTTTCATGGACGACAACGTTGACATTTTCTATAAATTCGAGCTTTTTTACAGCAGCACGCGTCCTTCCTGGACATTACAAGATGGCCGCCACACTTTTTTATATTTTGGCTCGCTTTTGAGTCCGTTTTTTATTGACTTAACCACATTCCTTGCATGGCCGCTGTTAGACTTGGCATCTTTTGGCGTGTTTCCCCTGACTTTTTGCTTTCTGACCTCCCGGTTTTGACTCTGTTTTTGCTGGTGTAATGATTCTGCGCACTTTCCTCACTGCTATCCAGTGGGAAAGTGCAAGTGCTCCTGTATAAAATGTGTTGCGGATTGGCGTTTCCATGATTGGCCTATTTGGTTTATGTGTCAGTCCCTTGTAAAGTGCACTGCGAGTGCCAGGGCCGATAGACCAAATGCTGTTGGTGGGCTGCAGCACTGGATTGTGCCACCCACGCAAACAGCCCGTAAAGTGTAACTCGGGCCTGCCATCGCAGAGCCTGTGCGCAGCCTGGGGCTGCCATGTCGACTTGGCAAGTGCGCACACTTGCAAGTCCCTAAACCTTCCCTTTTCTACATGTTAGTCACCCCTAAGGTAGGCCCAAGGTACCCCTGTGGGCAGGGTGCGTTGTATGCGAAAGGTAGGTGAGTCATCCTGTGGTGGTGCTGAGTCATCCTGTGGTGGTGCTGAGTGATGCAGTGTTGGCCCTGAGTGATGATGTGGTGTCGCTGAGTAAAGCTATGGTGGCGCTGAGTGATGCTGTGGTGGCGCGGAGTGATGCTGTTGTGGCGCTAAGTGATGCTGTGGTTGCACTGAGTGATGCTGTGGTTGCACTGAGTGATGCTGTGATGGCGTTGAGTGATGCTGTGATGGCGTTGAGTGATGCTGTGCTGGCTCTGATTGATGCTGTGCTGGCTCTGATTGATGCTGTGGTTGCGCTGAGTGATGCTGTGCTGTTGCCGAGTGAGAGATAGAGTGAAGATATAATGCCCAATTAGAGAGGGTGGTGAGAGAGAAAGAGAGAGAAAGGGTCTACATAGAATAAAGAGTGGAGCGGGATAGAGAGAGAGAAAGAAGGGGAGAGAGAGTGAATGAAGAAGTTTGAAAGAGAAACAGATAAAGGGGTGAGAGAGAATGAAAGGCTAAAAAAGATAGAGAGGGAGAGTTAATTAAGTAGAGAGAGAATTAGAGAGGGGAGAGAGAGAGAAGGAGAGAGACAATAAGAGTGGGGGTGTGGAGTTTAAATAGAGTGAAGAAGTGACGCGGAAAAAGTAACCTTAAATATAGCTTTGTGGTTTGCGCGAATAATTTTTTTTTTAAAACAGTGAGAGACAAAAATACTGGTAATTAGGCTGTGACTCCCAATATAAAACAAATAGCGATATAAGGTGAAATCAACCCACCGAAGCAATATTTCTAACTAGACAAAAAAAGCTTGCATTTCAATGCTAATCGCTGTTGTTTTTCATGTGACTGTAGTCCAGGGCCCTCAGTTGGTAATGTGAGCTGCTGCTGCGATTGAAACATCAGAGTCCAGAGAGTTAATGAGCCATGACGAGGAAATGAGGAAGACCAGATGGCAGCTGCGCGTGCACGCCCATCGTGAACGCAAGCTGGTCGCCAGCCGAAAGCCAGTGTTTGCACTTCCAAAACCCGCTTACTAAAACTCTCGGCCAGACCAGCGCAAGCGCTGGTGCAGGCCGAGACCTAAAAAGGGGGCCCACACTGTAAAGATGGGTGGTGCCTGCTCAATGAGGTTATCTATGTGAAGCAGGGGGCATTCTTGGCTGTGTAAAGTTGTTAATAGCTTCAGCATCTTTACTCTCTCCTGCAATATGCTGAAGTTCAGTTTTGCAGCTTCTGCTGAAGCGCACTGACTTCTTGGTTGGCTGTCGACACCAGCAGAAAGGCTTGGGGGTACCCTGTGAGCCTGCTGCTCAGTGCCTGCTCCTTTCGGCCATGCACTCAGCTTGAGTTCTCCACAAAAATACATTTCAAATCATAATGAGTTACAAAATATAGAACCTATCATCTCTGAGTGAAATACATCACAACCACAGAACCAGGAAAGTAGAGTCCATTTGACAGAGACCGATGCAAGCGCGCACACAGACACCTATGGCGACAGAAGAAAGTGTGCACAGACACTGCGACTAATGCAAGTGTGCACACGAAAACAGACAAGGTGACAGCTGCAAGCACGCAACAGTACAGATGCAAGTGTGCACACACACAGACACAGTACCAGTTGCAAACCTACACTAAATACATACAGCCCCATTAATTCGAAGCAAAGGAATGTAAAGAGCTGCACACAACTACGGACAGACAGAGTCACAGAGTAAGAAGGACAAACTAATACGGACAGGCTGACAGTCACAGAGGAACATTTTTAATTAATCATCACACAGACAAGTAAAGAGAAACACATCTAGACACGCACTTCTCAGTTGTAAGAACAGACACCAATGCTATTGTATTTCTTCTGAATTCAAGCAACTGTAGTGTGCGACATCCCTCAACGGAAATCTGTCTGAATTAAAGGCAGCAGAAAACTCTCGCACACATAGTGGAGGGCTGTGCGGGATGGGGCACAAATGGAGCACTGTTAAATTGTGCACCCATCATGGACATGTTTGATGGAGCCCCCCCAATTGTAGTAACCTATTGAAAACAAGCCATACCGTGCAATCCTCTCACTTTGTAGTCAGACTTTCTCTCCTTGTGTTCAGTGGCAGTAGCAATTCCCCAACTGTATTCCTGCAATGGTTGTAGCGCTCACCAATTAAAGAGCAATCGGAAGTCCGTTTAAAAACAACAATGTAGAGACATGCCATCTGAGAATGTGAAATATAACAATGTATGTTCATTAGCAGTACGGCATTCGGGAGGTGTGAACGCGCACAGAGTCCGTGTAGATCAGGGCACAAGTCCTAAAAAAAGAAGTGGGGGAACGCTCCATGTTAGGTGGTGTCACCGGAAGTGACGTCAC
Source organism: Calotriton arnoldi (assembly GCA_963921515.1). Classification (NCBI taxonomy): domain Eukaryota; kingdom Metazoa; phylum Chordata; class Amphibia; order Caudata; family Salamandridae; genus Calotriton; species Calotriton arnoldi. The sequence continues at coordinate 426,351 of CAWUFW010012914.1, forward strand.
GGCAGGAAGTGACGTCACGAAAGATAGTCCCCTCTCATTACAGGTCTTTTCACTATGGCTCCTGTAACGAGCCTTATCTCGCTCATGCTGGACAGCCGAAGGTACCACATATTTGCCGGCTGTGGTAAGACTATCTCGGAAGGGTCAATGACATGTCACAGCTTTCTCCGCTCACCGTGACACTGCCCCCTCTGCCCACGCCCCGAGGCACGCCTCCTGAGCTGCCCTTGCAGCGTCACTCCACCCCTCTGTTCATAGCCTGACTCCTGCCTCTTGGTTCTCCGCTGGCACATTCTCCCCTCTCGAACGTTCTTCTGTTCTGTTCTTCTCTCGTGTGTCCTCTTTCCTCGTTCATCTGCTTCTCCCCTCTCGGCGCCATCTTCCTCTTCTCACTCAATCATCCCTTGCTTTCATCCTGCCTCCGCCACTACTAATTGAAAGTCCAGCTTTTGGGCAGGGGGGACGGCGTCCACCCGGTAAAAACCCGGTAAAATAAGTGGGGGGACGCCGTCCACCCGCGTGGTACTCCGACTCGAGCCCTGGTGTAGATTGCCTTGCTGATGTTTGGAAACCTGGTTGTCTATCTGAATTTCAAAGGGCCCACCACAATAACCCTGCCCTTTCCAGAGGCTGGAGAAAGAACAGGCAAATTCAGGGCAGGCAATAAACTGTTCACTCACAGCCTTATCACAGATCAAAAGGAAAGACGGTAAACCACCCAGAGGAGATGAAAGAAACCCAGTGCCTCTCAAGGCAGCCAACTTGTAATAAGCGACTGCCCAGCATAGAAATCCTTCTGTCGGAGATGTACGTACCTCACAGCATGTACGGGGCAAGAAGTGAAACCCAGTGCCTCTCAAGGCAGCCACCGCTGGCTGCAGGCAGGCTTTTTCCTCTCTTTGCCAACAGTGTGGGCTTTTGGCAACATGTCGGTGGCAAAAAACAAAGTGGGCCCCAAAGCGGGAGGAGGAGGGCACGCTGAATCCTGGGTGAAGAGGCCTTCAGCTTGTATATTACTGCTGCCGCTGGCCAGATGGCGCCTGCGCTGAAGTACAAAGGTGGGAGACGGATGCCAAAGCTTCCGATATTTGTGCGCTCTGGTTCTCCTTTTTCCCACTTCGAAAGTGAAAGAACTTGTAATGCCTAGAGTTGAAAAAACTTGTAATAAGTGGCCGCTCTGCATCACAATCCTTCGGTTGGAGATTAACGTACCCCGTGGCTTTTCCAATGCTTGTTCGGTGTTGACATGGTCTTGCTGAACAAATGTGGAAGCGATAGTAAGAAACAGTGAAGCTTTGAAATGAAGCAAGGATGTGATATAACGGCCAGAGCTGCTGACAGGGGAACTCTGGACCCAGGTTCCAATCTTGGGGTTGGCTAAACAGTTTGTGATTCTGGGCAAATTACTTATGCTTCTCCCTGCATACGACAATGAATGTGTCATTGTGTAATGTAACTGGTGAGCACTTAAAGCACTCCAATACCAGCGGCTGGTGTTAGCAATATGACAAGATAGAGGACGGAATAAGCGCTCCAATACCATCAGATCGTGTCCAAAAAAAAAAAAGCAGCAGCGACGAGGGAGTTAGTGGGGTGACGGGTCAACCAGGGAAGCAGGAGGGGATAGGGAGATGGGCATGCAACGATGGGAGAGGACGGGAGGAAGCAACAATGAAGGGGTAAAAAAAACCTTAATTGAAGCAGGATCAGCAACATATAAATGTCTCATTGTGGAAAGTAACCGGTGAGCATTAAAAGTGCTCCAATACCATCAACTCATGTTCGCGCTATGGCAAGATGGAGGATGGAGTGAGTGCTCCAATACCATCAGATCGTGCAAAAAAAACAAGTGCTGTTCGTGTTCTAACAACTTTTTAAGAAATGTATTTGTTTATGTATAGTCGCATGCATTTTACTGGTATGTGTGTATGTGTACAAGGGAGACTGCATGACAACACAAGAACTCATATGGAGAGCTTGAAAACAAAGGAAAAATAGCTGCGCAAACTGGGAGCAGTGTAAGAAGACATGCATTTACCATAATGCTAAGGGGCGAACTGTGCTGGGAGGTGAAGCAGTGTGCTCCCACCCCTTTCTGTAAGAATACATGTACTTGGTCCATGCGCTATTGGAGGGCCAACTGCAAAAAAGGTGCACGATGCCCACATGCCATGATGAATGGCATCAAAGAAAATGAGAGCGACGCTGAAGTTTACCAATGAGCGGCCTGTAAGCCCACAGATAGAACACAACACGTCTCTATGAGACAGCGCATGCGCTGTCTAGCGAAGCAGTGCATGCGTTGTCTAGCCACGACCTAAAAACAACAAATTCCACATAGGCTAAACTTACTGGCTTTGCCAATTCTTGTCATGTTTAGAAACAGGGAGATTAAGTGATTTATCCATAACACAAATGTGGAACTGAGGCCGAGGCTAGGGAGATGATATGGCATCCTTTTGGGATAGGATGTGGCATAAAGATCAGAGCAGCCAACTATGGAGCTGGTAAACCGGGTTTGAGTTTCTGCATCGTCTTAACATCCTTGATTTTCGGCAAATCACTTAATCTCGCTGTGCCTATAAAAATGAATGTGTCTTTGTGTAAAGTAACTGGAACTAATTTAAAATGCTCCAATACCTTCGGGTGATGTTGGTGCTAAATAAAACTGCACAAAGAAAGTAACTGGTGCAAATGTAAAGCACTCCAATACCTTCGTATGGTGTTGGCGCTATATAAAACTGTACCAAAAAAAGTAACTGGTGCTAATTAAAAGCGCTCCAATACCTTCGGGTAGTGTTGGCACTGAACAAAACTGCACAAAAAAAATAACTGGTGCTTATGTAAAGCACTCCAATACCTTCGGGTGGTGTTGGTGCCTCATAAAACTGCCCACAAAAATGTGAAAAACAGTTGGTGGAGGAGGGGCTCTGTGCAACGGAGTTCAGCGGGGCAAGCAGCGACAGACGGGAGGTTGATGGGCAACCAACAGCAAATGCGGGCAGCCATGGGTAGATTAAGTGATTTGCCCATAATCACAAAATGTGGAACTGAGGCCGAGACTAAGGAGACGATTTGACGTTCTCTTGGGAAAGGATGTGGCATAAAGGCCAGAGCTGCAGACTATGGAGCTGGTTTGAGTTTCGACATCGGCTTAACATCTATTAATTCTGGGCAAATCACTTAATCTCCCCGTGCCTACAAAAATGAATGTGTCCTTGTGTAAAGTAACTGGTTCTAATATAAAGGGCTCCAATACCATCGGGTGGTGTTGCTACTACATAAGATTGACCAAAAAGAAATTTGAAAAGCAGAGTTGGGGGAAGAGGGGATCTGTTTGCACTCATTACCACCATGCAGAACTCCAAAACCCGTAATCCACAGTGCCTGGAGGTGCTGCATGAATCATGAGGAGGGGCCGGCCAGAACATCCTAAAACTTTTAGCATGCCCAACCTCCTGCAGCGTTAACAGGGTCAACAAATATATCTTTGTTTGGCAGGAGATCTTAATGCTAGATTATCTAGCCAGGAAAGATCCTGCAGCTCTCACAAGAGCAAACATGACTGGCAATGAGTTGGAGGTCTTGCTTGTCTCCTCTGATTTGCATGATGCGGTAGAGGTGACTGGGCCAGGTTTGCAGGGGTTACCTACCTTCAGGGGAAGGAATAGTTCTTCAGTAATTGATTATATCTTCATTTTCCATAATTTAACAAATCTCCTGCTATATGGCACCATTATTAGTACCAACTTCAGTGATCACAATCCGATTGAGATAGCCTTGGAAGTGCACCTTAGAGAATTCCCCCAAGCTAAACCTAGTCTCACTAACCTATTGTCAACTACAGACAACCTTAGATTGCACTGGAAATTGTCTGAGCCCTCGAAATTCCTGGGGGAAGTGGTAGCTGAGCGTAAGGAGTGAGTTATGGGGTGTGTAATGGAGGATGCTGAAAATGGGGTGATAGTTACCAGTTTTGTGGCCTTTGGTTCCAGGATTAGGAAATCCCTCTCAAAACCGATTAAATCAATGCATCAGGCCCCATGGTGGTTTGATCACGACTGTTCTTACGCGAATCGCCTTCTGTGTAGGGCTATTAATACGCATGCCAGTGACTGTGTACTTGTGGCTACCCTGCGGAAGCATTACAAACTAGTTACAAGCAAGAGAAGGAAGGTAATCATTACCCATCATTAAGCTCTACTAATAGACACTGCCAAAACTAAAGATAGTAAGACTTTTTGAAGAGCCGTATCAAACATGAGTGTAGAGATGAGCGGAGGCAGATATTGTCTGAAGAACTTTATTCCAAATAAAGTATATAATAAGGAAACAGGTAAGCGCCAGGCAGAACGGCTTCCAGTCCAAGTCACCAACACCAACTGAATGGCTTGGAATGGAACCCGACAACATAGAACAGTTCTATACATGTACAACCCACAAGCCCTTAAAGAAGCCTACACAACACATCCCCCTGCTTTAGGAATACGAAGAAAAACCAATTAAAAGGAAGCTGATGCTGGGAAAAAGGGGGGGGGTACCCAAGGGTACGCGGATACAGAAGAAAAGGAGGAGGGAAAAGTAAGGGCTAGACTGAGATTTTAAAACACAAAAAAAAAAAAAAAAAAAATTACAACTCTGTAAAGTACATCACAAATACTTTCAACCAACCCGGAAGTACTCTCCTCCTTTTACTGTGTACACTGACATCAGTCACATCTTCCGAGTTGGTACGACCCTGAGTAGTAACCCCCATATCAACATTACCAGTGCCAACATCAACATTACCTGCACCCAACAACCCTTCCCCTCCCTTGAGAGAGAAGTCAGACACATTCGAGTTGATGTTAGTAGTAGAAAGACTAGGGTCGACCATGTGACCAGAATGAGTGACATCCGTGGCTTGGTAACCCTCCGAACCCAAATGAGACTGAAGGGTACTATTATCAAAATAATCTTCCACCCATTCAAAATTTGAGGAATGTTCAGTTTGTAGATTGTTTCAACCTGTTGATTTCTATCAAAAGCAACATTTTTAAGGTTCCACACTCTCCCATCATCAAGTCTAACCGAATTTCTTAACACTTCCACAACCTGTTGTGGTGTCTCAAACTTGCTTTCCCCTTTGGGAACTCTAACCGGCTTTTTAATACGAACCCAATCGCCCACCATAACTTGAACATCCTTAGTACCATGACGCACATCGTAATATTCTTTACTTTTCCTGTGGACAGACTCCAGGTTCCCTTTCACCTCCATAGGGGACCATTTTTGCACAGACCCTTCCAAAAGCCAATCAGGGTTAAACTTACATCTGGGTGTCCTCCCCTCATCATGATGAAAGGTGACAAACCTGTGGTAGTTTGAGTAGTAATTCTATACGCCCAAACTGCTTTTTGAATCTAATTTTTCCAGTCCAAATGCTTACACGAAGAAGCTTGAATGACCCCCTTAATGACTCTATTGAAACGCTCCACTGTGCCATTTCCACTTGGATTATATAAAGAAGTAGTCTTGTGCTTCACACCACACTTCTCAAAATAGTCTTTAGCCATTTTTGACAAAAATTGTACACCATTGTCAGTCAGCACACAAACAGGCAAACCTTCCATCATAAATATTTTGTCCAAAAATTCTAGGACAAAATGAGTATCCACTTTCTCAACAATCTTCACATCAGGCCATTTTGTAAAAAGGTCAACTGCAACTAAACCATACTCTTTCGATTCCCCCACAGGTCCAAAAATGTCGACTGCAATAGTTTCCCACGGTAGATTGGGAATTAAACCCTCGCTCATTGGGGGTCTCAAGGTACTTAAAGTTTTATCTGCCGAGCAGCAAACAGAACACTTTTTCACAAATCTTTCAACATCTTTGTCGACACCAGGCCACCAAAAGATTCCTTTCACAATTAACTTTGTCCTGATGATGCCAAAATGGCCTTCATGGCATAATTGTAACACCTTATTGCGTAAAGACTTAGGAGGAATAATTCTGCTACCTCTCATTAACAAGTCTCTATCCAAAGATAATTCCATACGTACATCCCAAAATGGTCTCAAATCGCTATTAATGAACTGTTTCCTAGGCCACCCTTTGCAAATGTAATCCATAACCAATTCCATGTCACTGTCCTTGTGTTGTTCACCCACCCATTCCGTTTTAGTGATAGCCGGAAAACCAGAGTCATGAATGAAAGCTATATTATAATTGCCCCAAGGATCATCAACACATTCTTCAAGAGGCACCGGTAACCTAGAAAGACAATCGGCTACCACATTGTCTTTGCCTGGTACATAATTGACCTTGAAAATAAATTCCTTCATTCTCATTGATATCCTGGCTAACCTGGCAGATGCACCCACACTACCTTCAGTGGTAAGTATGCGTACTAAAGGTCGATGATCTGTGCGGATAATCACCGGCTTACCCCAAACAAAAGCACGAAAATGTTCTAATGCCCATGCGCAAGCCAAGGCTTCCCTTTCAATAATGGGATATTTGCTCTCTGTAGGGGATAAAGCTCTTGATGCAAACAAAATAATTTTTTCCTTACCATCTCTCTCTTTTTGTGCAAGGACTGCACCCAACCCTTTATCGCTTGCATCAGTAGTTAACAAGCATTCTGAGTTGGGGTCAAAACTATTAAGAGCATTTACCCGTTGTAAATCAGCTTTGATCAACAGAAACTCTCTCTCACAAGCACTAGACCATTCAAACTTTACATTTTTTTAAGGAGAGAGCGTATATTGTAAATTTTAGCAGTGAAGTTCGGTATAAACTTGGCACAATATTCCGCCATACCCAGAAAGGATCTAACTTCTACCTTAGAGGTAGGAGCAGGTGAACCAACAATGGTGTTGACAAGCGAAGGTTTTGGTCTTACACCTTCTTCACTTATGACATGTCCTAAATATGAAACACTCCTCTGTGCAAATCTACATTTAGAAAGTTCAACAGTTAAACCAGCACCCTGTAATGTCGCAAGTACTTCTTCCAAAACAAAATCATGTTCATCTTTACTCTTTCCAGCAATCAAGATATCGTCCTGAAAAAAACTCACGCCTTTCACTGCTCCAAAAAGTCTATGCATCAACCGCTGAAATACAGCAGCGGCCGATGCAAGGCCAAAGGGCATACGCCTAAATTGGTAACAACCAAAAGGCGTAATAAAAGCTGTCAGTCCTCTAGATTCTGGTTCAAGCATGACCTGATGGTACGCCGTGGAAAGGTCTATGGTGGAGAACCACGTCGCCCCCCTAAGGGAAGATACCATCTCATTTATTTTAGGTAGGGGAAACTTTTCAATAACTATGTTATTGTTTAGATGGCGCATATCCATGCATAAACGAATTTTTCCATTGGGTTTCCGTGCAACCACAATCGGAGAAATCCATTCAGATGTGTGAACCTCTTCAATAACCCCCTTGGATAACAAACCTTGTAATTCATTGTTAACTTCCTCTCTGATAAGCATAGGAATGGGTCTTACTTTATGTACCTTTGGTTCTGCATTTTTCTTAAGAACGATTCTGTGTTCAAACCCCTTAAGTGCTCCCAAAGCTTTTCCAAAAACCGTTGGAAATTTGTTGCTTAAAACCTCACCTAACTTGCTGGTATCATCCATAATCAGTACTTTCTCATCGCTATTGGGATCTAGTATGATGTGCAAATTTTTCTGGTCCAACCAGCCCAAAACTGAAGGTCCAACCTTGGCAACATATAATTTACCTCTTGCCGACCTCCCTTTAAAAAGGAAGGTGAGCCATCTGAAACCCAACATGTTTATCTTCTCCCCTGTGAAACTTACAGGACTCGCATCTGAAACCTCCAAATGATCCCCAATTTTCCCCACAAATCTTGTTTTCCAAATTTCTTCATTTACAATAGTATATGGTGATCCTGAATCTGCATAGACTTTTACCGTAACCCCACCTAAAGATATTTCGCAAATAGGCTTATCCTTCAACGAATTATCATTAATATTCACCACGAAATTTCCATGTAAATTCTTAATGCAATTCTCCTCTATTTGTAAGTCCTCTTCAGTGTTCTCTTCTTCACCCCATACGTACTTCACATTGTTATGCATGCGACACATCTTGCTAAAATGTCCAAAACGACCACATATGCCACATTTCTTTTTAAAGCAGGACATTGTTTGCTAAAAGCTAAATGTTCTCTACTGTCGCAGCGATAGCATCTTCTATCATCCAGTTTCATGTCATTTCCTGTATTCCTTATGAATCTGTTCAACCCTCTTCCAACCTGTTGAGTATGACTTTTCGTAGGATTTTGTAGTTTGAAAACACCTCCTGAAGCCATGGGTGATTCACTTCCTGAACCTTTAATTACATTTCTGATTTCCTCATTATGGCCAACACTTCCTCTAAAGGTGCATCTCCATTCACCCATAAACGATCTTGAATAGGTGAATTATTATTATGTACGACTAACTGGTCACGAATGAGATCATCATGGAGGCCCCCGAACTTGCAGTCTATTGCCAACTTTTTTAGGTCATCAAGCCATTCATATACTGGCTCTTCTTTATTCTGCTTCCTCTGAAAAAATGTATGTCTCATTACACCAATGCATACTTTGGGAGCAAAATACTTATCCATATCCTTAAGCGCACACTCAAAAACATCAATGGTTGTGTCGATCAGTTTTGGCATACGAGAATATATTTTTAAACCCACTGGACCCAAAGAGTGCAGAAGTATTCTTTTCTTTTGTTCCGGTTTCATACTACCTGCCTCGTCAATAGCACAAATATAATTTACAAAATACTCCTTCCACTCTAGCCATATAATGTTAGGTTGAGGACCAGTAGCCCAAAACGGATGAGGAGAACTGATGGAGAAATTCTGTTGTGCCTTGGCTTGCTGCGCAATACTTGTAGATAAATCTCCTTGTTCCATAAGTGACAAAAATTAATAACATACACACTTTTTTTTTTTTTTAAACTTAAATAGCCGTGTCCCGACAGTCTCACCTGTTTCCTGTTAATCCACACATATGCTGCCTCAATTCGTATATGACGCTTCGTTGCAAGAGAGATAAAAACGCACTGAAGAGCGCTGCGTTTAAGATAGACTCTTGTTCGATAGAAAGCTTCAAATCACCATGGTAACGCAGGATTCAGCGAAAATGCCCGCTACGCCAGGTCACGCTGCGTGACCTTGCGTGTATACGTCACTCCCTGCACGCTGCAACTAGAGGCATACGCGGGATGCTGGCACTCGCGCTTGGAATCCTTACAGCAGTTTGAAGCACGCAGACGATGGCAGTTGCTAAGAGTCTCAGAAATTAAGGTAATCTTACCTTAAAGCAAGAATAGTTGTATACAAAGTAAAATGCGCAGAATATCCAGTTCCTCTGTGTACTTTAAAGTTGACCAGACACATTTACCAAGTACATGTTGCCAAGTAAATAAAACGATTTCCTGAGTCAATGTAACGTTGAAATGTGTGGTTCGGTATGTGCGGTTTCGTATCCCATCCTCGTCGCCAATTGTAGAGATGAGCGGTGGCAGATATTGTCTGAAGAACTTTATTCCAAATAAAGTATATAATAAGGAAACAGGTAAGCGCCAGGCAGAACGGCTTCCAGTCCAAGTCACCAACACCAACTGAATGGCTTGGAATGGAACCCGACAACATAGAACAGTTCTATACATGTACAACCCACGAGCCCTTAAAGGAGCCTACACAACAATGAGACCTTTAGATCGGGGTGGCACATCCATCAGTTGCCATATAAAAGGTGACAAAGAGGTGGCACACTTTGAGAAGATCTACGCAGATAGTGACTCTAATTGTGAACAGTTCGCTCATAGGGATCCTCCCCTTTTTGTCTGTCTCCCTGCAGGAAGTTATGGTTGCTATTCAGAAGAGTTTTGGGGGTAAAGCACCAGGGTCACGAGGTGTCCCTATTGATATAATTAAGTGCAATGTGAACCTTTGGGCCCCACTGCTGACAATTGTTTACCACAGCTTGAGTCACTCCACGATTCCAATCTCCTGGGTCACCTCAACTATTGTCCCAATTTTTAAGAAAGGGAGTCGTTCTGAATCTAAATGCTATCGCACTATATTATTGATTGACATCCCTGCCAAAATCCTTGGCAGAGCCATGTATAGAAGAATATTGGAGTAGGTTAATAATAACAACAGTTTGAATGCCTGCCAGTTTGGCTTCCGAAGTGGCATAGGCACAGTACAACAATACCTCAATTTACATTTAATTATTGGCATAACAGACTGCCTTACACCTTGCCTTAATGGATTTGTCAATGGCCTTCGACTGCATTAACTGCTCAAAGCTGTGGCAACTCCTCATTGAATTGGGAATTAATTCAACACGTGTACACTCTTTAATATATCTGCACCAAAGTACAAAATCCTGGGTTAGGTTTTGTAACAATGGGGACGTGTCAGATGAATTTAGTATAGGATGGGTGTTCAACAAGGGTGTGTGCTTGTTCCGCTACTATTCATTTTGTATATAAATAATCTTAGCGTAGAGCTCACTAAGTGCACCCCTGATGTACCAATAATAAATAGAGCTCCCCTTCCCGAACTACTCTATGCGGATGATGCTGTGTTAATTGCTCGCACTCCCACAGTCCTGCGTCTCCTGGTCCATTCATTTGTGCATTTTATGACGAACCTTGATTTGTCACCCACTTTTGCCGAATCCTTTACAATGTCATGCGGCCCGAAGTGCATGCGATTTTCATCTCTCACAGTGGTTTTGAACACATTACTGAGCACCAGCATTCTCTCTTCCCGGTAGTCACTTTCAACTAGGCCTGGGCGTAGTTCACAGAGTTTTGCTACGCGGAACTCCGCGAAGTTACAAAAAAACTCTGCGAAGTTCCGCGAGTGGCAGAGTGCAGTGCGAACTGCAGTTTGTGCTGGTATTCCTGCCGCTCGGGTAGAAATTCAACCCGAGCGGCAGCTCGCGCTGGCGAACTTACCGTTCGCGATCGCGAACTTACCGTTCGCGATCGCGAGGGGGGAAAAACTCTGCTGCACATCACAAAGCAGAGTTTTCTGCACTCCGCGAGCTCCGCGAAGTGCGGAGTGCAGAAAACTCCGCAAACTCCGCAAACGGAGCGAAGTTCACCGCCCAGGCCTACTTTCAACTCCACTGATCATGGGCTCCTCAAATTCCACAGAGTAGGGCAAAGTTATCAAGAGCAGTAGGCTCACTCCTTAGCTTACCATCTCCACCGGGCGGAAGCGCTCTCACACCCTTGTTACAAATTTATTCCGCCCAGTGTGTACCTGTTGCAACTTATGGGGCAGAAATTTGGGGAATTAATGACCCATAGACACTTCAAAGTTAAGAAAAATGCTTTTGCAGGAGAACCTGACAGTGCCTAGATTGACTCCTCATTTTATTGCCACAAGGAGTTGGGCCTAACTCACTTAAGTGATTGAATTTGCACTCGCCCACCCCTTTTGTGGTTATCCATTATGAGTACGGAAGAAGCTTCAATTACAAGGAGTATAATTTTTGACTGTCTGACCTGCGACAAAGGCCTTTCCATCCCTAGGTTGACGTATGTGAAGAAATCTTTGGAAGGGATTTGGCCTAATGAATATCTTCTTTGATACCGCCCTGTTAGAAATGGGATTTCTGGTTGGCTAGGGCATGCGCCTAAGCCAGGCAGAAACCACCACTCTAGTCAGGGCAATGGAGTTACACACCAAAGATAATCCCTGCTCACCCCCTTGATAGCTAGGCAGAGCAGTCAGGCTTATCCCAGAGGCAATGTGTAAAGCGTTTGCGCAACACACTCACACAGCAGCGACACACTAGGTGCACCACAAAAGAAACTCCACACAAGGTCATATAAAAAATAGCCTTTGTATTATTCATAAAACACATTAGAATGCAAACACATATATACACTGTGCCACCTGGCACTAGGTATTACTTTACAGAGGATTAGGTACATTACAGGGCCAATCGGGCCACTGTCATCACCATTAGAACACCCAAGTAGTAAAACAACCAGTAACTACTGGTAAAAGTACACTCAGCATAAACCCATTATGCGTAGAAATAATATGTAACACATAATCACCAGCAGTGTAGTACATCACCACACCCCATCCTGCCCACCATCGTCACAGGATTGCCTAGCATAGCAAAGTTTTCGCTAACCAGAGTGAACTCCAAGAAAGGAACATTAGTGGTCTTAAGAAAAAGTCTTCCTTCTGTCCAGAAAGCGCCACTATGCCAAATGAGATTTTATTGTTTGAAGATCAAATACTGTGGGAAATAGACAAACTAAACACTAAACTGATTTTTTTCAAACCGAATTTCTCAAGAAATGAGCTCGTTGCATTAAAAAATCTTGCAAATAATCCCCAAACGGTAATTAAACCTGCCGACAAGGGAGGGGGAATTGTGTTGTGGGACAGCGAGGAATATGATAAAGAAATTATGAACCAATTGAGCAATCAGGAACACTACCGTGCCATCACTGATAATCCTACACCACAACTCAAGGCGAAGATTTTACATCTGACTACAGAGGCCTTGGAATCTGGTTATCTGTGTAAGAAGGAATATGATTATTTGAATTTTACCACACAAAAGGTACCTAATATATACGTACTGCCTAAGGTACATAAAAACGTCCAGAGACCACCGGGCAGACAGATTATTCCGGCCTGTGGGTCCATTCTCGAACCCTTGGCAAAATACATTGACATCTTTTTAAAACCATTTGTGAGTCAGACCGAGGCGTATGTAAGAGATACAATGGATTTGATTTCTAAAATCGAACATTCGGTGTTTGATGGGGACCAACAATTACTGGTCTCTTTCGACATCGAAAGTTTGTATACAAATATTCCTCAAGATGAGGCATTGATGGTTATGACCATGGTCCTGGATCAGAGACCAAGACCGCATCAGGTACCCACCGAATTCCTATTAGCCCTGGCAAAGATTTGTTTAAAGAACAACTTTTTCACTTTCAAAAATGACTTGTATTTACAAGTCAAAGGTGTGGCTATGGGGTGTTGTTTCGCCCCGGAAATAGCCAACCTTGTGATGGACAGTTTCGAAATGCAACACATCTTTCAGGACACCTCACCTTTTAAACCACACATTATTAAATGGATACGCTTTATTGACGATATTTTTATGATGTGGAAGGGAAACCAAGAGGAGTTGGAACAGTTTCACATGTGGTTAAACTCCCGTACTCGTGACCTGAGATTCACTAAGTCTTCAAGTAATGTTCAAATTAATTTTTTAGATGTTTGGGTATTTGAAAAAGAAGGCAAGCTGGAGGTGAGTTTATACACCAAACCCACCGATAGAAACACGCTGTTAGAGTACACATCTGGACATCCTAGGAATCTTAAAGACAATTTGCCCTACGGGCAATTCTTGAGAATCCGCCGGAATTGCTCAAATAAAAATGACTACTTTAAAAATGCTGAATCTTTGCAACAAAAATTGTGCGATAGGGGGTACCCGAAAAAGTTGGTTCGGGCGGCACGTAAAAGGGCATGGTACACACCCCAGGAAAGTCTTTTAACACCTAAGAATAAACAAGACTCTGAACAATTGACATGCGTTCTCACTTTTAACCCTAAAGCGAATAAAGTGAAACAAATCATCTCACGTAACTTGAGGTTAGTGGAACATCTTAATATACCCAAACCACTCTTCTCGTTCCGAAGAGGAAAAAACCTACGTCAATATCTGGTAAGAGCAGCACGTTTACAACCTGTTAAGAAAGATGTAAGGGGTTTATTGAGTCTCCCAGCGTTGGTGGGGCATTACCGATGTAATAATTGTGCCGCATGCCAACAGACGAATGATTCAAAGTTTGTGATGATCAATCACAAGAAACATATCCAAGAGATGTTATCAAATTGCAACACAAAAAATGTTGTGTACTCTGTGATATGTCCATGTGGGAAAGCATACTTCGGACAAACGACCCAGGCTGTCAAAATGCGAATATTACAACATAAGTCACGCATAAGATGTAGAACTCAGGGAGCCCCACTAGTTCAGCACTATGTACAATGTGGACACAATGAAAACGATTTAAGCTGGTCAGTACTCTTAGTAGTGAAAGCACAAAACAAAGCCCTACTCCAAATGACGTTGAATCGATCAGAAGCACGTATGATTGAAAGATATCAAACAGCGACTGAAGGCCTAAACAACCGTGACGAAATTTGGCATTGATCTAAGGTTGGTGCCTGACATTGAAATAACCGAATATTGAAAATGTGCAGTAGTAATACAGGGAATGTATGAATAAGATATTGTTACCATTGTGTAGGACCATCGGAAGATTCTTTTTATTTCCCTGGTTAGTTAGGTGTGACCACTGTATATATGTGCACTTTAAAAATTTTTTTTTTTTTTAAAAAAAACCCAAAACTTTCTTGTGTTTTTGGTATATATTGTAAGTTTAGGTATTAGAATGTAAGCCCTTATTACACAGAGCGCGCTGGCGAAATAGATGCTTAGTATTGGTTCACTTATTATTTGTTTTCCACTTGTGCACGTTGATTTTAGCCTTCCCGGTCTGTTTCACTGTATTTGGGACCTGGATGACGGGATGTTTAAAATGCATGCACATATAACATCAGCATGCGCACTATTTGTATTTTATTATTATTTGTTGTTTGATTAATCTTGGGTGGTCGGATAAGCTCACCCGCATTGGAAGTTGAAAGTTAGTCTGTTGTTTATGCCCGCATTGGAAGTTGAAAGTAAGTCTGTTGTTTATGCCCTGATTTGTTAGTCCCGCGTAATATTGGCAGGCATCACGAGAGGAATTTAAGATAATTCCTGAATAAGTCTACGGACATTATATATTTTTTAATTGCGTTGAAGGGCATTTTTTCTGTATAGAACCATGGAGTCTGGTTGTGATTTCTCATGTAGTTGCTGGCGATAGGCAGTAGATAGCTTTTGAATCCGTGGGGACTCAGACTCTATTGAGTCTGTTTTCTATGTTTTTTTAGCCGGCGCCGGCACGCGATTGGTTATACGGGCCGGCCAGCCTTTAAAGTTGTGTTGTCCCGGGGCTGGAGCTGGCACACGTGGATTCGCCATTAAGGAGAGGACTATTGCGGTTGCAGACTGGCTTAAGAATTGGTGAGTTTGCGGCATTGATTGCGCTACATTTGGCGTCTGAGTTAAGAGCCAGAGTATAGGCTTTTTAGACTGAGTTATTTAGTTTTTCCTTTTTCTTGTTTTTGTTCCGGTTTTGTTGAATAGGAAAGGGAGTTGGCGTATGGGAGATGGAGGCCCATTTTAAACACCAACGGAAGAGGTAATTACCCCGTTTTTATACTGTGCAGCCATAAACTCTCTAGGGCAAATAGTGGTAGTAGGGATTTGTCCTACATTTTCGTTTGTTCCAACATTTATAGGTGGCCCCACTGTGGGTAGAAGTGCAACACGAGTAAGGGTGTTTGTACTTATGGACCGTGACCTGATAGAAGAAGGTTTACAGTGCGAATTTGACAGCGCAATCCAGTATTGTAGGTATGGTTTTGTTGATATATACAGCTTGACCATTAGGGGAGCACACACAGAGGTGGATGTCTAGGTCATAGTAGTACCCTTGACCCACAAAGTTTTATATGTCGCTTGGCCCCCACACGGAGACGGTGTTCTCAACACTACCATCACTTTTATTTGAATTCACCTCACTTTAGTTTTTTCACTCGGTGGTGAACCCGTAGTTGTGTTTTTGGTTGCTAGTGGCACTATAACCCAGCGCACCATGTGGAATATATGGGACAGATGTGGATTCTTTACATTTTGTGTAAATACATTTTTTATGGATATTTTAGATTGGTTTCATTGCCCTTGTCCTGAGGAGGCCAGAAGAAATTGACGGCTGAAACGCGCCCGCGTCGACAGCTTCATATACAGGAGTCTCTATGAATTGCAAATATTGTTGTAACAGTGATAGCACATAGAGTTGAAAAGATAGAGAGGTGTTTTCACCTCAGGTGCTGTTAGGACTACCTCTGAGTGTATCACCCAGATCTAATCAGTGAACAGTAGCTATTAAATTTCATTTTGGGGTATTGGAGATATAGAGTGTGTATATATATATATGTATTTTTTGCATTTTGTTATATGTATATGTATTGTTGTATGTTTTGGTATTGATGTGTTTTGGAATAATTTACGGTCTGAGATCGGTCCCATGGCATGTATGTGTGTACAATTAATTTTGATAAATGATTCATGTAGAATTATATACTTATGTTAGGGTAATTAACTGTGCCCTTCATTGAAAATAAATTGGATATTAATCCCTCCGTACTCTTTTTCTCTATCGTTGTATGATGTCCTATGCCCAGGTATAGGAGGGTAATTTGGGTATACCCCTGGTCTTTTTGTCCTATAGCATAGCATATTAGGCACACATCACCACAATAGCATAAAACATTATGCCTACAGATAATCAGTATTGCCCCCTGGTACTCTTAGTACGGTGCACACATTATCGTCAAACCTTGGCCTGCACGTTATCCATCGTGTATCCTAATCATCCCTGGCCATGTTCAGTAGCCCTGGCTCACCAAGCACCTTCCTGGCCATGCAGTATTCCCCCGTCAGGGGTGGTGGTGATTCCCTTGGCCTCCTTTTGCATGAGGCTTCCAAATTAGCCCCTAGCTGCAGACGCAGCAAAGACCATGTGCCCCACAGGTCCGCGGCAGGACTTTGGCCCACAGACACGGCCCAAAGACTAGCGATGCAGAGTCTGGAGCCCCCCAGGGCGCCCGGACTCTGCAGGATCAGTATGCGCAGGCGGCCTCACCTCTGGGCTCCCGCGAAGGGCCCCTACCGGGCTGCTCTCGTACCGCTCTGGCCCTGGGTCCTGGATGGCCTCAGCACATGGAGCAAAGTCTCCCGGGAGGCACACGGAGCCCATGCGGCTCCGTCTTGACGGCACCACTGGCTCCACCACGACAAGAAAGGCTGAGGCAGCACGCGGGGCTCTCCTCGACAACACGGGAGCCCCGCCCACCAACAGGCTGCAACTCCACCTGACTTCCGGCTCCGCCCACGGTCAGGTTCAGCCTGGCTTCCGCTGCCTGACGTCCTTGCGGCCCGAGAACACGGAGCGAAGTCTCCATCGGGCTTCAGATCCCAAGTCCCTCCCCCTGGCGTGCTCTCCTCAGCGGAGCCAGGCGACCTGGGGAATTTCTGCAGGCGTCTTGCCCCAAGCGGGCACACTTGCTGGAGGTTAGGGAGGGGGGAAGCACTTCTCGGTCACAGCTCCTCCCTCCGCTAGCAACTATCTGAGCCTCACCGGCACACACAAGGCACGAGCAGCGCTGCGCGTGCTAGATCCAAGACTTTCTGCCTTAGCTATCCTCACGCACCTTCCGGTAGGAGAAGCCCATTCCTTGCGCTCTTCTCCGCGCTCACCATATGCTGGAAAATGCACAATCCAAGGCATCCACCATGCGCTTCAGGTAGCAGGGGGAAACTCTAGTGCTCACCCCGCGCTGAGCCCCAAAATCCCACAGGGCAGAGCTGGGCCCAGGCAGGGCAGCTCACAGGGCCCTCCAGCAGAGGGGAAGTCCTTCATGGTGGTTCCTCCTGTCGCCCAACAGTCCTCCAGTAAGCACAACAGCACACAACAACCTACTTGGGGTCACAGCCCCAATATTTATACTATGTACTGTCTTGGTTCTGCCCTGGCACAGGGCTGGGGGACCCAGTTTAATCCAGTTCTGGGGGGCACTCCAACATTTGTTTACCATGCACAACAGTCCCCATTGACAGAGTAGGTCCTGGCCCCAGACACACCACAGGGGGGCGGAGCCAGCATTGTACAAGGCAGGCACAGATCTATTCGGGGTCAGAAGGTACTCCTCCCACTACTCCAAATGCAGATCAGCCTATTCAGCCGAGCGCTGACTCACCCAGCTCTCCTGGAGCCACTGCACCTCCTCAGTCCCTGTCACTCCAGAGCCAGACATGCAATACACATCAGGCAGGCACAAAGACACATAGCACACAGAAATGCCAACTTCTAAAAGTGGCATTTCTAAAACAGTGATAATAAATCTGCGCACACCAATACGCAGCATTTATTACCACTATTCCAAACATACCAAACTTGATCCCGCTGCTCCTCTCAGATCAGGAATTACCACTGAAACACTTATCAGGGAATCCCCAATGCATTCCTATGAGAGGTCAGCCTCACAGTAGTGAGAAACCAAAATGGTTGTTTGCCACTACCAGGACATGCCACACAGTTAAAGCACATGTCCTACCTTTTACCTACAATGTACCCTGCCCATAGGGCTAGCTAGGGCCTACCTTAGGGGTGACTGATATGTAGAAAAAGGGGAGTCACAGACGTGGCACCCACTTTATGTGCCACGTCACAGCGGCAGTAAACTGCGCGCACAGGCCCTGCAATGGCAGAAGCCTGAGGCAGGTTTGAAAGGCTACTTTGGCCCCTCCTGCGAGGTGTTCTAGGCCGCTGTATGCCCCGTGCATTGCCCATTGCTGCCTCCTGCCTGTCCCTATCTCCCTGCGCCTGATTGTTCGTTATTGGTAATTGTATCTGGTTTCTTTTTGCCCTTGTAACTGTTATTTTTTGCTCCGGTGTGTTTTTCCCCTTGTTTTTCTAACGCTTCCCGCCGCTGCTGCCCCTGCGGCCCCTCCCCCCTGTTCTCGCCCGCTCCTGCCTCCCAGGTGATCGTCCCTCCCCCTTCCCTTCTTAATGGCGGCCGCGCGCAACGGGCCCACCGCTGACGCACCGGAGGCACGCCTAAGGCAAGACCGTCTGCGCCCGTCTGTGACCTGACCGCGACCAGCGCCAGGGACCCTGCATCTCGGACCACCCACTGCTACAGCACAACCACCCTCCACGCACTGAACCGCGGAAGACTCAGAGACTGCCAACAGGCCTCGCCAAACACGACCCACGGCCAGTTCTCCTGCCTCCACTGCCACCAGACCCTCACCACCACCCCGGCCTCCAGCACCACCAACGCCAACACCAGCGACACCCTCAGATGCATCCTCCTCAATGTGCGCTCCGTGCACAAACACGCCGTGGAAAGCTGGAACCTACTCGACTCTCTCTCGCCCGACATCACCTTCTTCACGGAGACCTGGACCAACGCCACCTCCGCCCCCGACATCAACACCGCCATCCCGGACGGATACAAGATCCAGAGGAAAGACCGCCCCAACTGCCCGGGAGGGGGCCTCGCCATCGCACACAAGAACACCCTCCGCCTCACCACCTCCAGTGAAACCTTCCCCGCCGCCGAACACCTGCACTTCCAGATTCAGACCAGCCCCAACGCCACACTCCTTGGAACCCTCGTGTACAGACCCCCTGGCCCCCTTCATCGCCACCATCACCGACCTCATCGCACCCCACGCCATCACCTCAATGAACTACATACTCATCGGAGTCCTGAACTTCCAACTCGACAACCCCAGCGACCCCAACACCACCACCCTGCATGATAACCTCGCCAACATCGGACTCAAACAACTCATCTCCACTCTGACCCACAAGGCAGGACACACCCTCGACCCCATCTTCGCTGCAGGAAACAGCGTACACTTCAGTCACACAACCCAACCCCCATGGACCGACCACCACTGCGTACACTTCACCGTCGACAAACCCAAGACACCCAAACCAGCCCCACGCCCACCATGGAGGAACTGGAGCAAGGTCACCGGCGAGCAACTCATCTCCAGCCTCACCTGAGATAACCACACCTCTGCATCCGACGCCAACATCGCAGCCAGAGAACTCCACACCTGGATCTCCAACTGCGCAGACGAGCTGGCCCGCTACGCACCCCCGACAAACAACGCCCCAGGAAAGCTGCCTGGTTCACCACCGATCTCCAAGAAGCCAGACGCACCTGCAGATGCCTGGAGAAGAACTGGAGAAACACCAAGACACCCGATAACTACACCACCTACAAGGACGCCATGACTGAATACCACAACCGAATCAGAACCACCAAGAGGATTTTCATCCACAACAAAATCCTCGCCAACTCCACCAACTCCAAGGAACTCTTCAGTGTAATTCAGGAATTCACCAACCCCCATAGCGAAGCCACAGACATCACCCCGTCCCAAGACCTCTGCGATAAGCTTGGAACCTACTTCCACCTCAAGATCAAAAAACCTTTTATGACAACTTCATCGACCACCCACCAGACGCCACAGCCGGCCCGCCCCCCAGACACTCCAGCCAGCCCACCATCTCCACCTGGACTCCGGTCACGGCCGAAGACACCGCCTCGACCATGAAATGCATCCACTCAGGGGCCCCCACTGACCCCTGCCCTCCACACATCTACCACAGAGCCACCTCTGCCATCGCACCCCAACTACAATGCACCATCAACACCACCTTTGAAACAGGCTCCTTTCCAGACGACTGGAAACGCGCAGAAGTCAGGCCCCTGCTCAAGAAGCCCACAGCCAACCCCACCGACCTCAAGAACTCCCGGCCCATCTCGCTCCTCCCCTTCGCGGCCAAAGTCGCAGAGAAAACAGTCAACAGGGAACTGACACGATTCATCGAAGACAATGCCATCCTCAACCCGTCCCAATCTGGATTCCGAAGCAACCACAGCACCGAGACCGCCCTACTCGCCGCCACAGACGACATCCGCACCCTCCTGGACCGAGGCCACTCTGCAGTCCTTATCCTACTCGACCTGTCTGCAGCCTTTGACACCGTCTCCCACGCACACTCATCGCCAGACTACATGACGCTGGCATACAAGGAACAGCCCTAGACTGGATCCGATCATTCCTCACCGGAATAAGCCAAAGAATCAGACTACCACCCTTCCTCTCCGATCCGACGAAAATCACCTGCGGAGTCCCACAGGGGTCATCACTGAGCCCGACCCTCTTCAACATCTACATGGCCACCCTCGCCTCCATCGTCCGAAAACACGGCCTCAACATCGTATCCTATGCCGACGACACCCAGCTCATCCTCTCCCTCACCAAAGACCCCACCACCGCCAGACTCAACTTCCAGAAAGGAATGCAAGACGTCGCGGTCTGGATGACCAACAGCTGCCTGAAGCTCAACGCCGAGAAGACAGAAGTCCTCGTCCTTAGAACCACCCCTTCAGCATGGGACAAAACCTGGTGGCCGACCGCCCTCAGAAGCCCACCGACCCCCGCGGACCACGCCAAAAACCTCGCCATCGTACTCGACTCATCCCTCACCATGAACCGACAGGTCAACGCCGTCACCTCCAGCTGCTTCAACACACTCCACATCCTCCGCAAGACTTTCAAATGGATCCCCCCTGAATCAAGAAAGACAGTCACCCACGCACTCATCACCAGCAGACTGGACTATGGAAACGCACTCTACGCCGGCATAAACAAGTCCCTACTCCGCAAACTCCAGACGATACAGAACACCGCCGCCAGACTCGTCCTCGGCATCCCCCGGCAAGAACACATCAGCCAACACCTACGAAGGCTCCACTGGCTCCCCGTGGAAAAAAGAGTCACCTTCAAAATCCTCACCCACGCCTACAAATGCCTACACAAAGAGCAGATTACAAAACAAGATCCCGTTCCCGAGCAAAAAGCTAATTTATATCATCAAGAAGTCACTTTAATCCGGTTCTCAATCGCGACAGGAGCACTCTCCAAAATCCGATATATATACAAATGCTTTTACCTGGAATACAAGTAATCTAGAGATATTTGCTTATACGCCTGACTGTATTTCCTGGGATACAAGTTCTACTAAGACCCATGCTGAATGGGACTATTTACAGGTTTTGCCTGAATTCTGGCGGAACAGTTGTTGAATTCACGTTTGCCCTGAGGAAGTCGATAGGCGATATACCCAAGACGAAACACGTGTTCCGGTTCTCAATCGCGACGGGAGCACTCTCCAAAATCCGATATATATACAAATGCTTTTACCTGGAATACAAGTAATCTAGAGATATTTGCTTATACGCCTGACTGTATTTCCTGGGATACAAGTTCTACTAAGACCCATGCTGAATGGGACTATTTACAGGTTTTGCCTGGATTCTGGCGGAACTGTTGTTGAATTCACGTTTGCCCTGAGGAAGTCGATGGGCGATATACCCAAGACGAAACACGTGTTGGCTACATCTCGGCTACACCAGCTACGCCTATTTGCTGTCATGAGCCACTTGTAAAATACCTATGGCTTTGAACAGGATGAGAAAATAAAGAAGAATATTAACATACAAGATTTGGACTGATATTTTCTTGGACTGACTTCTTGATGATATAAATTTGCTTTTTGCTCGGGAACGGGATCTTGTTTTGTAATCTGCTCTTTGTGTACCTGTGGTCACAGAGGATACGTGGGTGGCCGTTTCCCAGCTGTTCCCTCGAGCACCCCCCAGATATTATTGGTATTTTTGATTATAATAATGGTATTGCGCAAGGTCTGACCTAGCCACACTCCAGAGTTACAAATGCCTACACAACACCGGACCCAAATACCTCAACGACAGAATCAACTTCCACGTACCCAAAAGAAACCTCCGATCTTCCAACCTCACACTGGCCGAAACCCCCCGCATCCACAGAGCCAGAGCAGGTGGAAGATCCTTCTCTCACAATGCTGCCAAAACCTGGAACGAGCTCCCGGCAGACATCAGACGCGCCTCCTCCCTGAACACCTTCAGGAAGACTCTCAAGACCGGGCTCTTCGGCTGAACAGATCTGCGGACCCCCCTCCAACCCCCAGTGCCTTGAGACCCTCAAGGGTGAGTAGCGTGCTTATAATCCCCCTGATTGATTGATTGATGGATTGGTGGGTGGCGCAATCAGCGCTGCAAGCCCACCAGTAGCATTTAATTTACTGGCCCCGGGTATATGAGATACCCCATTACTGGGGACTGATAGGTAAATTAAATTAGCCAAACAGGTGTGGACCAATCTTACCACGGTTTACCATAGAGAGCCCATGCACTTTACACTGGACAGCAGTGATAAAGTGCCCAGAGTCCTAAAACCACCAACACCAGGTCAGACAAGCATTGGCATAGCCAATAGGTCTCGCCTTTGGGACCTTATAAGTATTTAGTTATGCAGCACAATATCCTTGGTGCAACAACATCAACTGTTGCATGGGTAAACACTTATAAGGTCCCAAAGGCGAGACCTATTGGCTATGCCAATGCTTGTTAAAACAGGCATTCAAATTGCGAGCAAAAGAACGGCATTGGAGATGAGGCTATTTCAGTTACAACTGTTATTAAAGCGCCAATAAATTAACATGGCATTAGTCTTTTTTCTTGCTACTGCATTTGCAGATACGCCTCAGCACAGACATTCAGTGCTCAAGGAGTCTCGGCGTTGCTGCAATAGGGGATCAGACGTGTTCCCTTCTGCACATGCTTGTAAGACATGATTCTAATTAGACAGATGGTAAATCGGGTAGCGTAGCACTAACATTGTTTTATATAATACATTGTTTAATACAACCCCTTACACCACCCTTCTGCTTTTTCTAAGCCTATAAGTTAGACGTGTTACATATTACCAAATTCAATGGTAACCAAGTTACCGATGTTGGAAGTATGAAAGGCTGAGGCGGCCCAGCATGAATCCTAGTCCTTGCAAGCAAATCATAATATCTGTCAGAGGCGAGAGTTTAACTTATTGGCCCTTCTGAATTGTTAGGCATAAAATATTCATGAAGTGCATGTCATTCAGTAACAATATTAACCATCGTTCCCACTGCGCGATACGCCAACCTTCTGCCGTTTCTAAGTGCTGTCACTCACAGATGTAACTAGTAAACACAACAGTGAAAATTAGCTTACCAACCTCGAAAGACAATAGGTTGAATAGCTGCTTTTGTCATTATGCGAGCTATCGAGAGAGAAGCAGGCCAGGGATGATGTCTGGGCAGCGCTGAACCAAAAAAAAAAAAAAAAATGAATGTAATATCCCCGGGACAAAATAAAACAAGACAAAAAAGCTAAATAGGAAGCAGCAGGAGCGGGGAAGAAATGGTGCCTCAATTGCATCGGGAGCAGCAGACGAGCACTGATTAAGTTTAATCAATCTGTGCTTGGTTGGAATTCCAGACACAAGAACCGGAAGTGACGTTTCGGCTGAATTAGCCAATTAGGGACGCTGAAATGAAGGGTGACGCAGTAGCACACAAACTAAGCATGGGAGGGCTCCGAGCCTTTTTCAGTATAAAACAGTGTCTCGCAAGAGAGGCGCTAGCGCATGCACTCACAGGCTCAATCCTAAACAGGTGGGGACTGGCAAGGGTGTAATTTTGAGAAGTTGGGGAGAGGGGGACAGAATGCAATGGAAGAGGAGTGGTGCCAGAGAGATGGAGAAACTAGTAGAGAACGAAAAGCAATGAAAAATTGGGAGAGGAGTGACAGAGCAAAGGAGGAACTCATGTGGGGACAAAACAAGAACTGGCAGGGGTGAGAGAGCAATGGAGGAAGTGGGGGGAAACAACATGTACAGCATAAAGGGGGCAAAAATGTAAAACAAGCATTGGCACGGCCGCGAAAGTGAAAGTGATCGCGATCGCGATGCACTTAATGACCCGTGACGGAGGAAAGACAGATGGCGGCTGTGCACGTCCATGCTCGCGTGAACACAAGCTTGAAGCCAGGAAAAGCCTCTGGTAGCACTTTCAAAAGCCACTCACTAAATTTCTCGCAGTGCAGCGCATGCGCTGGCTCAGCGAGACCTAAAAAAATACTAGGAGGAAGGCAAAAAGTTCAGGGATGACCCTGCAAAAAGGGCCAAGTCCAACAAGCCCCACTTGCTGCTTCAGGCAGGAAGCAAGCACAAGCTCTATTGATAGAACACTTACAAGCCGAGAGGTTAAGTGCGGAAGCCCGGAAACCAAATGTTGTGAGCTATCTGCACCTTAATCCTGGGGTCGTTTCCACCAGTTACTTGTGGAATATTAGCAAGAGCTGGAAGTGCACCCTATTATTTTGCTTTAGAGCTGGTGCAATGAAATACTCTTTATGTTTTCCGCTTGGGTAACAGCATAAACTTGACTCCAGAGTATGTTCCTGTAATAATTTGTCTAAACAATCAATGGTTAATTTTCTCTTTTTCTGAGATTATTATAAACTTTATACCAAAAAAGTTTTAGTACCTCTTATGAGGCTTAGAAGCTTTCGAAAATGCTTCAAAGCCTTTCACTTTTTGCAAGAATGATCAGATAATGAAATTTGCCTCTATATAAGTTTGTTTCTTCGGGCAGCAGTATGCTTTAGGAGCACTATGTTCTTTGATTAACATGTATATCTGACTTTTAAATTATCTGTTTTTATTCATGGAATGATTTTATCTGCGTTTTTATGGATACAGTGGATCATTCGACTGGTTTTAGAAATGTAGATGTAGAGCTTCACTAAAGATTCATAAATGAGATTACAACATAGGGGCCGATTCCGATTTGGGCCGGAACTCTCTCCGACCGAGCCGGACCCGGAGAGATTTCCGACCGAATCGGACCCGTGCAGCCCGACCGAACGAGTACGATGCGCACGTATGCCATCGGACTCGATTCGGTCGGACTCCCATTGAAGTCAATGGGAGCCTGTCGTACAACGCGTACGCGGGCTCCCATTGACTCAATGGGTGCGAGGCGGACAAGGGCGCCCCTACAGCGTGTACGCGGCGAAGCGACTCGCGCCGTACACGCACAGGTAGGGGGTACCCATGGGTCCCCCCTGTGTGCGACTCGCGTGGCTACGCATACAGGGGGGTCCCACACGGACCCCCAAAGTACGGCTCCGACTGCTCTTTGGAGCCGGAGTGCGCGGCTCAGTCGGACTGCTCGCGGCGCGCATCGTACTTACCCGGCCGGGGAACGTCTCCATTGCGCGGTGTGAGTCGAGTCCGAGCGAGTCGGTCGGTGCGGTTAGACCCGGGAACGAGTCGGTCGGAGCGGTCGGGACGCCCGGATGAGTCGGTCGGCGAATTCGCATCGTACTCGCTCGCCCGGACGCGCGTACGAATCGGTCGGGAAATAGGGCTCCGAATCGGTTCCGGTTAAGCCGAATCCGATTCGGAGCCCTACCGGCCGAGATCGGAATCGGCACCATAGTGTATGCCTATTTGAAATGTGCGATATTTCATTTTGTTGTTAGATTAAATTACTTTCATTTTACTAAGATAAGCACAGACTGGACAATATGTTATTGTGTCTGTTGATTCACTATTGAATTCTGAGTTATAGTGCTCTAGGAGTTTTGTATCAGAAATGGGACTGATGTATAATATTGTGGTATCTTAGTTCTGAGCTAGAATGTATGACTTAATGTATTCCGAGAATACATGTGGTAAGAGTATGTCAAGGGGCTTTAGAATGTGCTGGAAGGAGTTACAGCTGGCTGATCCTATGGATGGGACATTTCCTTTGTACCTCTGAATTTCATTCAATTCATATATCTTCAAACTACATCTCACTCCTCCAGCTTCTTCACAAATGTCTATCAAATTTAAATAAGAGCTTGAATTTCAATATGATTTCTTTTTCATAATTTTATAACCTGTGCATGTCCAATGTATTTGTGTTTGCAATTACCGTATTAATCACAAAGTATGTTGCGGTGCCAGATCTGAGATAGAATAGCACCATAATCACTGATGCAGTAACAGCTAATGTTGGAACAAACTAAGAAGAGTGGAAAAATCATTCGCCAAAGAAATATCTTTGCCCTAATTCTTTTTCCACTCTTATTAGTTTGCTCCTGTGCTAGTTGCTCACTTATGAGTATTCATCATTTTCTCTTACCTAATGCGTGCCACACAGTACATTTTGGGTTACTTCCTGACTTTTGATTTATGGTTTCCTTTGCAGCTGAAGAGAAAGATGATTAGGCCCCTCCCTTTTTCATCCTGACCTGTCTGTGGTTGCCTTATGGGGAAGATAGGCTCCTTTTGTCTTTTTTCTTAGTTCAAACGTCTTAAAGCTAAATAATCAATTATTTCTGACCTATTTCAATGTTCTTTCTTTTAGATTTTTTGCTGAAGCTCCTCCCCCACACTCTTTATCCTGATGATGACCCTGCATACATAGCAGTGAGTTAAAACATCCAGGTTATGTCCAGGACTGATTGTCACTAATAGAGTTAGGGATGTTCCATATTGGACTTACATAAACGTAATTTACTATTAGTGGACAATTTGGCACAATATACATGTTAAAAGTTTATAATGATATGGTTAGAAATAACAGACTGGTCACTGCTTAGGAATGTCTCATAGTTTTTGGGTATATAAATGTCAGCTTGGGCCACTAGTGTTCCCTTATTTTGTTACATGTCCAGTTTTCTCTCAGGCAAAATGGTACCTCTATTTAATATGTATCTCAAAAAACTGAAGCAGATGTTCACAATGTTGTGGTGTGATGCATGGGATATTTTGTAAGACTTCAGGGTTGGTCAGTTCATGGTAGATACTGTAGATGTATGTAGTGTGATTTAGCGCCTCCTTTATACATTTGGACAGGTAAACATTTTTCTCCCACCAAATGGCTTTCTAGTAAACTCTTTTGCATATCTTCCATGCCAAGTTGTCCATTTCTCAGTGAGATTTATGCCATTTTCATTTGAGAGAGTGACATTGAGGAAATGTGTTTACCGTTGAACCATGTATTGGCTGCTTTATGTTCCTGTTTGGATTTCTTATTTTTTAGAGGGACCTGCTTGTTGGAGGCCAGCCTATGGTCATTGTCCCTATTTCTGTTCCTGTGTAATTTTTGTATGCATAAACAAGATATTTTGGTGCAATTCTTTAGAATATTTCAGCTTTTTCGTTGAAAACATGAGGGATCTTATTGTGTGACTGATCTTTGTTTAGATTTAAATGTAGTTGAGGTTGGTGCCACAGGTTTAAGAAGGGAGGGTAATCAGCTTGTGTTCGGACTAATTTTGTGGCTGATTTGGATACTGTCAACTTCAATAGCTGTCTGCATAAGATTTATAATAATATAGGTGCAGCCCACTGCAAATGTTTTTAATAAGTCATCTGCAGGCTTGTTTTCAGTTTGATCCAATCAGGTGGTGAAAATGTTGTTAAAATAGAAAAAGTCAATGTCAATATGAATAACGATACCTTCATGTATAAAAACAAATTTGTTCTTTATTAACAAACTCGCCCGTTGTGAACTGCATGTTGACCGCAACTCAGAAATACATAGTTAGGCAGGCCCTGAGACTCAGGCCCGAGGTCACTGATTGACAGTTCACAGGTGGGGTGGCACGTAGCCAGCAGACAAACGTATAAGCAGAACATCCCAGATCGATCCCACAGATAGGTGCAGCGACACCACAATGGTCCAGGGAAATTGGCCCCAATAAAGCACACATGGACAGAGCGGTGCGCACGCTCCCAAAACACCATAAAGTCAGATGCCACATGAAGTTAGGAACACTTAGCCAATCAAGACAGCACACACAGTACACGCATGATCACGCTCTCCCCATGCCGGTCATCTGGACACATTACCCACTGGCCGCATTGTGTCCACACAAGGCCGAGGTCCACCTGGATTCCTCATCCAATACCTTCATTTATGGCTCCAAAGACAGATGTACACATTCCATACCAAATAAGGATTGCTGGAACCATTTTATTATATTCAATGAACTGTGTAAAAGTCTATGTTAGACCAATTGTAAATTGAGACAGCCCTCAGACCCTATGCCTGTGCTCCCGGCCGCATTGTTTAATTAAACGAACTTTGGGAGCTCCAGAAGAGGTTTGAGGAGTGGGAATAGGTGGACTTGAGCCAAGTAAGTGATGTTTTAGGTTGGACATTTCTGGAACGGAGTTCTAAAGTGTTTGAAGGTTGAGTGGTGGTTGATGATTATTCAGAGGTAATGGTGCTTGTTTTTGGGTGTTAGGCTTAGCTAGTGGAGTAAGGTGGTAAGTGTACATGTATGAGACTGAGACAGAGGTTTTGAAGATGGGGTTGTCCGTGAGCAGGTGGCATTCAGTGTGACTCTAAGACTCTAAGTGATAGGTCCATTAACTGTACATTGGTTGGAGGCTATCTAGAATAGATGTTTGAGTGCTAGTAGAAATATTGATTGTATAACTAAGCAAATTAGGGACACCTTATACAAAATATCTGATATAACAGTTAGCCTCTATCATAACTGTTCAATAGTAGTAGTAGTTGATTTTGAGCTTTTTATATACCTATGGTTTGGAGATTATGTCAAAACTAACAGACTCTGGGATTTCCTATTGTTTTTAGTTTGAAATTTTGAGATGCATGACTTTCATCGAGTTGCTGTGCCATGGTGAAGAACAGGAGGTCAGTTTTGGTTGTTCCAGATTTCATTATAGTGTAGAGATCTTTGACAGGGCTTTCATGGTTCTCTTTAAGGATAGAGATCGTTAGTTTCTTTTTGCATTTTGGTGGTAGTGTTGTTTGGATATATGATGAAGAAATAGTTTTGTCCTGCAGAAAATGTGTCTTTGTTTGTTCATGGGGTGTACGGCCTTGGCTAGTTATTAGTTGTGTGATACATTAAATTATGGGTTATATGATTATAGTGCTGCTGTGCTTGAGGTGTGAACCTTTGAGTTAAGGTTGCTGTGCAAATCAGTGAAACTGGCCACTATAAATTATCAGTAAGCTAAGATGTCAGTATCTGTGTACTAGAGACCTCAGTCTAAGTAATATAAAAAGCATAATGGGATGGCAAAGCACATTAGTGTAGTGACATCTGAAGAAATACATCTGCAGATTCCAATCATCAGTTCAGACTAAAGTGAGAGCACTTGTAGGTTCCAGCTTCGCTACCAACTTTTATACTGAGGGGCATATTTACAAGCCCCTTGCGCCACTTTTGCGCCGCCGTTGCGTCACGCATGTGACGCAGCGGCGACGCAAACCATGTGCCGCGTTGCGCTATAATTCTAACGTGACGCATCGAGGGAGATGCGTCACGTAGTAAACCCCTGCGCCACATGAAACCTGCGTCAGGTTTCATGTGGGCGTACCGGCGCAGGGGGGGGGCGTTCCGGCGCAGGAACGCCTGGAAAAGTGACGTAGTGAAATCTACAAGATTTCACGCAGTCACTTTTCTCGGCGTTAGTGCGTCAAATCCTTACGCCTGCTTCAAGCAGGTGTAAGGATTGACGCACCATGTTAGGGATAGGAAGGTTGGAACAGTGCTGGAGTTGCGTCGCGCTTGCGACACAACTTCAGCACTGCGCCAACCTTCCGCCGGCAGATGCGTCACGCATCTGCTTATCCCTGCGCCACGATGCGCCGCATTGTAAATGCGGCGCATCGGACGTGGCGCAAGGGTAAACTTGCGTGACGCATTTTCCCTGGCGCATCCCTGCTGATATGCAGGGATGCGCCAGGGAACGTAAATATGCCCCTGAGTGTAGATACAATCAGAAATGTTAATTCCAATGTGTATCTCTGGATGAGATATTGAGCAGGTTATTCCTGAGTGATCAAGATGTCGGATGCTACATTTAATATGTCCACAAATTCTAGTCTTAAAATATCTAAACCATGTTAGCATGAGCAGTCTAGAATCTGTTACGCTTAGCCTTTTACATCTTGAAATACATAACCCTTGAAAACCACCTGGTATAGAATTTTCAGAGAAGTCAAGGGATGTCTAGTCCCACAGTGATATTAACTCATTTTTTTTTAAAGCTATCCATAAATAATCTCCTGAGAGTTTCTAAAGTGTTATTCTTTGTGTGGGAAATCTACCTTTTCTGCCTGGCCACCCGAGACATTCACCTTTTGCTAGACTCTATATTTTTGCCGGCTTTAGAACTTTGTGCACGTTGCACATGCTAACCAGCGGAAAAGTGCCTGTTCTCTCCATTTACAAATGGTTAAATTGGCATGTTCCTAATTGGCATATTTAATTTTCCTATAAGTCCTAGTATATGGTAGAAACTGTACCCTGAGCCTGGAAGTTAAATACCACGAATGGATGTCAGCACCTATTGTGCCATCCTCTACAGTGGAAGTGCATACATGTCTTCTGGCCTACCCTGTGCAGCCTGTCTGTAGCAAAGTAAAAACTGCAATTCGACCTGTCAAAATAAACCCTCTTAACAGGTCAAGACCTCCTTTTAAATATTAAAAATTCACCCCATGTAGTCCTTGTAGCCCATAGGTAAGGATGCATGGTATTAACAAGGATGACATATAGAAATTTAATGTAAACAGGTCCTTACAATGGCTAGCACCTAAAATAATTGCTTTACTGTGGTAGGCCTAGATGTCCTATGTAGAAAACCAGAGTATAGATTCAAACCCCAATGCTCTATCTCGGGAATAGGACTTGCTAGAAAAATAGTTGAGCAACAACTTTTAATGGGCCACCTCTGACCTGCAGGTGTTACCTGTGCTGTCACAGAGACAGATGAGAGGAACCCTGCAGCAGGCAGACCCGTACATGACACAGACAGAGTCTGTCACCCTTGAGGGAGGCTGTTTTTGCCCCTAGAGGTCCTGGACTCCCAGTCACATATCTCGTCTCAGGGTACCACCTTCGGGATGGCAGAAGAAAGAGTGGAAAAAGGGTGTCTATCACCTGGGGGTGCAGCGCGCATCCTGAGAAATCTAAGAGGCCAGAGAGACTGCAGGAGCAAGTCGGAGACGGCTTGCAGCCCCACAGCTGGAAGTGAGGCCTTCCAAAGGCGCCAGATTGGAGCCTCTACCTGGCAGTGGATGGCCAGGGGCCTGGTTTCTGACACTGACAGCTGTCAATTGTCTCTGTTGGGTGTTAGACTGTTGGGCAGATCTTGTCCTGATTTGGGGACAGAAGTCTGGGTTAGGGGGGAGAATAGACCACATTACCTTGTTGGCCATGGTTGGCCATCTAATGGGATGCATCTGTGAGCAAGCTAGGGTAAGTGGTCTTACAGGTAGGGTCTGTGGGGGAATATGATTCCCCATGGATGGGGTAGTGGCTAGGGCAGATGTTCACAGAGGGAAACAGATGGGTTCAGAGGGTATAGAACAGACACGTGCCACTGCTGAAGAGGTGAATTGTCCATGTTCCATAGTCTGAGCAGAGAAGTCCATCAAGAGATTGATTAGTCTACCCTATCTCTTAGCTAGGGGTGGAGATTGTGCAGGAAATCTGCCTTTTCTGCATGGTCACGCTGGATTTTTCACCTTTTGCTGGACCCTGTATTTTTGCTGGTTTTAGAAATCTGTGCACATTACCTCTACTAACCAGTAGTAAAGTGCCTGTGCTCCTCCTTTAAAATGGTTAAATTGGAATGTTGCTGATTGCATATTTAACTTCCCTTGTGTATGGCACAAAGTGTACCCAGGGGTTGGAAGTGAAAGGCTACCAATGGATTGTAGCATGTGCCGTCCACTACAGTGGCAGTGCAAACATGGCTTCAGGTATACCCTGTGTAACCTGACTGTAGCAGTGTAAAAAGTGCAATTCAATCTGTTAAAATAAACCCTTTTCATAGGTCAAGACCTCCTATTAAAACTTTAATAACTTCTAGCCCGCAAGGCAGATTGCATAGTTTTTAAAAGTAGGACATGCAGAAATTTAATGTTAACATGTCCTCACAGTGACTAGTGCCCAAAAGCAATTGTTTACAGTGTCAGACCGAGCTGGGCAATAGGAGTCCCCACGCATGGGCTCCCATTGACAGTGGTTTGATCCGATTCTGTTGCCACACATGTGGGGCAGCATTTTTATCGGCACAAGTGGGGTAAAGCTGGGTGGTAGGAATGTTGTGGATTCCTGTAGATTCTGGAAGTTTCCATCACAGAAATGTAAGGAAAATGCGTGATTTCAGGCAAAGTTTGAGGTTTGCATGGCTTTGTGGGTAAGAAAAAACCTCATGGGATCCACATAAGGCTCACCACCCTGGACTACCATTATCTAGTTTTAAAAAATGTGCAGGTTGCTAGGTTTCCCTAGGTGCCCCCTGACTTAGGGCCCAAAATCCACAGCTAACCAGTTTGCATAAAACGGGTCAGCTTTTTGGTGGAAAAATGTGATGTATCCATATTGTGTTTGGGCTGTTCCCTGTTCCAGGCACTAGGCCTACCCACTCAAGTGAGGTACCATTTTTATTGGAAGACTTAGGGTAATGCTTGGCGGAAGGAAGTTTGGGCTCCCCACAGATTCCAGAACTTTCCATCAAAGAAATGTGAGGAAAATGTGTTTTTGTAGTCAAAGGGCCTGATTCAGATCTTTGCAGGACTATCGACATCCCGCCGCAGCAGTGGTCCCAAGTACTCCATCAAACTGACGGCGGTCCGCCTACCTTATTTAGATGCATGTTGGTTGACTCTCCCTCCGCGTCGATATAGTGTTCACTGCCGCATATACAGCTTTACCACTCGTAACGTGGTGAATTCCAATGCCTGCGAATACTACTCCGTCAGGAAGGCGGGATTGCGCCAAGCCGAATTAAATTTTGCTGGCAGTGTTCTAGCGACGGTTTGCCAACAGAGTGAATCCGTTTCGGGACAAGGTCAGTATTGGACTATTCCTGTGGCTGTTGGCTCAATGCTAGCAGCACACACCTGATGTGTTTTGGCTAATTGTTTGCACCTGCATACCACACTATAAAACACACTCCATTTCAGACCATGTTTCTTTGCCATTCCACAGCAACACGACATTCATCCACGGCGATTTCACATTAAAGTCAAGTTTTCATTTTGCTTTTCCCAATACTTGTTCATTCTCTCTCTTTTCTAATTTTCTTTTTTGGGTGGGCAATTACAATCAGTTAAGTTTATTATTTCATAATGGCAGGGCCCAGAAATCCCAGTTTTACCGAGGGAGACTTGTCAGTCATGGTGGATGAAATCATGAGAGTAGAGTCACATTTGTTTTAAGCCCAAGTCCAAAATACACCTGTAGCTCAGAAAAGGCAAATGCGGGCCAGAATAGGCGATGGAGTGAATGCTCTAGCAAACAACCTGCGCACACAGGAGGAAATTAGAAAGAGGTGGAACTGCCTATGGGGGATAGTGAGTTCCCTGGCCTCCAAGCGTCACCTGGAGGCCCAGGGGACTGGTGGTGGTTTTCCCAGGCCTCCTTACAACTCATGCCCTGGGAGGAGAAGGTGGAGTGGAGACTGGTAAGTTACATTTTTCAATGTGTCACTAAACCTAAATGTCCTGTTTGCTCTCAAGCTAGCTGTTGCTAATGTGTTCTGCACAATTTATTTCACATAGAAACCTACATAGATCAGTAACATCTTGTTTGACTTGTTTGTTTGTGTATTGAGTTGTATATAGGGTAACAGGTTTCAATAGCCATCACATTTCACATGAAGCTATGGTGCGTGTAAGTGTTTGTACTTCAAAGAACATATATGTGTTTCACATAGTAAATGTCTGTTCTCTTTCTAATGCACATTTGCATAAGGTATGTTCAACTCACAGTTTGCAAGTGTTGTGAATGTTTCATTGAAATAACTACAACTAACATGATGCCTTGTTTCAGTTTTGTGATAATAATATTGCCATCTCATTCTGCTCATCATCCCTTTTCTATCATGTTTTCACATATGGTAAAGTGCCATTTATTGATCAATCTCTATTAAATGCTCTCTTTTGAAAATTGTTTGTTTTGAATTCTGTATGTTGTCCTTTTCTTGTCATGTAATTGAATTGATGTCAATAGCTTCAAAAATCAACATTTGCTTAGCTTTAAAATTTAAGGTATGTAAAATTGTATGCTGAATAAAAGTAGCATATGTGAAAATTGAACTTTGTACTGTTTATATGATGACTAATGCTAAACATCTCTCTAAGTTGTGTACATGTCTGTTTATTTGCCTGCTAGGCCTTGGAATGGTAAAGTTCACATCTTCCCTCTCTACTGTGATGGGTTCAGTGGTTGGTACATTTCATGTATACTTACTAATTTATCTTTTTCCATTTCAGGACATCTTCTTTCATGTTTATTTGAAGTTGTTTTGAATTAAACATAAACTGTTTGTATAATTAAGTACATTACCACTGAAAAGGTCTAATCATGATATTCAATTCCTTTTCACTTTAGGTTGCTACATTATATTTGCTTACAGCTCATTGGGTGTATAATCCACACTTTTGCTAAATATTTTTTTTTTCACAATAATTAAAGGTCCAACAGCCAGAGTAAGATTCCAAACATCTGTGTCTCAGGATACCTCCACTCTAGCCCAGGATCAAGCCTCCAGGAAGGACTCCACTCCTGAATGTCCAGATGAAGAGAAGTGGCCTGGTTCATCTGGTCTGCCTGGGCAGGCAGCTCCAGTGAGTCTCCCTCGGCCCACACCTACACCTCTCACCCCAGCTGTTACAACACCTCAGCCGACAGATACCTCCACTTCCTGTGTCCAAACCAACATAATACCCATCTTGTGTCACCCAGTCCTGGCTGGTGGTGAGACAACACCACCACCACCTTCAGTTTAGCAAGGACCCAGTGGGATGGGGCACACTGGCTCAAGGCCACAAGTTAGTGGGGGTAGGGTTCATGGGAGGGATTCTGTAGGCCAGCTTTGTGAGGCCACTGGGTCACTGCCACCCAGGCCACAATCAACCTAGTCCTGGGAGCCCTCCATCAGTTCCAAGACATGATGATCCAGGTCCTTACAGAGCTCCCGGACATGAATCAGTTGCAGAGGGAGCATAATGTTCAGATGAAGAATCTGAACTTCTTCCATCATACATTTCAAAATGTAAACAACCAAAGTATTGTTTATTTATAAGTGAATTGTAAGTAGATAATGTTACTCACTAATTTCTACCATGAGAACAAAATGAAAATTATAAAAACTCGTCAACTAGTATTTCGTTCAATGAGTAACAGAGTGTTCTGTCCAATTTTTATTGGATATAACAAACCATACATAACACAGATACTCAGTGCCATTTTTACATTTGCAGTTCTACACCTTGCCACCGCGGAAGACCGTGATATAATATAAAGATTCAGATTCAATAGGCAAAATATTAATGTATTATGTCATGAGCTGGAGCCAGATATTTCGCCTCACAATAGGAATTGTACAACAACAACAGCAATAGTCATAAATCCTGGCAGTACTGAATTTTGTGGCCACAGGATCAGTCCAAGACACTGTGCCAGTATCTAGGGGAATGTCACAACCACCTTTAATTGGTGTGCTACAAGAAGTTCTTCTAACAATGATGAGACACATATTCCTACAATTAACACAAAGGGGCCAACTACGATGCGGCTCGCAAAGGCTCCGACATACGGTCGGAGCCTTTACAGCCGCATCATAATGGGCCATTCGGTTGCCTTGCGACCGCCTCATTACTATAGAGGCGTTCAGAAATGAAACCGGTCGGTCATTCTGGCTGGCTTCCGACTGGCTCGGAGAGCCCGTCAGCCAGTCGGAATGTGGCCTGTAATCTCAAGGACAGCTCTTTCTGCCCTTGAGATTACAATGCACGCTTTCCGACATGGTTTCCATGCCAGTCTGTCTGACATGGAAACCATGTCGGAAAGCGTGTTAGGGGGCCCCCAGCAGGGCCCCCTTTGGTGCATGGCCTCCTATGGTGCCCCCTGTTGATCCCTGCACCTTGTGGCAGGCACTTTGAGGTGCCTGCCACGGGGTGCAGGGATGAACTGTACCTCCCATTTTACTATTGGAGCATGCATTACAGCCGGTTTATGGCTGGAATGCATGCTCCCATAGTAAAATATAGGAATGCGACCGAACAGTGTTCGGTCGCATCTTAATGGGGCGGTCGGGACCGCTGACCGGGTGTTGGTCGGTCCCGTGACCAATGTGGTGTCGGGTGGAAGTGATTCCGACATTGTAATGACCCCCAAAATGTGCATTTGGCCAATGTGAAGGGGGATGACTATGCTTTTGGTTGACTACCACATGTTGTTAGAGCAAATCAAGCAGCACATATTGGCCTGGTGCCACCATTCAACAGAAATCAAGTCTAATGCTATCTAAAAAACTTCCATTCAATCACTGTGCAAGTGGTCTCAGTACACAATATGTACACACAAAGTCTGTATTCCACAGGAACAACCCATGGTCCCTTTGTACTTTGAAACAGCACCATTTAACTGCAAATGTCACAACTTTGAAGTGTCCAAATGAAGATGCCATGGTGAAGAAACCTACAAAAGATAAGAACAAAAAGATGAGTAATGAAACATTATAAGACACCTTACAAAGTCATGTTTTTGAGGACACATTTTCCAAATACCAATCAGAGACAAACAATGACAATTAACACAAAAGTCAATGCGTCAAAACTTTGATCAACAAAGTCTTGTGGCGTGGATTTGCCTGAACTTGCATCTCCTAAAAAATGTCCAGCTCATAATTTTATACTCATTACATCAATAGTTGGTTTTACAGTTATTGTGATAATAAACAAAGAGACACTTTTACTCATGTGAAGAAGTTGTCAATGACATCCTGGCACAGCTGAACTCCTTCCTCCTCACCACTATCATCTTCATTTGGCATTTCGGGATCCTCACCTGGTGCCTCTTCATGGTCTCCATCCTCTGCCATGTAAGAGATGTTCCGTCGCAGGGATATGTTGTACAGCATGCAGCAGGCCATGGTGATTTGTCACACCATATCGTCTGAGTAGAGGAGGACTCCACCAGTCTTGTCCAGATAGAAAAATCTGTCCTTTTGGGGCCCGAAAGCCCACTCCACTGGCCTCCTTGTTCTTCCCTGGGCCTCACTGAAGCAGACTTCCCCTGGGGTTGTTGGATTCCTCAGTGGTGCCAAAAATCATGGTCAGTTAGGATAAGCTGAGTCTCCTAAATGAAAAAAAAGAGATTAGCCAAGATATGTAACACCATTTCAGATGATTCACCTTGAAATTACCCAAAGCAATATTATGTCAGATTGTACTTACTAACAAGCCAGACCCTCATAGACCCAAGTTGTGACATTTGCAGGAGTATGTTGCTGTTCCATAGTACAAAGGAATCATGGGCTGATCCGGGGAAACGCGCACCGACGCTTGTGATGTAAAAATCAGCTAAGCAGGCAACTTTCACAATCGTTGAATGGAAGTGCTTCCAATTCTGATAGACTTGTTCCCTGGCGTGTGGTGGCACAAAGGCAATATGTGTGCCATCAATTGCTCCAACCACATGTGGTAGGCGGCCCAAAGCATAAAAATCGCCGTTCACATTTGCAAAATCTTCATTTCGTGGAAACTGGATGAAGCTGTTTCTCATCATTGACAAAAGAATCTCTAGTAGCTCACCACTGAAAGTAGGTTGTGACAGTCCACCAGATACTGCTACAGTGTATGGAATGATTCTGTGGCCACAAAATGAAGAACTGCCATGAGAATGACAATTGGTGTAATAGATGTGGTGTTTCTGTTGTGAGGCAGAAGATCTGACGCCAACTGATGACATAAATCCAATATAGTTTGCCTATTCAATTTAAATTTTTTGATTAAATCCCGTTCTTCCATTTTGGCAAGGTCTGGAAATGGGCTGTACACTTGATGCTGTCATGTCCTCACTCTCCCTGGGGTAAAATGTCTGCATTGGAAGAATTGTGAACATTTTTAAACATTGTCCACATACATATTTTTTATATTACTGATTCAAATGTAAAGTTGTGCTAAAAAGATAAGTGGTTTCAATCAAACATTTATTTTTTGTCATTTCTACTTCACAAATGTAATTTTTTAGCTGTCAATATTTTGAATCTGAAAGAATGTGTATAAAATACATTACTAATGTATTATTTACACATCCAAATATTTTAAATATTTTTTCTGACAAAATACCAGCAACAGAGTTGCAAACAACACAGCGCAAATAATGCATTAAACCACAATAACGCACTACATATACTTTTTTTTAAAAATACATGAGTGTCCTTCAAAGTTTGATTATGTAAACAAACTGCCGACCATTTCGAGTGATAGTGACGCAGTTAAAAGTCATAAACACACTATTTCACCTTCTAAAATGGCGTTTTGCCTGACCTCGATATCAGGACATTTGTAATCAGGCGTCTGTGGCGGAAGTCAAATGCGAAGTGAGTGTTCAACTCCATGACGGACACAGCCATAGCCTCACATTTGTGAAAGCAACGTACAAAACCCAATGGCTGTGTCCGTCTCAGTGGATGACCGCGTATGTCATGTATATGTATTCTTGCTCACTTGCCTCCTGACACTGCAGTCATCAAGACCTCCTCCACTTTTGCTACTGTTTGTGACCCCTGGGAGCAATGATGCCAGGTCAAGCAGGTAAGTGGGCCCTTGCCTTTATGCCAGAGGAGCTGGAGTTGCTGGCAAAGGAGGTCCTTTCCCTGTATGGCCAGCTCCATGGCTCACCGGAGGAACAGGTGCATGTTTGAAATGCATATGTGAATATGACTAACAGTTTTTTTCCCATTAGTACAGGTTACAATGTCCCTTTGAGTTCCTGAGTGAAGTATAGGGATTGAAATTAAGTGTCATATATTTTGGTCCTTACATAGGACAATGATGTTTGGGATTTGTAAGCACTTTACAATGTTAAAAAACAACAACATTAATATGTGTTGTTTGTTTAAAGCTCCAGATTCTATTGTTTGTTTATGTAGATATATATATATGTATATGTTAGATGTACATGTGATACGTTGAAAACTCACATCATGGAAATTAGAAGACACATTATATAATCTTTACAACTGTACATAAATATGCATTCTGTACAAACCAAATAAAAATGATGTATCTATGTGTATCGTCCCACAAATCGCTCAGCCTTGATCAGGGCTCTCCAAACAGTTATTTGGGAGCTACCAGTAGCTCTCGGACCACTTCAGAGTAGCACACAGCCTTGAGGTCACTTATTAGATGGGCACCAGGTCATTTTGTCAAGTAACAGTTATGGGAAGGCTGTGTTCATCTGACATTCTGATCATCAGGATGCAGATAACAGGGCCTGACAATGAGCAGTGCTCAGTCAGAATCATGGGCCAGGCTAGGGCTGAGTCATGGGGACAAACAACTGAAGCACTGAGGTATATCTGTCATAAACATATATCATTGCCAGGTCAAAATTTGAGGTGTGCTAAAAAATATGGCCCTGAAAGCTTTTAAATGGACGATAATTGAAAGGAAGAGTTACCTAACTTCTTGAGCTAACACTTCATTTAATTTTACTCC
The DNA here is from genome assembly GCA_963921515.1 of Calotriton arnoldi. Classification (NCBI taxonomy): domain Eukaryota; kingdom Metazoa; phylum Chordata; class Amphibia; order Caudata; family Salamandridae; genus Calotriton; species Calotriton arnoldi. The sequence goes on from CAWUFW010012914.1 coordinate 466,555, forward strand.
CATTTCAAAGTGTGTCATGTCCAAACTGCAGGCCCCTTACTCCCAGTGGCCAGAATTCACTGTGGCATAGTATTTTTGTTTAGCCTTCAGTAGTTCACAATGGAATGCACTGATCAGACGTAGGTCACATCACAGAATATGTAGGCGCCGCCTGAGCTAGATGATATCACAAGCATGGATTAGTGAGTTTAAGCCATGACATGGGATGAGGGTAGTCAACAGGTCACTACAAAAGTGTGTCTTGATATATTTTATTTGGTCAGTATGTGAAAATACACATGTTGTATGGTAACATATGAGTCATGCTTGTGATAGATGTAGAAAAAGTGTGTTACATCAATACAGACAAACAAAAGTCACAAAAACATTGTTTTTTCTTTCATTTCTTGTATCCACACAGGTCAATGCCTTTCAGAAGTTAGACATTTGGAAGGCCATCTGCAGGAAAGTGCTGACCCTGGGGGTCTACAAGCGGCGCAGCATCCATTGCCGCTAGAGGTGGGAGGACCTACGACGCTGGGCCAGAACGTCAGCCTAAGTCCAGATCGGGCAGTCCTCCCAATGTGGGAAGCATGTGTGCCACAGCCTCACCACCCTAATGGCCCGCCTTCTTGTGGTGGCCTATCCGGAGCTTGATACGGAAGCTTCAGGTGGTTCAAAATTCAGTGCAAGATTGCTTTGCCAGATTCCTAAAACATCTTCCACCTCTAGCGCCCTGAGAGATTTGCATTGGCTTAGGGTCGAAAGCCGTACCAAGTTTAAAGCCTTGGTCTATATGTTCAAGATCAAGGCCGGCACTGCTCCTCAATATCTGCAAAATCTTGTTCATCCCTATCAACCCTCCCGTCTGTTACGCTCCACTACCCAGGGAAAATTCTCGGTTTCCAGAGTCAAACTTACAAGGACGGGAGGTCGCTTGTTTGCTTACTTGGGTCCATCCCTGTGGAACTCTCTCCCCATAGCGCTCCGCAGTGAAACAATATATGCAAACTTTCGTAAACTTTTAAAAACTTGGTTGTTTAATAAATAATCTTCACTTTTCTGCTCCTCTCTGTTCCTTCAGGCCGGTGCTGGGAAACCCTTGTTGGGTAGCTGTGCGCCTTATAAAATTAACCTAACATAACATAACATGGGCAGTTGAAGGCCCAGCAGCAGTATGAAGGGGTAAGATCCTACTTGAGGTTCACATATTACATGACTCATTTTTTGTTACAGCCAGGTTTTTTCTCATTAACATTAAGGGTAAGCCTGGGTGGTAAACTACTCTCCGCCGGCAGAATTCACAGAGTTTTGGCACTCTGTGCTCTGCTTGGAGCACGAAGTTTGGCAAAAAATGGCAGAACGGACTTTACCCCCACGCGCCCAATCGGGTGCATACAGAACATGTTGCTCACGTCTGAAGCCGCTACTGTTGCTTTTTTGTTTTTTTAAACACATTTTGTTATTGGCAGTAAAAGCGAAAGTGAAAAGCTTACTGCCATTTAGCATGTTTTAATTTGATTGGGCAAGGCTGGAGATCGACACCACCTCCCCCCTGCAGGATCAGGGCTGGGAAGTGGATATGCTGGTTCTGTGGTGGCAGCAGCAGGGAAAGACCGGAGCATGCAGAGCGAGAAGACAGACTGCAGCAGCACCCCTGAGATGCTGGGCTTCTGCACGACACACACCGAGCACAATGCAGGCTGCCGCTGCCCTCCTGGGGGCCGCGCTGTTCTTTGTCCTGCTAGCCGCAGATGCAGTCCATGCAAGGAAGGCAGAGAGTGAATATTTCAAATTTTCTCCTGTTTTGCGCTAGCTGGCTTGCTCCCTTGTTACCAATGGGAAAAAGCTGAGGCGGGACAGCAGCACAACCGGGCAGGGCTTGCCTCTCGCTTTCTGCTGCCTGCTCAGGGGCGACTTTACCTGTCACGGCCAGATGACTTGGTCCCTTGTCTACGTTGTTTCCCCAGGCCATAAACACCATGTTATTTTAAAATTGGGACAACGACATGCATGGTGCCCAGTATATTATTTATCTGTGTGTGACTGTGTGTACGCATTTCATACACCAGTGGGATAGGGTATAAGGCACATGCTAAAGAAGTCTTGAGACTAGGTTGACTCGAGTTAGTTTACCAATCAATGTGTTAAGTAAGTTGTATTTTAAGTGTGCAGTGCCCTCTAGTGGCAAATTTTATGAACGGGTCTAAGTTTGTACATTCACCTAACATTCAACGATCATAGCATTAGCACATATTTTTACTACGCCAGTGTGCGGAACTCCGCAAAAGTCAGCGGAATTTCTGAGCAACTCCGTGGAATTCCGCGGTGTGAAACTCAGCGAACTCTGCCCAGGCCTAATTAAGGGTGACCCATGTCCAATGCACAAGAAGAGATCTTGAAGGTGTAAGTTTTGCACAATGTGTACGATGATGTGCTTTGTCTATTAATTTGTTGGAAAGGATCCCACCTGATGGCTGTTCACTATCAATGGACTGGTCTGAGCAGACACATGGCTGCCTAAACTCAACATATATATCAGGTTCTTTGATGTCATGAGGGACAGTTGTACCAAACAGACCAATAGTCTTTATTGTGTCTGGTGTGATGCTCCTTCACTCATGTGGATGATGTAATGGTAGCCCTATTACATGTGGCATAGCATACTATGCACTTATAATACAGTGAATGTACCAAACATCACATTGGTTAGTTTGGATTCTACACAAACAAGAGTGAGCATGTGATCCAAAATGACTAGTGACATCAGAATTAATGGCTACATTTTGGAATCAAAACATATCCAAATTGTGTTTAGCATCAGAAATACTGGGGCATATTCTCAAGGACACATTGCCGTGTTATCGGCACTTTACCGCAGCCAAAGTCACGATAAAATCATCGCCCCATTCACAAGCTGGTGCAAACAGCCGATATCACCACTTTACCTGCGATAGCACCTGCAAAAAACATCTCCACAGATGAGCCCGGCAATTAACGCTAATGATATGCAGAGTAGGCGTACCCGTGCAAAAACCTGCGACAACACCACTCCACAACATTCTCAACGACCAGCCAGATCTGCGATAAGAGCACAAAACATGCGATAAGGCGCGTTAGCAGCAGGAAATTAACACCTGCTTTTAGTTGGTGTAAAGTCGGACGACAACCGGCACCAGACAAGGGAGCACAGCCCATAGCCACACATGAAGAACAACAGATGCCATGGAGCCACCCACCATGCATCCCGTAGCCCCAAGAGGGCAACAACACCCACTGCCACAACTCCCAGGACCCCCCCCCCCGGCCCCCACACCGGGCACCCCCCAACCACCCCCGGACAAAGATATGGCACATCAATGTTATGAAACCATTAACAAAACAATGTGCCAGATGTCGCACAATCACAACACCCAACATACATGTGCCGTCAGACAAATGAGATTCAGACATACATCTTAGATCTAGCAAACAATTCGCCCAATACAGACTAAACACAAAACAAACATTCTGAATAGTCATGGCGGGTCCCCCAGGACAGTCTGCAAGTCACAGCCTGCAAAACGAAATGACAGATAAGAAGGTGTGTCATGCGCTCACCAAAGGACAGGGAGAGTGAGCGAAAGAGAGAGACAGAGAGACAGAGATAGAGAGAGTGAGAGAAAGAGAGGGGGCGGGAGAGGGCGTGAGAGAGAGAAAGAGAGAGAATGCACAAGGAGCGCAAGGCCAATCGGGCTCCTGGCTCATACATGGTAAATGTTGTGTGTGTATCGACATTGGTGCACACCAAGTCAAAGGCCCGGCAGCAATAGCAACGCGAAGGCAACATCACATTTCAAAAATGCAAGCAGTAGTCAGACCAACATTAGGAATGAAAGATCCTTTGTCCCAACACACAAGGCCGAAGGACATCAGAACCCCCCGACATTGGTCCTGAATGCGGCTGGCACCCCCTGTGAGAGATACCATACCAGATCCTGACGACTCCCACACCACGAACTGCGCGAATGAAAGACCAACGTGTCCACACCCCACACACACTTGTCCCTGCTTGGGGTACACCTGCTCTGGATGCCCCTGACACATAAGTAAGAAAAAACCCATACGCACAAACGTTGCACACAAATACGACTCATTGCTCCGAGCAGTGGCAGACCATCCACATGACTGCCGCCTGTCAGAAGAGTGCCGGTGCCACGAGACCAACAAAGGCAATGGCTGGCAATACCTGGCTCATGCACAACCCCTGTCACGTGGAACTGTACCGTGCACGAATGCTGCATCTGTTGGGATCACTGCCACTGGCAGTGTTGCGCATCAGTTACCGTCTGAGTTTCCGGCTTGCATACGTCACCTGCGTCCAGCCCTGGTTCCACTGTCGAACATGCACATTCGAGTGGCCCATGGATGTCTTTCTATCCAACACAACGGTAGCCGAACTGGATTATGACATGTGTGTGCGCCCCCTATTGGCCCACGAACAGGAGTGTAACCGTGATACCCGTGCATGGGATGCCTTGACATTGGGCGTATGTGCAGGCAGTTGGGCATGGGAGATTGCACAACACCTCGTGTGCGGTGACCACATCGATGCGCTCCCCAATTGGGCTGTATTGCGGATTGGTGAAATGGCGTGGACGGAGCATAGCTGCCCGGACCAGGAAATGGATTGGCTCTCCCTCGTGTACCTTGACCCCGACAACGAGGAACTCTTGGAACAGATTGCCCATGAAGCGGCGCTCGCATACATGGACGAGTAACTACGTTCCTGCAGCCACAACTGATTGTCACCCACAGCACAGCTCGCCACACCTTGTAGCACCTTGGAGGAATGGCCACATATCCCACCACAACAGTGGACATGTCTGCCTTCGGCAGGACTCAGAATGCATGTGCGTGGACCTACGCACTGTACACACACCTGTGCAAGGTGATGCAGTCCCATGGGCTGTGAGTCGTGCACCCTGACACGGGCCAATGAGCAGACGCCAAACATCACATGGCTCGTCCAGCAAGGCAAGGTGGATCGGGACCGTTGACATCCGTGATGTGTGGTGTTCATTCCTGCCACCCCATTACTTGCACCTCGACATGTCCCTAAGCTGCCTGTAAGTGTCTTGAACATTGGTCTGCATGTTGTGGCCCTTGCCTTGCCCGTACTGACATGCACATGTTAATAAAGCCTACGCCACTGCACCTGTGTACTACTGTGATGAGTGTTCATCATGATGACAAATCGTGTGCCCACATGTGCATTGTCCGTATACATGGAGGGATTGACTGACGCTAATGGACTGCGTGTGGGTCCCCATTGACAGCTCTACCTCCGTGGGCCAGACATTGTGGCTGGAATAGTTGCTGGCAGAACTGTGCTCTTACGTGTCACCAGCAATGTACGTATGTTGTCCAACTACTTGTCATGTAGAGCAAGGTCATCCACAAAACAGACTGTGTCCACACAGATGTGTGTGAGTAGGAATGCGAAGACACGTTCCGTTGTCACATGTGATGGGGGACACCACTTCAGGACTGCTACCTATCATGAGATTTCTACACACAGCCCGATTTGACACATGGACGTGGGGCTACATTGGGGGGTAACGAGATTGTCGTTAATGTGCAATGAGGTCACAGCTAGTCCATACCTTCACAGTCATCTAACTGGCCATGTGGGTCAGGCTCAAACATGCACATTGAGGACATTTACCAGGGTATACCTTTTGGTGCAATCAATGTCCCTGCACCCATCCAAACATTGATACGTGAGTGAACATAGACATGACACATCTGTGTGATTTGGAATGTTTTATTCACATTCTGGGGGTGTCAGGGCAGGAGCAGTACATGGCCACTTCAGGCCCACATAACATGGTTGCCCAGTGGTGGGCCAACCAGAGTCCTTGGGGGAATGCAAAGTGAATCTGAAGAGGTAGAGTTCAGTCCGCCGCAGGATGGCTGTGTCATTGGTACCAGAGCAGATATGGCAGTCCATGTCGGGGGCCAGGTGTATGCCGCAGAGTGTTTCGGGGGACATTGGGAGGTGTTGTTCCAGGGCATGATGCAGAGTGCACAACCAGGCAGGGACAGGCCATATGGTGCGGACTGATGCTACTGCCTCCTTCCTCACACAGTCATTACCCTCGACATCTTACTCCTCTGAGACGTCTTCTGTGTCCGGTGTGTCAGGTGTGTGTGGTGGTGTTATGACTGCGTCACTGTGTGCCACTGACACATCAGGCTGCGAAGGTGATAGGGCTGCATCACTGTGTGCCACTGACACATCAGGCTGCGAAGGTGATAGGGCTGCGTCACTGTGTGCCACTGACACATCAGGGGGCGGAGATGTGTGTGTCGAGCTTCCTGCAGCAGTCATCTGGTACAGGCTATGTGGCAGCAATGGCAAGATGAGGATCCGCAAGGCATGGAAGATCGCAGCTACATCTCGCTGGTGTTCAGCAGTGGCAGCCATACTTCCAGCCTGCATCTGCTCCATGGTCTCCATTGTCCTCCGCATCTGTGCCAACTCTGTGCTGTCATTGCTGGAGCCTGTCTGCCTAGACAGTTCTCGTATCCGGGTAATGGACCAAGCGAGGTCAGCCAAGGTTTGTTGTTGTTACAGCAAACAAATGATGGACAGAATGCTGACAATGCAAACATTCTCCCCCAGTCAAAAGATCTGGGTTAAATCCATCGTTCTTTTGCCCACTACGCCACCCCAGTTTGGACCCAGCCATATGCAAATCAGTCTTGACCCTGTGCCCCATGGGAACAGTCCAGACCGAACTGCCAGGCCAGGTCCTCCCTGGACCGGAAACAATCATTCTGGGACCGGTTTCAGGGTATGTCACCCTTCTTCAGCCAGGCTAGCTTGAATCCAGTGGCACAGTGAGCAAGGGACCCACGTCTGGGCATACCCATCCCACTTAGGGCGAAAAGTGTTACAGAAAACAAATGATGAACGGAATGCTGACAATGCAAACATTCTCCCCCAGTCAAAAGATCTGGGTTAAATCCATCGTTCTTTTGCCCACTACGCCACCCTAGTTTGGACCCAGCCATATGCAAATCAGTCTTGACCCTGTGCCCCATGGGAATAGTCCAGAACGAACTGCCAGGCCAGGTCCTCCCTGGACCGGAAACAATCATTCTGGGACCGGTTTCAGGGTATGTCACCCTTCTTCAGCCAGGCTAGCTTGAATACAGTGAGCAAGGGACCCACGTCTGGGCATACCCATCCCACTAAGGCGAAAAGTGTTACAGCAAACAAATGATGGACGGAATGCTGACAATGCAAACATTCTCCCCCAGTCAAAAGATCTGGGTTAAATCCATCGTTCTTTTGCCCACTACACCACCCCAGTTTGGACCCAGCCATATGCAAATCAGTCTTGACCCTGTGCCCCATGGGAACAGTCCAGACCGAACTGCCAGGCCAGGTCCTCCCTGGACCGGAAACAAGCATTCTGGGACCGGTTTCAGGGTATGTCACCCTTCTTCAGCCAGGCTAGCTTGAATCCAGTGGCACAGTGAGCAAGGGACCCACGTCTGGGCATACCCATCCCACTTAGGGCGAAAAGTGTTACAGCAAACAAATGATGGACGGAATGCTGATAATGCAAACATTCTCCCCCAGTCAAAAGATCTGGGTTAAATCCATCGTTCTTTTGCCCACTACGCCACCCCAGTTTGGACCCAGCCATATGCAAATCAGTCTTGACCCTGTGCCCCATGGGAACAGTCCAGACTGAACTGCCAGGCCAGGTCCTCCCTGGACCGGAAACAAGCATTCTGGGACCGGTTTCAGGGTATGTCACCCTTCTTCAGCCAGGCTAGCTTGAATCCAGTGGCACAGTGAGCAAGGGACCCACGTCTGGGCATACCCATCCCACTTAGGGCGAAAAGTGTTACAGCAAACAAATGATGGACGGAATGCTGACAATGCAAACATTCTCCCCCAGTCAAAAGATCTGGGTTAAATCCATCGTTCTTTTGCCCACTATGCCACCCCAGTTTGGACCCAGCCATATGCAAATCAGTCTTGACCCTGTGCCCCATGAGAACAGTCCAGACCGAACTGCCAGGCCAGGTCCTCCCTGGACCGGAAACAAGCATTCTGGGACCGGTTTCAGGGTATGTCACCCTTCTTCAGCCAGGCAAGGTAGAATCCAGTTGCACAGTGAGCAAGGGACCCACGTCTGGGCACACCCATCCCACTTAGGGCGAAAAGTGTTACAGCAAACAAATGATGGACGGAATGCTGACAATGCAAACATTCTCCCCCAGTCAAAAGATCTGGGTTAAATCCATCGTTCTTTTGCCCACTACGCCACCCCAGTTTGGGTTTTGCTATGTTCGCGCTTAAGTTGGCAGGGTATGCCCAGACGTGGGTCCCTTGCTCACTTTGCCACTGGATTCAAGATAGCCTGGCTGATGAGGGTTATGAACCCGAAACCGGTCCCAGGATGCTTGTTTCCGGTCCAGGGAAGACATGGCTTGGCAGTTCGGGCTGGACTGTTCCCATGAGGCACAGGGTCAGACTGATTTGCATATGGCCATGTCTGAACTGGGGTGGCGGAGTGAGCTAAAGAATGATGATGGATTAAACCCAGATCAGTTGACTGGGGGTGAGTGCTTGCAATGTTCAACACTCCGTCCATCATCCCCTATGGTTTTGCTATGTTTGCCCTAAGTTGGCAGGGTATGCCCAGACGTGGGTCCCTTGCTCACTTTGCCACTGGATTCAAGATAGCCTGGCTGATGAGGGTTATGAACCTGAAACCAGTCCCAGAATGCTTGTTTCCGGTCCAGGGAAGACATGGCTTGGCAGTTCGGGCTGGACTGTTCCCATGAGGCACAGGGTCAGACTGATTTGCATATGGCCATGTCTGAACTGGGGTGGCGGAGTGAGCTAAAGAATGATGATGGATTAAACCCAGATCAGTTGACTGGGGGTGAGTGCTTGCAATGTTCAACACTCCGTCCATCATCCCCTTTGGTTTTGCTATGTTCGCCCTAAGTTGGCAGGGTATGCCCAGACGTGGGTCCCTTGCTCACTTTGCCACTGGATTCAAGATAGCCTGGCTGATAAGGGTTATGAACCCTAAACCGGTCCCAGGATGCTTGTTTCCAGTCCAGGGAAGACATGGCTTGGCAATTCGGGCTGGACTGTTCCCATGAGGCACAGGGTCAGACTGATTTGCATATGGCCATGTCTGAACTGGGGTGGCGGAGTGAGTTAAAGAATGATGATGGATTAAACCCAGATACGTTGACTGGGGGTGAGTGCTTGCAATGTTCAACACTCCGTCCATCATCCCCTTTGGTTTTGCTATGTTCGCCCTAAGTTGGCAGTGTATGCCCAGACGTGGGTCCCTTGCTCACTTTGCCACTGGATTCAAGATAACCTGGCTGATGAGGGTTATGAACCCGAAACCGGTCCCAGGATGCTTGTTTCCGGTCCAGGGAAGACATGGCTTGGCAGTTCGGGCAGGACTGTTCCCATGAGGCACAGGGTCAGACTGATTTGCATATGGCCATGTCTGAACTGGGGTGGTGGAGTGAGCTAAAGAATGATGATGGATTAAACCCAGATCAGTTGACTGGGGGTGAGTGTTTGCAATGTTCAACACTCCCTCCATCATCTCCTTTGGTTTTGCTATGTTCGCCCTAAGTTGGCAGGGTATGCCCAGACGTGGGTCCCTTGCTCACTTTGCCACTGGATTCAAGATAGCCTGGCTGATGAGGGTTATGAACCCGAAACCGGTCCCAGGATGCTTGTTTCCGGTCCAGGGAAGACATGGCTTGGCAGTTCGGGCTGGACTGTTCCCATGAGGCACAGGGTCAGACTGATTTGCATATGGCCATGTCTGAACTGGGGTGGCGGAGTGAGCTAAAGAATGATGATGGATTAAACCTAGATCAGTTGACTGGGGGTGAGTGCTTGCAATGTTCAACACTCCGTCCATCATCCCCTATGGTTTTTCCAAGGTTTGTTGTTGAGCATGGTGCTGACAGTGGGTGTCCGTTTGGGACTGTAGGTGCTCCCTGATTGGACCCAGGCACCCACGTATGGCATCGAGTTTGTCTGCCATGAGGTTGAAACCCATCCGCAGCTGATCTGCCACCTTCTCCTGGCACCCTAACACACGGCATTGGAATTCCATGTGTTGGTCGTGGGGGTCCTGGGAGCCAGCCGTGGTGGTGTGTGCTTCCTGCTGTGTGGGCTGTGCAGGTGGTGGGGTGACCGAGATGCAGCTGGGCTGCCCTGCTCCTGGGGGTGGGGTGCAGAGGCTGTCCACGAGCCGTTGGAGGGTGTCTGTGCAAATGGGCAGGGTGTCCTCTTCATCATCACTGAAGAGCTGTCTGGTCTGCTCTGCAGGAGGTGTTGATTGTCCTTCTGCAATGTAAAGGGGAGATGCAGGTTAACAGTGTGTTCCATGTATGTTGACGCATTGTGGATGTTTACATTCAGACTGCATGACGATGTACATTGTGACTGTTTGGGTGAAGCTGGCTATTTGGTGGAAACAGTGTACATTTCGACTACATGACGGATGTGTGGTTGTACTCGTACATTACCATCTCACAGTGTCAGGCATTGGCGGATGTGATTGGCCAGTTTCTACGCACGGGCGGCGCCATTTGTGTCCTGTGGTGTAGGGGTTGCACTCTGTACCACATTGTCGTCAGTGTTGGGGTACTGTGATTGCTATGTGTGTGTGCTGCATTGTTGCCTAATCGCCCCTGCAGCTCTGCTTTGGCGGACCCTTATCCCTTGGAGTCGGTGTGCATGTGACTTGTGTGCTTTTCGGGTGATGGGATGTTTGCGACTTGGGTCATTTCTGCGACTGGAGAAAATTTGTACTCTTGTGCATTGTGTGTCTGCTGATGTGTTTTTGATGTCATGGGTCGTAGGGACACGTGGATGTGTCAGGGTGTGACCTGCTCCTTTACGGATGTGGTCCACACTCAGCCACCTCAATGTCGTGTCGTGCGCCATGTCATGTCTTGTGACTTCAGCCATGCTATTGGTCATGAAGTGTCACTTGCATTGTCAGTGTGGCTCACACTCCGACTGCATTCACGTTGGTGACGATGGACTGCCATATTTCCGTTTGTGTTGCCAATGACGCAGTGGAGGTGACGAACAGTTGTTGGTGGTGTTCTATCACCTCCGTGACGATGATCCGGTCTTCCTGCGGACTGAACCCCGTCTTCCTCTTCCTCTTCTCCTTGCCCTTCCCCTGGCACGGGGTTGCTGGCTGGTCCTTCATGGGGCTTGTGGGGTTCGGGTTATCCTCTGCACTCGGTCCGTCTGCATCCATGGTGCTACGCAGTTTTATTTGGTTATGTCTTTTTTTCTTTTGGTTTGCTTTTATGGTGCTTTTTCCCACATGACGCGTGGGAATTTCAGGCCTGTAGCTGGTTGTCGCTGATTTTTGTATCGCGTTTGGGGCATCGCAGGTTTTTTCGCGTTCGTGTTTCGCAATTTTTCTGCGTCGCGTTAATTTTTGGGCGGTCATTTGGCGTGTTATCCTGCTACTATCGCATGGTGTTGGGAATACCACGTTGACACGGTATTAGTTTCACGCGATGGACTGCGATGTGAAGGGTTGCGTTAAGCAACTTTTGCGGAAGTTATCACACGTTCCTGTGAATATGCCCCACTGTTTCATACACGTTCAAAGTGACAGATTTACATGATGTCCTACTCCTTCACAAATGTGTGTGTAAGCCAGCCTGTTTTTGGACAAATAATTATGATGGGCAGACAATTTGTGTTGAAATACAGACAGGAATGGTGAGTAACACATGCCCTAAACCATTTCTCAATGTCCTTTGTCATGTCCAGATGATAAGTCAATGCTGGAGAAAAAGGGGAAACTTAAAAGGATTTTGGAAGATGGAATGTCCCATTCATATATATGTAGGAGTATTCCATCAGGCGAGCTCAAAATCAGGCCAAACTCATGACTCATTAGGAAAATGTAGAAATGCATCAAGGTGTGATCTGTTGCATATTTTGATTTAGATTTGAATCTTTGAAGTAATTATCATATATGAATCAGTGTGTGTAATAATTATTGTGATGTTCTACAAGTTTTTTACTACTGTGAAAGCCAGCATATTTAGTGAAACAATTTCATAATGATGCAACAAACTTCAAATAACTAGAAATAATTAGGAATCAAATGTGAAAATGCTTTTGCTCTGTACTGAAGTGTATTGGAAATGTTTCAAGGGCTATGTATTTATTTATGCTGTAGAAGTTATTTGTCAATCCACCCACATATTTGTTTCTTACTGTCTTCAACAGCATAGGTATCTACATAGTATGTGATACATTGGTAAGCTACTTCAGTACAGAATCCATTGATATTTTTTTACATTTGATATATACTTTAGTTACTTGAAGCAAGTGTTACCATTGTGAAATGCCCAAACAAAGGTAACCTGCATAGTTTATACCAATATTGGTACAGCATTGAGTATTTGTTGACACATTTATTCATATTTTACTTATTGAGAATGAACGGTATGCAGATTTTAGTGCCTTATGAACACTCTGTACAAAGGTATTTTTTGTTGATATACTATTTGGTGACATTAGTTCACTAATCTAACCAGCAAAGTCCAAGCATTCAGAGGCGTTAAACAGTTCCTTGAGAGACATAATGGATAAGAGACAAGATCATATGTGATATAAGAGCTATCATGGGGAATGACATAACTGCGACCAAATGGTTTCTGAAAAAGTTTCCTACATGCATGGGCTTATGCTAATGTAGAACCAGAACTTGAGGGCCTTGGAGCAGGTGAAATATGAAAACTTAGAAATTGTTTTGTGATGAAAGTTCATGATCAGTTCTGTTTACACAGATTCAATAATACTATTGTATATGTCATTTTAGCATCATCTGGAGCAGGTGAAGGAGAAATTGCCAACACAGGCAGGGAAGCAGCTAGCCACTGTAGTTTGGGTAATGACACCACCGACACCAAGGGATCCAGTGGCATGGAGGGTGAGGAGAGTGCAACTGAGGCGGCCAGCTCCTCAACATCTTCTTCAGAGGCTTCCTCCAGCGAGCACTCCCTAGTGGTGGCGGACCCGACAGGAAGTCTGCCAAATGCATCCTTGTCCGCTGCCCAGAGTACCATCTCCACCCTCCCTTTTGCTCCCCCCCAGTTGGCCAAACCTGCCCCCTTAAAGGGGTGGTGTCTCCTTTGCTCCAGGCACCTCATCCCCTGTGCGCCGGCTGCACTGAATGAGGAGGCTGTTGACCTCCACCGGAATATCCCTGTAGACCAGACCGCACTCCTGAATGCCATCCAGGGGCTTGACTGCCATATGCAACAAATAGTAGCATATCTGGAAGGCATTCAAAATGCTATGTCTGGCCTACAGAGGTCTTTTAAAGGTCTAGCCTCCTCACTGACTGCAGCCTCCCAACTATCCCAACCTTGTGCCCCACCTCCGCCTCTTCCCCATCCCAATTCCATATTCCCACACCTGTTCAAAGCACACTCACACCTTTGCACACACCTACTCAAACAGACACAAGTAGCACACCCACACAGAAACACAAACAATATAAAAAAACACAGGTGCACATCCAAACATACAGACATCACACCCACATGCACCACAACGCTCAGAGTCTGCACCCACCACCACACACACATGCCCCACCCTCACCACTAGCACATACACAGAGACCACACCCACCACCACATGTACTTGTACCACCCCAGCACACCGACAGGTGTGGTGCAGCGGCCAGGGCAGCTGACTTCGGAGCACAGGGTTCACGGTTCGATCCCCGGCTCCGGCAGCAGCTCAGCTCAGCACCATGTGACTCTGGGCAATAGCTCACTTAATTTCCACTACGGCCCCCAGCGCCTTGAGACCCGTAAGGGTGAGTAGCTGCGCTATATAAAAACGGACTTACATTTTTACAGCACACCGACAGACACCGCACCCACCACAACACCCATATGTACCACCCCACCACCAGCACATCAACAGAGACTGCATCCACCACCATACCCACATGCACCACCACCACTACACCCACAGACATGGCATCTACTACCACACCCACATGCACCACCCCCAGCACCAGCACATTCACAGTCACCGCATCCACCACCACACCCACATGAACCACCACATCCACATTCACCACAACCTCATCCAGCACCTCCACAGCACACCCATTTACACACATACACACCTTAGAATACACCCCCAAAAAGACAAATGTCCACACTCAACCAAACAGCAGTCACCTAGTAATCAAGACACACTCAAATGTGCAATACATACACCAAACCCTCAGTCACCTGCACCCTCAATACACACATACACATCATCCACTACCACTCCTTCTACCTCTCAAACCCAACTCCCTGCCGAACATCCTACCCATTTTCCCCATGAGAGTTTATTGTTTGCCCTTCCATAACCCCTTCCATAGCCCAAACCACCTCTGCCAAATGCAAATCTACCCCTGCCACACCTCAACCCACCCCATCCACATCTCAACCCACCTCTCTCAATACACAAACTACCCCTACTAAAACCAAAAGTACCTCTCCCAAACACCAAATCCCCCTCCCAAACTCAAGAGCACCTTTCTCAAACACACATACCCCTCCCAAACCAGAGAGACCCCCTCCCAAACCCAAACACACCCCTCCCAAGTAAGATCTGTGAGGTGCATGCTCTGCCCACTAGATGCCCCTTCCTGAGGACATTCTCCTTGGCAGTGAATTAGGAGACACATTTTGGGGAACCACACAACAGTGCACAGTTTACTTTTTCTCATTTATGTACTGCCATTTGGCTTTCATCATATCGTGAGACTTCTCTCATTGTTTGGATTAAATGCATATTTTTGATTTCACCAAATTAGTTCTGGCATCAATTTTCCTTTGCAATTGTTTCATTGCTAGGAATGTTTCTGAATAAAGTACTTATTTTTCTTTACCGTGATGCAGGTAATACAACATTTTTATGTCTACTTTGTTAAGTGCATACACTGGTTAACATTGTATGTGATGGCCATTTGAATACTGGTGCAGGCATTTTTCATAGTAATGGCCATGTGCACCAACTAATAGATGTTGAAGATATTTTTTAAAGTTGTAACTACAGGTGTATTTGTTTCACCTTGATTACTGAACAGAATGAGCACATATGCATTATACCTCATACAATATTGTGACTATTGAAATTGGATACAGTACAGGACTTGCAGTAGGAAAGGGGAAATGTTGCATGGATTTATATGTTGAATACTTCTTATTTGGGCCTGACATTGATCTGACAGCTTAATAATAAGTTAAAGGTTACACCTTGTCTAGTGCCATTTCTACATTATGTAAGATTGCACTCATCACAAGGATATGTGTTGCAAACGGTTTTAACCCCTTCGCTGCTAGGCCTTTCCCCCACCGTGCTAAGCCTTTTTTTGGCTATTTGGGGTAGTTCGCGCTTAGGGCCCCTGTAACTTTTTGACCACATAAGGTATCCATGCCAAATTTGCGTCCTTTTCTTCCAACATTATGGGGAGTTTAAAGATACCCAGGGTTTGTTGATTCCCCTGGAGGGGACCCAGAAATTTTTTTTTAAATGGAAAAAAAGTGCTGCAAATGAAAGCGTCTGGTTTTTTCCCTGCAAATGGTATTGTTAGACTTGGCACCATTGGCGTGGGTCTCCCTTCCATTTTTTTGCTGTTGCCTCTTATGTTTTGCTGGTTTTAGATGCTTTTGGGCACTGTGCCACTGCTGTTCAGTGCCACAGTGCAAGTGCTCCCTACTGTAAATTGATGTATGGATTAGTGACTCCATGATTGGATGATTGGTTTACTTGTCAGTCCCTAGTACAGTGCACTGAGTGTGCCCAGGGCTTGTAAATCCAATGCTGCTGGTGGGCTTGCAGCACTGGTTGTGCCACCCACAGAAGCAGCTTGTAAAATGTGTCTCAGGCCTGCCATTGCAGAGCCTGTGTGCGGTCTGTGACTGCCATGTCGACTTGGCAAGTGCACCCACTTGCCAGTCCCTAAACCTTCCCTTATCTTCATATCAGACACCCCTAAGGTAGGCCCAAGGGCAGGGTGCATTGTAAGTATAAGGTAGGACATGCCCTGGTGTGTGTGGCATGTCCTAATAGTGAATTACAGCCATTTTCGTTTTTCACTATTGCAAGGCTACCTGTTCTCCATAGGCCAGAATGGGCAGTTTGATTATTACACCTTATAATCCTAACTGACCCAGGGAACATGGTAGAAAAACGAATTTAGTATGCCTGAACTCAGAATGATAAAATACATCTTTTAATGAAGTTGGTTTTAACATTCTGTGTTTGAAAATACCACTTTTAGAAAGTGGGTATTTTCTTGCCTAAACTTCAAGCCTGCCTCTGCTAGGTTGTGTATTCCTTGTCTGGAGATTGAGTGGCAGGGGCTGGGGGTGGCTACAGGAGACAGGGTGAGTCAGCACAGGGCTGAATAGAAAGATCTGCATCCAGAGTGGAGGGAGGAGTTGCACCTGGGTCTGAATAGGGCTGTGCCTGCCTTCCACAATGCTGGCTCCACCTCCTGCCGGGCGTCTGATGGCTCTGCCCCTCACTCACAAAGGAAAGAAGGAGTCAGAAAAACAAAGTGCTCCAGGACTGACCAGAACTGGTTTTGGACTAGGCAGAGGCCTCTCTGCCTTCAGAGAACAAAGAGAAACTGTGTATAAAAAGGGGACCCAGACCACTAGGAAATTAGATCACTTCTGGGAAATCAAGAAACCTGTTGCCAAGGAGAAGAACCGGAGAAGCTGAAGGAGGAGTACTGCCCCTGTGCTGTTTTGCTGATTGGGGTTGGCCTGCAGTGGTTGCTTTCTACCAAGGACAGGAGAAAAGACTTTGCTGTGCTTTGTCATCTTGAAGAAGAGAATCTCCAAGGGCTTGAACTAGAGCTTGCCTCCTGCCTGAAGTCTCAGGGATACAAGACTTCACCAACCAGCTCCCCCCCTGCATTCCCTTGCTGGGAATTGAAGTGCCTGCTGTTGTGCTTGGCCTTCTGAGAGACTGCGTGTCGCTGGGAGCTGGAAGCGCGACGCAACAATGAGAAGCGTGTCGCCGCCGCAGCCGCGGTCATCGCATCGCCAAGGAAGCGAGACGCCGCTGCCGCTGTCATCCTCGCATCGCCGAGCGCGGCGCATCACCGGAGAAGCGGGACGCTGCCACAGAGGTCATCGTCGCATCACCGGAGAAGCGCGTCGCAGGGCCTGTCGCGGCTCCAAAGATCATCGAGTCGCCGCACGGCCGTCGGGCGTGCACGCATCACACCAACGTTGTCACATCGCAACCAAGACGCCATTTTGTCGCATCGTACCGGAGAAGAGTATCGCATCGAGGTGCCATCTTGTCGCATCGCACCGGAAAGCAGTAAGAAACCGACGCATCACCTCCCCACACAGTAAGGAAGCGAGCATCAACTCCCCTGCGCAGCAGTAAGGAACCGACGCATCCACTCCCTGAGTGTAAGGAACCGACGCATCACCTTCCCTGCGACCCTTTTGTTTTCTTTGCGTTACGCATTCAAGGTACATTGAGAGTAAAGTGTCGCATTTACAACTTGAGAGAACTGAACTATTTTATAACCTTTTAAAGTCTATTTTTGAGTACAGTATTGTGGATTTTTGCTATTGGGTCTTGTGATAAGTCTATATAAAGATTACTTATTTTTACATAACAACCTGTGTGGTGTCCATCTGTAGTGTTTTCACTGTATTACTGTATGTGTTCCCAAATGCTTTACACACTGCCTCTGAGATAAGCCTGTCTGCTCGTGCCAAGCTACCAGGGGGTGAGCAGGGGTTATTTTAGGAGTGTATCCCCCTTATCCTGACTAGAAGCAAGGGTCCCTATTTGGACAAAGGTGCAAACCATTGCCAACTAGAGACCCCCAGTTCTAACAGGTATCAACAAAGAATTTGTGGTGCTGAAATCACCATCTTCCCAGCTTTCAGGGTCTGACAGACCTTTGTCAGAAAACGAAACTCTTTTACACAGTTTTGGCATTTTACTGAGACATAGCCTATCTTTGCTATTTTTTGTGCTTTCAACCTCCTTCCAGTTAATGGTAAAAATGGGTATGAAAGCAATAATGGATCCTGGAAAGCTATACATTTCTGAAAAGCAGACAACATTCTAAATTCAGAAAGAGGTCATTTCTGTAGATCCTTCAAGGTTTTCCTATAGAAACTAACAGTTGAAAATAGGAAAAATTTAAAATGAGTTGAAAAAAACTGCCATTTGTGCAACATTTTCACCTGTAACTTCTTCTAAGTATGACAGATTTTTGAAAGCAATATATTGTTACATCTGCTGGACCCTTCTGGTTGTGGGGATATGTAGGACTTGTAGGTTCACCAAGAACCAGAGGAACCCAGAGCCAGAAACTGAGCAGCATCTTGCAATGGTTTTTATTGTGTACCGGGTATATAGCAATTCATTTGGGAAAATACAAATAGTGAAAAATCAGTATGAAAGACACCTATGTATTTCTGAAATGGGAACAAAATATAAAGTTTAGAAACAGAAGCTATTTGCACATCTCTGAAATTGTGGGTACCCCTACTAGCATGTGAATTATAGGACATTTTTCAAAGTGAGTTCTTTTTACACATTGTCTTACATTTGGAAGGCAGAAATGCATTGAAAGTCAATAGATAATAACAGTTGCTCTACAATTATGTGTTCCCCGAAGTCTTCCGATAAAAATGGTGCCTCACTTGTGTGGGTAGGCCTAGTGCCCGCGACAGGAAACGGCCCAAAACGCAACGTAGACATACCACATTTTTACAGTGAAAACTGACCCTTTTTTTTCAATGTGGCTAGCTGTAGATTTTGTACCCTAGATCTACCGGCACCTAGGGTTACCTAGCAAACCTATACATTTTTGAAAACTAGACACCCAGGGGAATCCAGGATGGGGTAACTTGTCTGGCTCTCACCAGCTTCTGTTACCCAAAATCCCTTGCAAACCTCAAACTTTGTAAAAAAAACCCACATTTTCCTGACATTTCTGTGATGGAAAGTTCTAGAATCTGCGTGAATCCACAAAATTACACCCACCCCACATTCCCCAAAGTCTTCCAATAAAAATGGTACCTCACCTGTATGGGTAGGTCTAGTGCCCGCGACAGGAAACAGCCCAAAACACAACATGGACATACCACATTTTTACAGTGAAAAATGACCCTTTTTTGCAAAGTGCCTAGCTGTTGATTTTGAACCCTAGCTCTGCCGGCACCTAGGGAAATATAGTAAACCTATACATTTTTGAAAACTAGACACCCAGGAAAATCTAGGATGGGGTGACTTGTCTGGCTCTCACCAGGGTCTGTTACCCAGAATCCCTTGCAACCTCAAACCTTGTCAAAAACCCCACATTTTCCTCACATTTCTGTGATGGAAAGTTCTGGAATCTGCGTGGATCCACAAAATTCCATCCACCCCGCATTCCCCAAAGTCTTCCGATAAAATGGTACCTCACTTGCGTAGGTAGGTCTAGTGCCCATGACAGGAAACGGCCCAAAACACAACGTGGACACACCACATTTTCACAGTGAAAACGGACCCTTTTTTTGCAAAGTGCCTAGCTGTAGATTTTGAACCCTAGCTCTGCCGGCACCTAGGGAGACATAGCAAACCTATACATTTTTGAAAACTAGACACCATGGGGAATCCAGGACGGGGTGACTTGTCTGGCTCTCACCAGCTTCTGTTACCCAGAATCCCTTGCAAACCTCAAACTTTGTAAAAAAAACCACATTTTCCTCATATTTCTGTGATGGAAAGTTCTGGAATCTACATGGATCCACAAAATTCCATGCCCCCTGCATGCCCCAAAGTCTTCCGATGAAAATGGTACCTCACTTGTGTGGGTAGGTCTAGTGCACGTGACAGGAAACGGCCCGAAATGCAACGTGGACACACCACATTTTTACAGTGAAAACTGACCCCTTTTTGCAAGGTGCCTAGCTGTAGATTTTGTACCCAAGCTCTGCCGGCACCTAGGGACATGAAGTATCTTCAAACACGGATTCATGAAGAAAGGTAGGTTTTATTCGGAGAAGACAGCTTAGACATCCACAGCTGGCAGTAACACCTCTAACGCCCAACGGCTTGTGTGGAATCTCCACGGGGTAGAATGCAAATGCCATTCTAATACCATGGATATTCTTAGGTTGGAACACCACACACCTTCCCCCTTTTTAAAAAAACAAAAAAAACAATACAGTGCAGAGTGAAAAACAAGTAAAAAGAATTAATATTGAACAAAATCTTTCATCTTGACAGGAGTACGCTTAATGCGGGAGCTTTTCCTTAATTCAATCCCATGACTCTCAGATTCAGAAATACTATCACAAGGTTCAGTTGTATTGTCCTGAGAGGTAGTAGGAACTGTACTCTGAAAATTGTCAGTACTGTTAGAACATGACTCCGAAAAATTTGAACTGGGCATAGAATCATCATATGAGTCTAAAAAACTAGAACAGTTATCATTCTCTTCAATACATCTAGAGACAAAAGGTTGAGAGACCAGTTTCGAGCTTCCAAATCTACATAAAGATATTCGTCTAAAATTCCAAATTTTTCCCCCATCCACTCTTACTGCTTTGCTGAAACCTTCCACTATTTTAACAGGATCAGACCACCTGGCCCACTTTTTGCCACAAAGACCACCAAACTTGACACGCACAAAATCTCCCACTTTAATTTTGGAACTAGAAAATTGATGTCTTGAGACACTGTCCTTCATCTTCTCTTTATATTTCTGGACACGCTCCCTAACTTGAGACAGATCCAAAGTAGAATCATAAGAATTTTTCACCTTCAGCCACCAAGGCAAGAACTTTGAACCAGGTTTTCTTCCTCGTAACATCTCAAACGGAGATAACCCAGTAACAGAATTGGGAGAGGTGCGATATGACAATAAGGTAGCACGTAATGCCTTTTTCCACTCAAAACCACTTTTTATAGCAAGTTGGATAGATTCTTTAACCACTCTATTAAAGCGTTCAACTTGGCCATTGGCTTGTGGGTTATAATTGGACACTCTTTTGTGCAAAATACCACATCTTTCAAGGAAAAAAATCTAACTCCTTACTAATAAATTGTGGACCATTGTCAGAAATTAGTTCTGCAGGCAACCCTTCACGGCAAAAAACTTCATCTAAAAAATCAATCACCTGAGTTGAAGTCACCTTATCTACAATCTTCAACTCAGGCCATTTAGAAAAATAATCTATTAAAACTAAAGCATAAACGTCCTTGTTAAGAGACAAACCAAGGGGACCAATAATATCAATACCCAGTTTCCTCCAAGGACCTTGAGCGTACTCAATAGGAGTGACCGCCACAGACAGTGGTTTGACCGACTTATCACTTTTAGAACAAGGAAGACACTGTCTGACCCATTTGTCAACCATACTATCGACACTAGGCCACCAGTAAAATTCTCTAATCCGTCTTTTAGTGCTGGACATACCCATATGGCCTTCATGAGCCATGGTCAAAATTCTTTCTCTAAGTTTACATGGAGGAACAATTTTATCCCCTCTTGTTAAGATACCTTCAGAAAACATAAGCTCATCCTTAATTTTGCAAAATGAAACAAGTTCCCCACTTAATTTCCTTTCTTCTGGCCAACCCATTTGTAAAAATTTCACAACACTGGTTAAAATACTGTCCTCAACCATGGCATTCTTCCAATCAGTTTCAGAAATAGTTTCTGATGACAATACATCAATACTTCCACTATTAACCCCTTCGCTGCTAGGCCTTTTCCCCTCCTGTGCTAAGCCTTTTTTTGGCTATTTGGGGTAGTGCGCGCTTAGGCCCCTGTAACTTTTTGACCACATAAGGTATCCATGCCACATTTGCGTCCTTTTTTTCTAACATCATGGGGATTGTAAAGGTACCCAGGGTTTGTGGATTCCCCTGGAGGGGACCCAGAAATTAGTCAAAATACAGCAAAATTTTTTTTTTTGGGAAAAATGCGAAAAAGGGCTACAGATGAAAGCGTCTTGATTTTCCCTGCAAATGGCATCAAAAAAGGGGTTGTGGGGATGAAATCACCATCTTCCCAGCTTTCAGGGACAAGCAGACTTTTGTCAGAAAACCAACTTTTTTTACACAGTTTTGGCATTTTTCTGGGACATAGCCTATTTTTGCTATTTTTGTGCTTTCAACCTCCTTCCAGTTAATGGTAGAAATGGGTATGAAACCAATAATGGATCCTGGAAAGCCATACATTTCTGAAAAGTAGACAAAATTCTGAATTCAGCAAGGGGTCATTTGTGTAGATCCTTAAAGTTTTCCTTATAGAAACTAACAGTTAAATAAAGGAAAAATTGAAAAGTAGTTGAAAAAAACAGCCATTTGTGTCAACGTTTTCACCTGTAACTTCTTCTAATTATGACAGCTATTTGAAGGCAATATACCGTTATATCCGCTGGACCTTTCTGGTTGTGGGGATATATAGGACTTGTAGGTTCACCAAGAACCCGACGAGACCCAGAGCCAATAATTGAGCAACATCTTGCAATGATTTTTTTTAAGTACCGGGTATATAGCAATTATTTTGGGAAAATGTATACATGGAAAAATTGTTATGAAAGACACCTATGTATTTCTGAAATGGGAACAAAATGTAGATTTTAGAAACAGTAGATATTTGCACATTTCGAAATTGGGAGTACCCATACTAGCATGAGAATTATAGGTCATTTTTCAAAATGACTTATTTTTACACATTGTCTTTCATTTGGAAGGCAGAAATGCATCGAAAGTCAATAGGTAATAACAGTTGCTCTACAATTCTGTGTTACCCTAAGTCTCCCGATAAAAATGGTACCTCACTTGTGTGGGTAGCCCTTGTGCCCACAACAGGAAATGGCTCAAAATGCAACGTGGACGTACCACATTTTCACAATGAAAAATTACCCTTTTTTTGCAAAGTGCCTAGGTGTAGTTTTTGAACCCTAACTCTGCCGGCACCTAGGGAAACCTAGAAAACCTATACATTTTTGAAAACTAGACACTCAGGGGAATCCAGGATGGGGTGACTTGACTGCCTCCCACCAGGTTCTGTTACCCAGAATCCCTTGCAAACATAAAAAATTGTCAAAAAAAACACATTTTCCCCACATTTCTGTGGTGTAAAGTTCTGGAATCTGCGTGGATCCACAAATTTCCACCCACCCCGCATTCCCCAAAGTCTTACGAGAAAAATGGTACCTCACTTGTGTGGGTCGGCCTAGTGCCTGCGACAGGAAACGGCGCAAAACGCAACATGGTCACACCTCAATTTCGCAGTGAAAAATGACCCTTTTTTGGCAAAGTGCCTAGCTGTAGTTTTTGAACCCTAGCTCTGCCGGCACCTAGGGAAACCTAGCAAACCTATACATTTTTGAAAACTAGACACCCAGGGGAATCCAGGATGGGGTGACTTGACTGCCTCCCACCAGGTTCTGTTACCCAGAATCCCTTGCAAACATAAAAAATTGTCAAAAAAAACACATTTTCCCCACATTTCTGTGGTGGAAGGTTCTGGAATCTCCGTGGATCCACAAATTTCCACCCACCCCGCGTTCCCCAAAGTCTTACGAGAAAAATGGTACCTCACTTGTGTGGGTCGGCCTAGTGCCTGCGACAGGAAACTGCGCAAAACGCAACGTGGTCACACCTCAATTTCGCAGTGAAAAATGACCCTTTTTTGGCAAAGTGCCTAGCTGTAGTTTTTGAACCCTAGCTCTGCCGGCACCTAGGGAAACCTAGCAAACCTATACATTTTTGAAAACTAGACACCCAGGGGAATCCAGGATGGGGTGACTAGACTGCCTCCCACCAGGTTCTGTTACCCAGAATCCCTTGCAAACCTAAAAAATTATCAAAAAAACCACATTTTCCCCACATTTCTGTGGTGGAAAGTTCTGGAATCTGCGTGGATCCACAAATTTCCACCCACCCCGCGTTCCCCAAAGTCTTACTGAGAAAAATGGTACCTCACTTGTGTGGGTCGGCCTAGTGCCTGCGACAGGAAACGGCGCAAAACGCAACATGGTCACACCTCAATTTCGCAGTGAAAAATTACCCTTTTTTGGCAAAGTGCCTAGCTGTAGTTTTTGAACCCTACCTCTGCCGGCACCTAGGGAAACCTAGCAAACCTATACATTTTTGAAAACTAGACACCCAGGGGAATCCAGGATGGGGTGACTTGACTGCCTCCCACCAGGTTCTGTTACCCAGAATCCCTTGCCAACATAAAAAATTGTCAAAAAAACCACATTTTCCCCACATTTCTGTGGTGGAAAGTTCTGGAATCTGCGTGGATCCACAAATTTCCACCCACCCCGCGTTCCCCAAAGTCTTACGAGAAAAATGGTACCTCACTTGTGTGGGTCGGCCTAGTGCCTGCGACAGGAAACTGCGCAAAACGCAACGTGGTCACACCTCAATTTCGCAGTGAAAAATGACCCTTTTTTGGCAAAGTGCCTAGCTGTAGTTTTTGAACCCTAGCTCTGCCGGCACCTAGGGAAACCTAGCAAACCTATACATTTTTGAAAACTAGACACCCAGGGGAATCCAGGATGGGGTGACTGGACTGCCTCCCACCAGGTTCTGTTACCCAGAATCCCTTGCAAACCTAAAAAATTATCAAAAAACCACATTTTCCCCACATTTCTGTGGTGGAAAGTTCTGGAATCTGCGTGGATCCACAAATTTCCACCCACCCCGCGTTCCCCAAAGTCTTCTGAGAAAAATGGTACCTCACTTGTGTGGGTCGGCCTAGTGCCCGCGACAGGAAACGGCGCAAAACGCAACGTGGTCACACCTCAATTTCGCAGTGAAAAATGACCCTTTTTTGGCAAAGTGCCTAGCTGTAGTTTTTGAACCCTACCTCTGCCGGCACCTAGGGAAACCTAGCAAACCTATACATTTTTGAAAACTAGACACCCAGGGGAATCCAGGATGGGGTGACTGGTCTGCCTCCCACCAGGTTCTGTTACCCAGAATCCCTTGCAAACATAAAAAATTGTCCAAAAAACCACATTTTCCCCACATTTCTGTGGTGGAAAGTTCTGGAATCTGCGTGGATCCACAAATTTCCCCACACCCCGCGTTCCCCAAAGTCTTACGAGAAAAATGGTACCTTACTTGTGTGGGTCGGCCTAGTGCCTGCGACAGGAAACGGCGCAAAACGCAACGTGGTCACACCTCAATTTCGCAGTGAAAAATGACCCTTTTTTGGCAAAGTGCCTAGCTGTAGTTTTTGAACCCTAGCTCTGCCGGCACCTAGGGAAACCTAGCAAACCTATACATTTTTGAAAACTAGACACCCAGGGGAATCCAGGATGGGGTGACTTGACTGCCTCCCACCAGGTTCTGTTACCCAGAATCCCTTGCAAACATAAAAAATTGTCAAAAAAACCACATTTTCCCCACATTTCTGTGGTGGAAAGTTCTAGAATCTGCGTGGATCCACAAATTTCCACCCACCCCGCGTTCCCCAAAGTCTTACTAGAAAAATGGTACCTCACTTGTGTGGGTCGGCCTAGTGCCTGCGACAGGAAACGGCACAAAACGCAACGTGGTCACACCTCAATTTCGCAGTGAAAAATGACCCTTTTTTGGCAAAGTGCCTAGCTGTAGTTTTTGAACCCTACCTCTGCCGGCACCTAGGGAAACCTAGCAAACCTATACATTTTTGAAAACTAGACACCCAGGGGAATCCAGGATGGGGTGACTTGACTGCCTCCCACCAGGTTCTGTTACCCAGAATCCCTTGCAAACATAAAAAATTGTCAAAAAAACCACATTTTCCCCACATTTCTGTGGTGGAAAGTTCTGGAATCTGCGTGGATCCACAAATTTCCACCCACCCCGCGTTCCCCAAAGTCTTACGAGAAAAATGGTACCTCACTTGTGTGGGTCGGCCTAGTGCCTGCGACAGGAAACGGCGCAAAACGCAACGTGGTCACACCTCAATTTCGCAGTGAAAAATGACCCTTTTTTGGCAAAGTGCCTAGCTGTAGTTTTTGAACCCTAGCTCTGCCGGCACCTAGGGAAACCTAGCAAACCTATACATTTTTGAAAACTAGACACCCAGGGGAATCCAGGATGGGGTGACTGGACTGCCTCCCACCAGGTTCTGTTACCCAGAATCCCTTGCAAACATAAACAATTGTCAAAAAAAACACATTTTCCCCACATTTCTGTGGTGGAAAGTTCTGGAATCTGCGTGGATCCACAAATTTCCACCCACCCCGCGTTCCCCAAAGTCTTACGAGAAAAATGGTACCTCACTTGTGTGGGTCGGCCTAGTGCCTGCGACAGGAAACGGCGCAAAACGCAACGTGGTCACACCTCAATTTCGCAGTGAAAAATGACCCTTTATTTGCAAAGTGCCTAGCTGTAGTTTTTGAACCCTACCTCTGCCGGCACCTAGGGAAACCTAGCAAACCTATACATTTTTGAAAACTAGACACCCAGGGGAATCCAGGATGGGGTGACTTGACTGCCTTCCACCAGGTTCTGTTACCCAGAAGCCCTTGCAAACATAAAAAATTGTCAAAAAAACCACATTTTCCCCACATTTCTGTGGTGGAAAGTTCTAGAATCTGCGTGGATCCACAAATTTCCACCCACCCCGCGTTCCCCAAAGTCTTACGAGAAAAATGGTACCTCACTTCTGTGGGTCGGCCTAGTGCCTGCGACAGGAAACGGCGCAAAACGCAACGTGGTCACACCTCAATTTCGCAGTGAAAAATGACCCTTTTTTGGCAAAGTGCCTAGCTGTAGTTTTTTAACCCTACCTCTGCCGGCACCTAGGGAAACCTAGCAAACCTATACATTTTTGAAAACTAGACACCCAGGGGAATCCAGGATGGGGTGACTTGACTGCCTCCCACCAGGTTCTGTTACCCAGAATCCCTTGCAAACATAAAAAATTGTCAAAAAAACCACATTTTCCCCACATTTCTGTGGTGGAAAGTTCTGGAATCTGCGTGGATCCACAAATTTCCACCCACCCCGCGTTCCCCAAAGTCTTACGAGAAAAATGGTACCTCACTTGTGTGGGTCGGCCTAGTGCCTGCGACAGGAAACGGCACAAAACGCAACGTGGTCACACCTCAATTTCGCAGTGAAAAATGACCCTTTTTTGGCAAAGTGCCTAGCTGTAGTTTTTGAACCCTATCTCTGCCGGCACCTAGGGAAACCTAGCAAACCTATACATTTTTGAAAACTAGACACCCAGGGGAATCCAGGATGGGGTGACTTGACTGCCTCCCACCAGGTTCTGTTACCCAGAATCCCTTGCAAACATAAAAAATTGTCAAAAAAACCACATTTTCCCCACATTTCTGTGGTGGAAAGTTCTGGAATCTGCGTGGATCCACAAATTTCCACCCACCCCGCGTTCCCCAAAGTCTTACGAGAAAAATGGTACCTCACTTGTGTGGGTCGGCCTAGTGCCTGCGACAGGAAACGGCGCAAAACGCAACGTGGTCACACCTCAATTTCGCAGTGAAAAATGACCCTTTTTTGGCAAAGTGCCTAGCTGTAGTTTTTGAACCCTACCTCTGCCGGCACCTAGGGAAACCTAGCAAACCTATACATTTTTGAAAACTAGACACCCAGGGGAATCCAGGATGGGGTGACTTGACTGCCTCCCACCAGGTTCTGTTACCCAGAATCCCTTGCAAACATAAAAAATTGTCAAAAAAACCACATTTTCCCCACATTTCTGTGGTGGAAAGTTCTGGAATCTGCGTGGATCCACAAATTTCCACCCACCCCGCGTTCCCCAAAGTCTTACGAGAAAAATGGTACCTCACTTGTGTGGGTCGGCCTAGTGCCTGCGACAGGAAACTGCGCAAAACGCAACGTGGTCACACCTCAATTTCGCAGTGAAAAATGACCCTTTTTTGGCAAAGTGCCTAGCTGTAGTTTTTGAACCCTAGCTCTGCCGGCACCTAGGGAAACCTAGCAAACCTATACATTTTTGAAAACTAGACACCCAGGGGAATCCAGGATGGGGTGACTGGACTGCCTCCCACCAGGTTCTGTTACCCAGAATCCCTTGCAAACCTAAAAAATTGTCAAAAAAACCACATTTTCCCCACATTTCTGTGGTGGAAAGTTCTGGAATCTGCGTGGATCCACAAATTTCCACCCACCCCGCGTTCCCCAAAGTCTTACTGAGAAAAATGGTACCTCACTTGTGTGGGTCGGCCTAGTGCCCGCGACAGGAAACGGCGCAAAACGCAACGTGGTCACACCTCAATTTCGCAGTGAAAAATGACCCTTTTTTGGCAAAGTGCCTAGCTGTAGTTTTTGAACCCTACCTCTGCCGGCACCTAGGGAAACCTAGCAAACCTATACATTTTTGAAAACTAGACACCCAGGGGAATCCAGGATGGGGTGACTGGACTGCCTCCCACCAGGTTCTGTTACCCAGAATCCCTTGCAAACATAAAAAATTGTCAAAAAAACCACATTTTCCCCACATTTCTGTGGTGGAAAGTTCTGGAATCTGCGTGGATCCACAAATTTCCACCCACCCCGCGTTCCCCAAAGTCTTACGAGAAAAATGGTACCTCACTTGTGTGGGTCGGCCTAGTGCACTGCGACAGGAAACGGCGCAAAACGCAACGTGGTCACACCTCAATTTCGCAGTGAAAAATGACCCTTTTTTGGCAAAGTGCCTAGCTGTAGTTTTTGAACCCTAGCTCTGCCGGCACCTAGGGAAACCTAGCAAACCTATACATTTTTGAAAACTAGACACCCAGGGGAATCCAGGATGGGGTGACTGGACTGCCTCCCACCAGGTTCTGTTACCCAGAATCCCTTGCAAACATAAAAAATTGTCAAAAAAACCACATTTTCCCCACATTTCTGTGGTGGAAAGTTCTGGAATCTGCGTGGATCCACAAATTTCCACCCACCCCGCGTTCCCCAAAGTCTTACTGAGAAAAATGGTACCTCACTTGTGTGGGTCGGCCTAGTGCCTGCGACAGGAAACGGCGCAAAACGCAACGTGGTCACACCTCAATTTCGCAGTGAAAAATGACCCTTTTTTGGCAAAGTGCCTAGCTGTAGTTTTTGAACCCTACCTCTGCCGGCACCTAGGGAAACCTAGCAAACCTATACATTTTTGAAAACTAGACACCCAGGGGAATCCAGGATGGGGTGACTGGACTGCCTCCCACCAGGTTCTGTTACCCAGAATCCCTTGCAAACATAAAAAATTGTCAAAAAAACCACATTTTCCCCACATTTCTGTGGTGGAAAGTTCTGGAATCTGCGTGGATCCACAAATTTCCACCCACCCCGCGTTCCCCAAAGTCTTACGAGAAAAATGGTACCTCACTTGTGTGGGTCGGCCTAGTGCCTGCGACAGGAAACGGCGCAAAACGCAACGTGGTCACACCTCAATTTCGCAGTGAAAAATGACCCTTTTTTGGCAAAGTGCCTAGCTGTAGTTTTTGAACCCTAGCTCTGCCGGCACCTAGGGAAACCTAGCAAACCTATACATTTTTGAAAACTAGACACCCAGGGGAATCCAGGATGGGGTGACTTGACTGCCTCCCACCAGGTTCTGTTACCCAGAATCCCTTGCAAACATAAAAAATTGTCAAAAAAACCACATTTTCCCCACATTTCTGTGGTGGAAAGTTCTGGAATCTGCGTGGATCCACAAATTTCCACCCACCCCGCGTTCCCCAAAGTCTTACGAGAAAAATGGTACCTCACTTGTGTGGGTCGGCCTAGTGCCTGCGACAGGAAACGGCGCAAAACGCAACGTGGTCACACCTCAATTTCGCAGTGAAAAATGACCCTTTTTTGGCAAAGTGCCTAGCTGTAGTTTTTGAACCCTACCTCTGCCGGCACCTAGGGAAACCTAGCAAACCTATACATTTTTGAAAACTAGACACCCAGGGGAATCCAGGATGGGGTGACTTGACTGCCTCCCACCAGGTTCTGTTACCCAGAATCCCTTGCAAACATAAAAAATTGTCAAAAAAAACACATTTTCCCCACATTTCTGTGGTGGAAAGTTCTGGAATCTGCGTGGATCCACAAATTTCCACCCACCCCGCGTTCCCCAAAGTCTTACGAGAAAAATGGTACCTCACTTGTGTGGGTCGGCCTAGTGCCTGCGACAGGAAACGGCGCAAAACGCAACGTGGTCACACCTCAATTTCGCAGTGAAAAATGACCCTTTTTTGGCAAAGTGCCTAGCTGTAGTTTTTGAACCCTAGCTCTGCCGGCACCTAGGGAAACCTAGCAAACCTATACATTTTTGAAAACTAGACACCCAGGGGAATCCAGGATGGGGTGACTTGACTGCCTCCCACCAGGTTCTGTTACCCAGAATCCCTTGCAAACATAAAAAATTGTCAAAAAAACCACATTTTCCCCACATTTCTGTGGTGGAAAGTTCTGGAATCTGCGTGGATCCACAAATTTCCACCCACCCCGCGTTCCCCAAAGTCTTACGAGAAAAATGGTACCTCACTTGTGTGGGTCGGCCTAGTGCCTGCGACAGGAAACGGCGCAAAACGCAACGTGGTCACACCTCAATTTCGCAGTGAAAAATGACCCTTTTTTGGCAAAGTGCCTAGCTGTAGTTTTTGAACCCTACCTCTGCCGGCACCTAGGGAAACCTAGCAAACCTATACATTTTTGAAAACTAGACACCCAGGGGAATCCAGGATGGGGTGACTTGACTGCCTCCCACCAGGTTCTGTTACCCAGAATCCCTTGCAAACATAAAAAATTGTCAAAAAAACCACATTTTCCCCACATTTCTGTGGTGGAAAGTTCTGGAATCTGCGTGGATCCACAAATTTCCACCCACCCCGCGTTCCCCAAAGTCTTACGAGAAAAATGGTACCTCACTTGTGTGGGTCGGCCTAGTGCCTGCGACAGGAAACGGCGCAAAACGCAACGTGGTCACACCTCAATTTCGCAGTGAAAAATGACCCTTTTTTGGCAAAGTGCCTAGCTGTAGTTTTTGAACCCTACCTCTGCCGGCACCTAGGGAAACCTAGCAAACCTATACATTTTTGAAAACTAGACACCCAGGGGAATCCAGGATGGGGTGACTTGACTGCCTCCCACCAGGTTCTGTTACCCAGAATCCCTTGCAAACATAAAAAATTGTCAAAAAAACCACATTTTCCCCACATTTCTGTGGTGGAAAGTTCTGGAATCTGCGTGGATCCACAAATTTCCACCCACCCCGCGTTCCCCAAAGTCTTACGAGAAAAATGGTACCTCACTTGTGTGGGTCGGCCTAGTGCCTGCGACAGGAAACGGCGCAAAACGCAACGTGGTCACACCTCAATTTCGCAGTGAAAAATGACCCTTTTTTGGCAAAGTGCCTAGCTGTAGTTTTTGAACCCTACCTCTGCCGGCACCTAGGGAAACCTAGCAAACCTATACATTTTTGAAAACTAGACACCCAGGGGAATCCAGGATGGGGTGACTTGACTGCCTCCCACCAGGTTCTGTTACCCAGAATCCCTTGCAAACATAAAAAATTGTCAAAAAACCACATTTTCCCCACATTTCTGTGGTGGAAAGTTCTGGAATCTGCGTGGATCCACAAATTTCCACCCACCCCGCGTTCCCCAAAGTCTTACGAGAAAAATGGTACCTCACTTGTGTGGGTCGGCCTAGTGCCTGCGACAGGAAACGGCGCAAAACGCAACGTGGTCACACCTCAATTTCGCAGTGAAAAATGACCCTTTTTTGGCAAAGTGCCTAGCTGTAGTTTTTGAACCCTACCTCTGCCGGCACCTAGGGAAACCTAGCAAACCTATACATTTTTGAAAACTAGACACCCAGGGGAATCCAGGATGGGGTGACTTGACTGCCTCCCACCAGGTTCTGTTACCCAGAATCCCTTGCAAACATAAAAAATTGTCAAAAAAACCACATTTTCCCCACATTTCTGTGGTGGAAAGTTCTGGAATCTGCGTGGATCCACAAATTTCCACCCACCCCGCGTTCCCCAAAGTCTTACGAGAAAAATGGTACCTCACTTGTGTGGGTCGGCCTAGTGCCTGCGACAGGAAACGGCGCAAAACGCAACGTGGTCACACCTCAATTTCGCAGTGAAAAATGACCCTTTTTTGGCAAAGTGCCTAGCTGTAGTTTTTGAACCCTACCTCTGCCGGCACCTAGGGAAACCTAGCAAACCTATACATTTTTGAAAACTAGACACCCAGGGGAATCCAGGATGGGGTGACTTGACTGCCTCCCACCAGGTTCTGTTACCCAGAATCCCTTGCAAACATAAAAAATTGTCAAAAAAACCACATTTTCCCCACATTTCTGTGGTGGAAAGTTCTGGAATCTGCGTGGATCCACAAATTTCCACCCACCCCGCGTTCCCCAAAGTCTTACGAGAAAAATGGTACCTCACTTGTGTGGGTCGGCCTAGTGCCTGCGACAGGAAACGGCGCAAAACGCAACGTGGTCACACCTCAATTTCGCAGTGAAAAATGACCCTTTTTTGGCAAAGTGCCTAGCTGTAGTTTTTGAACCCTAGCTCTGCCGGCACCTAGGGAAACCTAGCAAACCTATACATTTTTGAAAACTAGACACCCAGGGGAATCCAGGATGGGGTGACTTGACTGCCTCCCACCAGGTTCTGTTACCCAGAATCCCTTGCAAACATAAAAAATTGTCAAAAAAACCACATTTTCCCCACATTTCTGTGGTGGAAAGTTCTGGAATCTGCGTGGATCCACAAATTTCCACCCACCCCGCGTTCCCCAAAGTCTTACGAGAAAAATGGTACCTCACTTGTGTGGGTCGGCCTAGTGCCTGCGACAGGAAACGGCGCAAAACGCAACGTGGTCACACCTCAATTTCGCAGTGAAAAATGACCCTTTTTTGGCAAAGTGCCTAGCTGTAGTTTTTGAACCCTACCTCTGCCGGCACCTAGGGAAACCTAGCAAACCTATACATTTTTGAAAACTAGACACCCAGGGGAATCCAGGATGGGGTGACTGGACTGCCTCCCACCAGGTTCTGTTACCCAGAATCCCTTGCAAACATAAAAAATTGTCAAAAAAACCACATTTTCCCCACATTTCTGTGGTGGAAAGTTCTGGAATCTGCGTGGATCCACAAATTTCCACCCACCCCGCGTTCCCCAAAGTCTTACGAGAAAAATGGTACCTCACTTGTGTGGGTCGGCCTAGTGCCTGCGACAGGAAACGGCGCAAAACGCAACGTGGTCACACCTCAATTTCGCAGTGAAAAATGACCCTTTTTTGGCAAAGTGCCTAGCTGTAGTTTTTGAACCCTACCTCTGCCGGCACCTAGGGAAACCTAGCAAACCTATACATTTTTGAAAACTAGACACCCAGGGGAATCCAGGATGGGGTGACTTGACTGCCTCCCACCAGGTTCTGTTACCCAGAATCCCTTGCAAACATAAAAAATTGTCAAAAAAACCACATTTTCCCCACATTTCTGTGGTGGAAAGTTCTGGAATCTGCGTGGATCCACAAATTTCCACCCACCCCGCGTTCCCCAAAGTCTTACGAGAAAAATGGTACCTCACTTGTGTGGGTCGGCCTAGTGCCTGCGACAGGAAACGGCGCAAAACGCAACGTGGTCACACCTCAATTTCGCAGTGAAAAATGACCCTTTTTTGGCAAAGTGCCTAGCTGTAGTTTTTGAACCCTAGCTCTGCCGGCACCTAGGGAAACCTAGCAAACCTATACATTTTTGAAAACTAGACACCCAGGGGAATCCAGGATGGGGTGACTTGACTGCCTCCCACCAGGTTCTGTTACCCAGAATCCCTTGCAAACATAAAAAATTGTCAAAAAAACCACATTTTCCCCACATTTCTGTGGTGGAAAGTTCTGGAATCTGCGTGGATCCACAAATTTCCACCCACCCCGCGTTCCCCAAAGTCTTACGAGAAAAATGGTACCTCACTTGTGTGGGTCGGCCTAGTGCCTGCGACAGGAAACGGCGCAAAACGCAACGTGGTCACACCTCAATTTCGCAGTGAAAAATGACCCTTTTTTGGCAAAGTGCCTAGCTGTAGTTTTTGAACCCTAGCTCTGCCGGCACCTAGGGAAACCTAGCAAACCTATACATTTTTGAAAACTAGACACCCAGGGGAATCCAGGATGGGGTGACTGGACTGCCTCCCACCAGGTTCTGTTACCCAGAATCCCTTGCAAACATAAAAAATTGTCAAAAAAACCACATTTTCCCCACATTTCTGTGGTGGAAAGTTCTGGAATCTGCGTGGATCCACAAATTTCCACCCACCCCGCGTTCCCCAAAGTCTTACTGAGAAAAATGGTACCTCACTTGTGTGGGTCGGCCTAGTGCCTGCGACAGGAAACGGCGCAAAACGCAACGTGGTCACACCTCAATTTCGCAGTGAAAAATGACCCTTTTTGGCAAAGTGCCTAGCTGTAGTTTTTGAACCCTACCTCTGCCGGCACCTAGGGAAACCTAGCAAACCTATACATTTTTGAAAACTAGACACCCAGGGGAATCCAGGATGGGGTGACTTGACTGCCTCCCACCAGGTTCTGTTACCCAGAATCCCTTGCAAACATAAAAAATTGTCAAAAAAACCACATTTTCCCCACATTTCTGTGGTGGAAAGTTCTGGAATCTGCGTGGATCCACAAATTTCCACCCACCCCGCGTTCCCCAAAGTCTTACGAGAAAAATGGTACCTCACTTGTGTGGGTCGGCCTAGTGCCTGCGACAGGAAACGGCGCAAAACGCAACGTGGTCACACCTCAATTTCGCAGTGAAAAATGACCCTTTTTTGGCAAAGTGCCTAGCTGTAGTTTTTGAACCCTACCTCTGCCGGCACCTAGGGAAACCTAGCAAACCTATACATTTTTGAAAACTAGACACCCAGGGGAATCCAGGATGGGGTGACTTGACTGCCTCCCACCAGGTTCTGTTACCCAGAATCCCTTGCAAACATAAAAAATTGTCAAAAAAACCACATTTTCCCCACATTTCTGTGGTGGAAAGTTCTGGAATCTGCGTGGATCCACAAATTTCCACCCACCCCGCGTTCCCCAAAGTCTTACGAGAAAAATGGTACCTCACTTGTGTGGGTCGGCCTAGTGCCTGCGACAGGAAACGGCGCAAAACGCAACGTGGTCACACCTCAATTTCGCAGTGAAAAATGACCCTTTTTTGGCAAAGTGCCTAGCTGTAGTTTTTGAACCCTACCTCTGCCGGCACCTAGGGAAACCTAGCAAACCTATACATTTTTGAAAACTAGACACCCAGGGGAATCCAGGATGGGGTGACTTGACTGCCTCCCACCAGGTTCTGTTACCCAGAATCCCTTGCAAACATAAAAAATTGTCAAAAAAACCACATTTTCCCCACATTTCTGTGGTGGAAAGTTCTGGAATCTGCGTGGATCCACAAATTTCCACCCACCCCGCGTTCCCCAAAGTCTTACGAGAAAAATGGTACCTCACTTGTGTGGGTCGGCCTAGTGCCTGCGACAGGAAACGGCGCAAAACGCAACGTGGTCACACCTCAATTTCGCAGTGAAAAATGACCCTTTTTTGGCAAAGTGCCTAGCTGTAGTTTTTGAACCCTACCTCTGCCGGCACCTAGGGAAACCTAGCAAACCTATACATTTTTGAAAACTAGACACCCAGGGGAATCCAGGATGGGGTGACTTGACTGCCTCCCACCAGGTTCTGTTACCCAGAATCCCTTGCAAACATAAAAAATTGTCAAAAAAACCACATTTTCCCCACATTTCTGTGGTGGAAAGTTCTGGAATCTGCGTGGATCCACAAATTTCCACCCACCCCGCGTTCCCCAAAGTCTTACGAGAAAAATGGTACCTCACTTGTGTGGGTCGGCCTAGTGCCTGCGACAGGAAACGGCGCAAAACGCAACGTGGTCACACCTCAATTTCGCAGTGAAAAATGACCCTTTTTTGGCAAAGTGCCTAGCTGTAGTTTTTGAACCCTACCTCTGCCGGCACCTAGGGAAACCTAGCAAACCTATACATTTTTGAAAACTAGACACCCAGGGGAATCCAGGATGGGGTGACTTGACTGCCTCCCACCAGGTTCTGTTACCCAGAATCCCTTGCAAACATAAAAAATTGTCAAAAAAACCACATTTTCCCCACATTTCTGTGGTGGAAAGTTCTGGAATCTGCGTGGATCCACAAATTTCCACCCACCCCGCGTTCCCCAAAGTCTTACGAGAAAAATGGTACCTCACTTGTGTGGGTCGGCCTAGTGCCTGCGACAGGAAACGGCGCAAAACGCAACGTGGTCACACCTCAATTTCGCAGTGAAAAATGACCCTTTTTTGGCAAAGTGCCTAGCTGTAGTTTTTGAACCCTACCTCTGCCGGCACCTAGGGAAACCTAGCAAACCTATACATTTTTGAAAACTAGACACCCAGGGGAATCCAGGATGGGGTGACTTGACTGCCTCCCACCAGGTTCTGTTACCCAGAATCCCTTGCAAACATAAAAAATTGTCAAAAAAACCACATTTTCCCCACATTTCTGTGGTGGAAAGTTCTGGAATCTGCGTGGATCCACAAATTTCCACCCACCCCGCGTTCCCCAAAGTCTTACGAGAAAAATGGTACCTCACTTGTGTGGGTCGGCCTAGTGCCTGCGACAGGAAACGGCGCAAAACGCAACGTGGTCACACCTCAATTTCGCAGTGAAAAATGACCCTTTTTTGGCAAAGTGCCTAGCTGTAGTTTTTGAACCCTACCTCTGCCGGCACCTAGGGAAACCTAGCAAACCTATACATTTTTGAAAACTAGACACCCAGGGGAATCCAGGATGGGGTGACTTGACTGCCTCCCACCAGGTTCTGTTACCCAGAATCCCTTGCAAACATAAAAAATTGTCAAAAAAACCACATTTTCCCCACATTTCTGTGGTGGAAAGTTCTGGAATCTGCGTGGATCCACAAATTTCCACCCACCCCGCGTTCCCCAAAGTCTTACGAGAAAAATGGTACCTCACTTGTGTGGGTCGGCCTAGTGCCTGCGACAGGAAACGGCGCAAAACGCAACGTGGTCACACCTCAATTTCGCAGTGAAAAATGACCCTTTTTTGGCAAAGTGCCTAGCTGTAGTTTTTGAACCCTAGCTCTGCCGGCACCTAGGGAAACCTAGCAAACCTATACATTTTTGAAAACTAGACACCCAGGGGAATCCAGGATGGGGTGACTTGACTGCCTCCCACCAGGTTCTGTTACCCAGAATCCCTTGCAAACATAAAAAATTGTCAAAAAAACCACATTTTCCCCACATTTCTGTGGTGGAAAGTTCTGGAATCTGCGTGGATCCACAAATTTCCACCCACCCCGCGTTCCCCAAAGTCTTACGAGAAAAATGGTACCTCACTTGTGTGGGTCGGCCTAGTGCCTGCGACAGGAAACGGCGCAAAACGCAACGTGGTCACACCTCAATTTCGCAGTGAAAAATGACCCTTTTTTGGCAAAGTGCCTAGCTGTAGTTTTTGAACCCTACCTCTGCCGGCACCTAGGGAAACCTAGCAAACCTATACATTTTTGAAAACTAGACACCCAGGGGAATCCAGGATGGGGTGACTTGACTGCCTCCCACCAGGTTCTGTTACCCAGAATCCCTTGCAAACATAAAAAATTGTCAAAAAAACCACATTTTCCCCACATTTCTGTGGTGGAAAGTTCTGGAATCTGCGTGGATCCACAAATTTCCACCCACCCCGCGTTCCCCAAAGTCTTACGAGAAAAATGGTACCTCACTTGTGTGGGTCGGCCTAGTGCCTGCGACAGGAAACGGCGCAAAACGCAACGTGGTCACACCTCAATTTCGCAGTGAAAAATGACCCTTTTTTGGCAAAGTGCCTAGCTGTAGTTTTTGAACCCTACCTCTGCCGGCACCTAGGGAAACCTAGCAAACCTATACATTTTTGAAAACTAGACACCCAGGGGAATCCAGGATGGGGTGACTTGACTGCCTCCCACCAGGTTCTGTTACCCAGAATCCCTTGCAAACATAAAAAATTGTCAAAAAAACCACATTTTCCCCACATTTCTGTGGTGGAAAGTTCTGGAATCTGCGTGGATCCACAAATTTCCACCCACCCCGCGTTCCCCAAAGTCTTACGAGAAAAATGGTACCTCACTTGTGTGGGTCGGCCTAGTGCCTGCGACAGGAAACGGCGCAAAACGCAACGTGGTCACACCTCAATTTCGCAGTGAAAAATGACCCTTTTTTGGCAAAGTGCCTAGCTGTAGTTTTTGAACCCTAGCTCTGCCGGCACCTAGGGAAACCTAGCAAACCTATACATTTTTGAAAACTAGACACCCAGGGGAATCCAGGATGGGGTGACTTGACTGCCTCCCACCAGGTTCTGTTACCCAGAATCCCTTGCAAACATAAAAAATTGTCAAAAAAACCACATTTTCCCCACATTTCTGTGGTGGAAAGTTCTGGAATCTGCGTGGATCCACAAATTTCCACCCACCCCGCGTTCCCCAAAGTCTTACGAGAAAAATGGTACCTCACTTGTGTGGGTCGGCCTAGTGCCTGCGACAGGAAACGGCGCAAAACGCAACGTGGTCACACCTCAATTTCGCAGTGAAAAATGACCCTTTTTTGGCAAAGTGCCTAGCTGTAGTTTTTGAACCCTACCTCTGCCGGCACCTAGGGAAACCTAGCAAACCTATACATTTTTGAAAACTAGACACCCAGGGGAATCCAGGATGGGGTGACTGGACTGCCTCCCACCAGGTTCTGTTACCCAGAATCCCTTGCAAACATAAAAAATTGTCAAAAAAACCACATTTTCCCCACATTTCTGTGGTGGAAAGTTCTGGAATCTGCGTGGATCCACAAATTTCCACCCACCCCGCGTTCCCCAAAGTCTTACTGAGAAAAATGGTACCTCACTTGTGTGGGTCGGCCTAGTGCCTGCGACAGGAAACGGCGCAAAACGCAACGTGGTCACACCTCAATTTCGCAGTGAAAAATGACCCTTTTTTGGCAAAGTGCCTAGCTGTAGTTTTTGAACCCTACCTCTGCCGGCACCTAGGGAAACCTAGCAAACCTATACATTTTTGAAAACTAGACACCCAGGGGAATCCAGGATGGGGTGACTTGACTGCCTCCCACCAGGTTCTGTTACCCAGAATCCCTTGCAAACATAAAAAATTGTCAAAAAAACCACATTTTCCCCACATTTCTGTGGTGGAAAGTTCTGGAATCTGCGTGGATCCACAAATTTCCACCCACCCCGCGTTCCCCAAAGTCTTACGAGAAAAATGGTACCTCACTTGTGTGGGTCGGCCTAGTGCCTGCGACAGGAAACGGCGCAAAACGCAACGTGGTCACACCTCAATTTCGCAGTGAAAAATGACCCTTTTTTGGCAAAGTGCCTAGCTGTAGTTTTTGAACCCTACCTCTGCCGGCACCTAGGGAAACCTAGCAAACCTATACATTTTTGAAAACTAGACACCCAGGGGAATCCAGGATGGGGTGACTTGACTGCCTCCCACCAGGTTCTGTTACCCAGAATCCCTTGCAAACATAAAAAATTGTCAAAAAAACCACATTTTCCCCACATTTCTGTGGTGGAAAGTTCTGGAATCTGCGTGGATCCACAAATTTCCACCCACCCCGCGTTCCCCAAAGTCTTACGAGAAAAATGGTACCTCACTTGTGTGGGTCGGCCTAGTGCCTGCGACAGGAAACGGCGCAAAACGCAACGTGGTCACACCTCAATTTCGCAGTGAAAAATGACCCTTTTTTGGCAAAGTGCCTAGCTGTAGTTTTTGAACCCTAGCTCTGCCGGCACCTAGGGAAACCTAGCAAACCTATACATTTTTGAAAACTAGACACCCAGGGGAATCCAGGATGGGGTGACTTGACTGCCTCCCACCAGGTTCTGTTACCCAGAATCCCTTGCAAACATAAACAATTGTCAAAAAAACCACATTTTCCCCACATTTCTGTGGTGGAAAGTTCTGGAATCTGCGTGGATCCACAAATTTCCACCCACCCCGCGTTCCCCAAAGTCTTACGAGAAAAATGGTACCTCACTTGTGTGGGTCGGCCTAGTGCCTGCGACAGGAAACGGCGCAAAACGCAACGTGGTCACACCTCAATTTCGCAGTGAAAAATGACCCTTTTTTGGCAAAGTGCCTAGCTGTAGTTTTTGAACCCTACCTCTGCCGGCACCTAGGGAAACCTAGCAAACCTATACATTTTTGAAAACTAGACACCCAGGGGAATCCAGGATGGGGTGACTTGACTGCCTCCCACCAGGTTCTGTTACCCAGAATCCCTTGCAAACATAAAAAATTGTCAAAAAAACCACATTTTCCCCACATTTCTGTGGTGGAAAGTTCTGGAATCTGCGTGGATCCACAAATTTCCACCCACCCCGCGTTCCCCAAAGTCTTACGAGAAAAATGGTACCTCACTTGTGTGGGTCGGCCTAGTGCCTGCGACAGGAAACGGCGCAAAACGCAACGTGGTCACACCTCAATTTCGCAGTGAAAAATGACCCTTTTTTGGCAAAGTGCCTAGCTGTAGTTTTTTAACCCTACCTCTGCCGGCACCTAGGGAAACCTAGCAAACCTATACATTTTTGAAAACTAGACACCCAGGGGAATCCAGGATGGGGTGACTTGACTGCCTCCCACCAGGTTCTGTTACCCAGAATCCCTTGCAAACATAAAAAATTGTCAAAAAAACCACATTTTCCCCACATTTCTGTGGTGGAAAGTTCTGGAATCTGCGTGGATCCACAAATTTCCACCCACCCCGCGTTCCCCAAAGTCTTACGAGAAAAATGGTACCTCACTTGTGTGGGTCGGCCTAGTGCCTGCGACAGGAAACGGCGCAAAACGCAACGTGGTCACACCTCAATTTCGCAGTGAAAAATGACCCTTTTTTGGCAAAGTGCCTAGCTGTAGTTTTTGAACCCTACCTCTGCCGGCACCTAGGGAAACCTAGCAAACCTATACATTTTTGAAAACTAGACACCCAGGGGAATCCAGGATGGGGTGACTTGACTGCCTCCCACCAGGTTCTGTTACCCAGAATCCCTTGCAAACATAAAAAATTGTCAAAAAAACCACATTTTCCCCACATTTCTGTGGTGGAAAGTTCTGGAATCTGCGTGGATCCACAAATTTCCACCCACCCCGCGTTCCCCAAAGTCTTACGAGAAAAATGGTACCTCACTTGTGTGGGTCGGCCTAGTGCCTGCGACAGGAAACGGCGCAAAACGCAACGTGGTCACACCTCAATTTCGCAGTGAAAAATGACCCTTTTTTGGCAAAGTGCCTAGCTGTAGTTTTTGAACCCTACCTCTGCCGGCACCTAGGGAAACCTAGCAAACCTATACATTTTTGAAAACTAGACACCCAGGGGAATCCAGGATGGGGTGACTTGACTGCCTCCCACCAGGTTCTGTTACCCAGAATCCCTTGCAAACATAAAAAATTGTCAAAAAAACCACATTTTCCCCACATTTCTGTGGTGGAAAGTTCTGGAATCTGCGTGGATCCACAAATTTCCACCCACCCCGCGTTCCCCAAAGTCTTACGAGAAAAATGGTACCTCACTTGTGTGGGTCGGCCTAGTGCCTGCGACAGGAAACGGCGCAAAACGCAACGTGGTCACACCTCAATTTCGCAGTGAAAAATGACCCTTTTTTGGCAAAGTGCCTAGCTGTAGTTTTTGAACCCTAGCTCTGCCGGCACCTAGGGAAACCTAGCAAACCTATACATTTTTGAAAACTAGACACCCAGGGGAATCCAGGATGGGGTGACTTGACTGCCTCCCACCAGGTTCTGTTACCCAGAATCCCTTGCAAACCTAAAAAATTAGTCTAAAAAAATCACATTTTCCCCACATTTCTGTGTGTGGAAAGTTCTGGAATCTGCGTGGACTCACACAAATTTCCACCCACCCGCGTTCCCCAAAGTCTTCCGAGAAAAATGGTACCTCACTTGTGTGGGAGGCCCAGTACCTGCGACAGACAAGGGCCCACAACGTAGTGAGGCGACCTCAAAATGGCCTTTCACAAAACCACCTGGTTTTGCAAGGGGTCACCTGGGTTTTTGGCCCTGTGCTCTGGCGGCCATCTAGGGAAACCTACCAAACCCACACATTTCTGAAAAGTAGACACCCGGGGGCTTCCAGGGAGGTATGGCTTGCGTGGATCCCCAACGTTTCCTTACCCAGAATCCTCTGCAAACCTCAATTTTAGCTAAAAAAATCACTTTTTCACATTTTGTGTGGGAAAGTGTGGCATCACTGGCCTCACACAGTTTCTACCACCCAGTGTTCCCCAGGTCTCCCGATAAAAATGGTGCCTCACTTGTGTGGGAGGCCCAGTACCGTGACAGGCAAGGGCCCACAACGCAGTGAGGCCGACCTCAAAATCGCCTATCTCAAAACCACCTGGTTTTGCAAGAGTCACCTGGGTTTTTGGCCCTGAGCTCGGCGGCCATCTAGGAAAACCTACCAAACCTCAACACATTTCTGAAAAGTAGACACCCGGGGCTTCCAGGAGGTAGTGGCTTGCGTGGATCCCCCAACGTTCTCTTACCCAGAATCCCCTGCAAACCTCAAACTTAGCTGAAAAATCACTTTTTTTCACACATTTTTGTGTGGGAAAGTGTGGCATCACTGGCCTCACGCAAATTTCCACTCACCCAGCGTTCCCCAGA
This sequence comes from Calotriton arnoldi, assembly GCA_963921515.1. Lineage (NCBI taxonomy): Eukaryota > Metazoa > Chordata > Amphibia > Caudata > Salamandridae > Calotriton > Calotriton arnoldi. The sequence goes on from CAWUFW010012914.1 coordinate 509,338, forward strand.
GTCTCCCGATAAAATGGTGCCTCACTTGTGTGGGAGGCCTAAGTACCGCGACATGCAAGGACACAAAACATTTTGAGGCAACATCAACATTGCCTATCAAAAAATGTCTTAGGCCCTTGCCTGTCGCGGGTACTTGGGCCTCCCACCAAGTGAAGCACCATTTTTATCGGGAGACCTGGGGAAACGTGGTGGTAGAAACTTGTGTGAGGCCAGTGATGCCACACTCTCCCACACAAAATGTGTGAAAAAGTGATTTTTCAGCTAAAAGTGAGGTTTGCAGGGAATTCTGGGTAGAAACGTTGGGGATCCACGCAGCCATACCTCCTGGAAGCCCCGGATGTCTACTTTTCAGAAATGTGTGGGTTTGGCAGTATTTCCAGATGGCCGTCGAGCACGGGGCTAAACCCAGGTGACCTCTGCAAAACCAGGTGGTTTTGTGAAGGCCATTTTGAGGTCGGCCTCAGCCGTTGTGGATCCTTGCTGTCTGCGAGACTGGGCCTCCCACACAAATGAGGCACCATTTCATCGGGAGAGCCTGGGGAACGCTGGGTGGTAGGAAAATTTGTGTGAGGCCAGTGATGCTGCACACTTTCCCACACTAAAAATGTGTGAAAAAGTGATTTTTCAGCTAAAATTGAGGCTTGCAGGGAATTCTGGGCAAGGGAACGTTGGGGGATCCACGCAAGCCATACCTCCCTGGAAGCCCTGGGTGCCCATTTTCAGAAATGTGTGGGTTTAGTAAGGTTTCCTAGATGGCCGCTCGAGCAGCAGGGCCAAAAACCCAGGTGACGTCCTTGCAAAACCAGGTGGTTTTGTGAAAGGCCATTTTGAGGTCGCCTCAATACGTTGTGGGCCTCTGCCTGTCGCTGGGGACTTGGGCCTCCCTACACAAGTGAGGCACCATTTTTATCGGGAGACCTGGGGGAACGCTGGGTGGTAGGAAATTTGTGTGAGGCCAGTGATGCCACACTTTCCCACTACAAAAATGTGTGAAAAAAGTCATTTTTCAGCTACAAGTGAGGTTTGCAGGGGATTCTAGGTAAGGAAACGTTGGGGGATCCACGCAAGCCATACCTCCCTGGAAGCCCCCGGGTGTCTACTTTTCAGAAATGTGTGGGTTTGGTAGGTTTCCCTATGATGGCCGCCGAGCACCGGGCCAAAAACCCAGGTGACCCCCTTGCAAAACCAGGTGGTTTTGTGAAAGGCCATTTGAGGTCGCCTCAATACGCCAGGGCCCTTGCCTGTCGT